>MUZC01000861.1:793559-872894 GCA_002072015.1 Radix auricularia
AATTTTCTTTTTTAAAAAAAATAATACATGATGCAAAAAATTATTCGAAACAAACAATTTTTAAATTCATAACATAAAAAAATAAAAATATAAATAAAAAATGTTTGACTTACCCATGGACAGGACCAGTGTCAAAATAGTGATTAGCGGGATAAAATTAAGTCTCATTTCAATATTTAAAAGTGTACACGGACGTTCCAAACAAGTTTTTTTTTTTTAATTTTCCAGGTTTTTTTTTTTTAATGTTGTCATCATTTAGTATTGTGTTCCCATCTTGTAGTGTGCCATTCCTGCTAATCACTACTGATATTCCGAGACATTATGCCACCAAAACGAAAGCGTTCCGCCGTCGATATTGAAGAAGCTACGTTGCGTAAGATTGCAGGGCGCCGAGAACTATGTCGCTAAATGTCACTGGGCGACACAGATCGTCAACGGGAAAAGCGGGGGGAAATTATTAAGCCAAGAGACATTTACGTTTTTCCAATTCTTTAAAACATACAATATCCCGTACCTAGACATAATACAAACATTCGTATCCAATGATCGGAAATGGAAATTATGCTGATATTTCTTCTTTATATGTAATCTTTTAACCAAAATCGCTAACAAACGTGTATTTCTAGTGATGAGCGGGTCTTATTGACAATAAGACCAACCGAACTGGACATATATAATAAAGATACAAATTAAAATGCTACATAACCCTTCTATGACCTATTCTAGAATATGCATCTTCTGTATTTAACCCGTACACCGAAGAAAACATTGATAAACTATAACACATTTTAAAAGGAACTGCTAAATTCATTACTGGGAAATATTCTAAACTGAAAAAAAAATATCACCATTTGTTAAGTACTAAACCCTGATACACTAGAGAATAGAAGAACCCAGAGTTAAGTAGTAACTATTTATGAAGAAATTAGTTCTAATTTAAAAATACAACACACTGATAGCTTAATACAGACCTTAGATAGAAGTAAGGATAGAAAATCTTTCTTATTCCCTATGAAAGTACAAACACATACGAGTTTTCTTGTTTCATTTACTTTTTGAACTTCACAGCAGCCTAGTTTTTTGTTTTTTTTAAATGTTTACATTCATTTTATTTGTTTTATCTTTGTATTGTTTGTTTGTTGAGGACGGCTCTTTGCCCAAATGTTTGCTGCTTTGTTACGTCCTATCGGGCTAACTCATACCCTGTTTATCTGTTCTCCATTTACTTCTTTCTTTCCGTCGGGAATTCGGTTGCCTGAAGAAATCAGGAAAGCAAACTCCTTATCATCTTATACAACTCCAATAAGAATGCAGGACTATACACAAACCATATATAAGCTTATGACGCAATAATATTTTGTATACAAGTCACGTATGTGACAGATAAGATATTATGATATTCTAAATTTCTTTTTTCGACCTGATTTTTATCGTTCACTGGTAGCCTTTGAAAATCCTAGCTTTAAGAAAGGGTTGCCCACCAGAGAACAAGATTTTGTGAGCTGGTACATAACGATGGTACGGTAGACTTTGCACTGTGTGTTAATGAAACTTTGCAACTTTAGGTGGGTATCTACATAACACGACATTGACTGGGATCAAACGAGTAAACGCGTAACAGCAAACTATTTAACAAACTGCTAAACCAATTGTTTACTCACCAGGAAACAAGAAAAAATACGGGTTCATATCGGAGGAATGGATTGAAAACAGATGAGATTCATCTACGCTTTGGGAGCACACAAGAAAACCGAGGTAAATACTAAAACAGATATATGGTACGGCATTGTATGCCTACAAATCAGAGCTTATGTTCGGAGATAGGGGCTGTATCAATAACAATATCTCCTATCTCAACTTTAACACACTGAGGTATGAATTCCAAGAACAAATGGGAATTTATAGACGAAAGAAATTGAACCCAGAATAAGCAATCAAACGTGGTATTTAATCCCTATAAAACATTTAACAACATGGGTGAAAAAACATCTATCAAAGAATGTGATACTATCATGGAAGAGATCAGTCATGTGTAAGTTCTGCAAACCAAAAATTAAGGTCAGGGATTAAAATATTTAAAAAATTGAATACCCTTATGAAAAGTTATTGTTCTGATTTCGGTACAATATTTGATTTTTAATGGATGTCCGCCCAGACAGGGCTCTAGAATGGTGTTGTGCTGAAAAAAATGTGGACATTCCTTTTCTTGTACTATAGATTGACATCTATTTGGTGAGTATACTAAACTGCACCTAACAGCTCAACCAATCTTCTTATCCAGGCCTAATCACTCACTGGTACGTCGACAAGACTGGTTGGCTTATTGTGATGTGAAGTATAACGGTGATTGAGATTTATGATAGTCTGAAAGTCAAACAAAGTGTTTTTGAAAGGTCATGATAGGCATTAGCTCTTAATTTCACCACAACACGAATGACATTAACAGACTTTAAACTGTTGTATGTTTTTAATTAGAAGATTGTTTTTGTACGTGATTTACATCGGTCGTGCAGTAGATGCAAATGGTTTTGTCAAAAAACATAATAAGGGGTGGGGTACGCAAAAAACACGCGACCTAAAAAATTTAATAAACTGTTCTTACAGTTGATATATTATTTCTAAACAAGATTAAAAAAAAAAAAATTAAAATAATATCGTAATGGGCCATAATTTAACACTATTAAATACTATAGGGATTGTATCTCCTAATGTCCACTATTTCGGAGACCAACAATCTTAGTACAGAAATGATAATGTTAAACGTGCCTATGTATGACCCCTTCTTCACGACATTTGGTAGTTAGATTCCCTGCAATAACTGAAACCAATATCCGTAATTATTGTGATATGTAGACAATTTCAGTTGTTATTTAGACCTTTCCAAAAGACTATGTTTCCTATGAGTTTATATTTAAGCATTTTTTACGCGGGCTCTCCAATACAAATTAAATACTTCTTATCTTCTAAGCAGCGCGGGTATTTTGCTTGAACAAAAATAATTATATATATATGTATGTATATATATATATAAAGTAACTCAAATTACACAGTAGTGATTCATTTTATATCCCTTTCAATGCTCAAAAATCGTTTATTTCTCAAGTCGCATGAATTATATTTTAAATGAATGTTTAAAGAGTTTATTTAATTTCTAAAGCAAAACGAAAAACATATAGTGCATAGTACACTCATATTGAGATCAATAAAATTGTAAGCGTTTTCTTCATATTTCTCAGGCCCAAAATAATAACTTTTTCAAGGTTTTAACTCCACTTTTTTGTTGGTGTCACGCATGGCTACTAACCTGTATCTGTTTGATGTTATGACAATCATAGTGTTTTAGCCCTAAAAATGTTGTTCCTTTCTCCTAGCTTTGCTGCAGTTGTTGCGACATAGGTTTGGATTTTTAAAAAATCTTACTTTGCCTTAAGTGTTAAAAATATTATTCTTTGCATGAATTATTCCTATGTTCTCATAGAATTGTTCGAGGTAAATATATTAGATTTTTGTGACCATAGAAAGTTACAGTCTCAACTTTATCAAATATAGTCTTTCAAGACAATCCCGAGTCTCATGAAAAACCTTGACCTAATATCATAGTTTCTCATCCTTCTGGAAAGCCCTTGTGGGCCTTATATAAATTTACTATATTTAAGGTCAAAAGCCCGGGCTAGATTTTGCTGTTTACGTTTTTGACTCAAAACTATCATCCCCAGGGCTTTCACCATTCAACATCAAACGTTCTTAGGGAAAAGAAAACAACCTCAAAGACCTCGCTTTGGATAGATGTCATGACCTCCTTAGCATTAGAATTTTTCTTACATTGTGACCCTTTGCTCGCGGTTAAAAAAGCAGGTTTTCTTCCGCAACTCTTAACGAAAAAATCAGGTGGATATTAGATGAAAATTCGTTCATTCACTTTAAGCTTTTAATATGATCTTTTTCTACTTGTTTTTTTTTTCGGTTTCCTCTAACACTGTTCGTTCCCATTAGTCTTGATTTCCAGTGGCTTTCGCTGTAATAACCCAACGATATTAACAACATCATTCGAGACAATATATGATAAGAAGTATCAGGCAGTTGTGAAAATTTATCACATTGAATTGCATTTGTAGTCAATGAGTGTGTGTTTTTTCAGAAGCTGTGATTCTTAATATATTTTAAGACTAAGCCAGTATTATCAGAATTTGAATAAATAGATTTAATTTGACAATTATAATGATTTAGAATGGTGACCTTTTTTTAATTCCCTCCCTTTTCTGTAAATGGATGGTATGATGTAAACTACTGGGTTGAGAGCGGCGTTCAGTGGTAGGACAAGTACAACAAACCAGGCGTATTTGTCAGGACTTATATTCTGTCCATTGATAGACATTAAACCAATGACACAGATTGGAAACCAACAGAGAAAAATTGGACAGAACAACAAGAAAAAGTTGTTTGGCAATATCATTGTCTAGTTCTCTTCTTAATGAATTGACCGAGTGTCTAGAAAGTCGTTGATTATTCATTGAAAGAAATATTAAAACTTGCCCTGATAAAATTACCAGGAATAAAATGAAATTCAACACAATAAAAATCCCAAAAGCATAATGCCAGCCCTGTTGCTTGTCAGTAGCTAGAGGCAGACCTAGACACATTTCATTAGCAGAGTAGATTGTCCATTCTGGATATAATATAGGAATTAGAGCCAATATAAACCTTAAAACCCAAGAGGTCACAACAGAAATACTTACTACACACTTTGTCATTCTATAATCTCCAAAAGGAAATCTTATGACCAAAAACCTGTCCAGTGTTATCAATAAAATAAAGAAAGCTGATGTTTCTCATGACAATGTTGACAAAAACCCGGAAATCTTACACAAATTACTGACAAGCCAAATTGTTTCATAGATAACATACGTGTCTCTAAATTTATTGTCTACAACTAGAATAATAGTGAGATACACGCCCATGACAAAGTCTGATATTCCAAGGTTAGTAACAAAAATACCATAACCTCTCTTTAAAATTCCCCGATCATAATAAATCCTAAACAAAAGAACTACGATGTTTCCAACCAAGGAAAAGGCGGCCACAATGAATAGAAGTGAACGCTTGAAAATGTCACCAATTAGATCTTCACATGACGAGATACTATCAAACGGGGCGTGACATTTTTCTCTTGGTAAATCTTTACCAACAACTTGGGGACAACAGCATTTAAAGTCATCAGTGTACATTGCAGATGTGATTATAACTGATTTTATTTTTTCAATTGTAAGTTCTTTACTTAACATTGTGTTCCGGATATCTAAAATGTAAATTTCAGGTAGTGTATGATAAAAATGAAGCATTTTTATTTTGGAATTTGAAATATTTACATAGTTTGAGTAGCTTAATGTTACTCTTGTTAGGCTTGTGTAGGAGACATCAAAACTTGAATCTCCTAATCTTTTATTTAGTGTTTCAAGGCCAGCATTTCCAGAAATATTAAAAAACGAATACTTAGAAGGATTGAAACAATGTGTATATTAAGTTCAATAATTTTATTGTTACTTAAATCTAATTTAAAAATTGAAGTATTCAAACAGTAAGCTAGCAACAAGTCAGCGCTTGTCAAATTGCATTTTGATGCATGCAACTCTAGCAATTTTGGAAAAAAAAATGTTTCTTTTAATTTTGAGAGGTCAAGTCCATTAAGATTTAAAAAATTTGTGTTTATATTAAAAATTCTTAAATTTTTCATTTCAATTTCTTCCGGAAAATTATAAACCATTACAGCACTTTCAAAACATTTAAAACCAGGTGGACATGTGACATTGCAGTTTAACTCATCATCACCGTCCGGGCAATGGGCAAATCCGTCACAAATATTAATGTCATGAATACCAATTGAGGTGTACTTTTTACAAGAGTAGGGACAGTGTATGTGTAAGTAGACATCTGAAACTTCATCCTCCCCATTCGGACAGTCCATTACACCGTCATTTATATAATACAAAGGTATGCAATAAGACTAATGACACTTAACGAGCTCTTCAGAGCAAGTGAAATTGACACAGTCATGTAAGTGAGACAAATCATCACATCCAGTAGGTCGACCACTTTGTCCTCTAATGTATATACATTTTGGCGCCCATGTAAAGGTCCCTGTGTAATTTCTAAGTTCTGTAACAGGATTTTTTAATCCAATTGTGCTACACATAACAACTTCATGTTTTGTGGGTCCGTAGATAAAATGTCCGGTGACCTAAATGAATGTATTTACATCAGGGCTTTGTTTTATTCTACATTCATCCCCATCACGTGACAACCAATGTCTAGGTACACATGTACCATCAGAACATCGTCTCTCCATACATTCATCACAACCTTCCTCATCACTGTTATCAGTACAGTCTTGGTAAGCGTCACATTTCTTTTCAACGGGATACATTTGTCTAAATGGAAAAACCTCATTGGAATTAATGTTACTGCAAAAAATTATTTTTGGTAGCAAACTATTTAAAATGCCGCACACATTTTCGTCCCTATTATTGCTACTGTTGTCTACCCCATCACACAGTTTAGCGTATTTTATAACGGTTTTTAACCTATCCTCACAATGAAATAGCAATTCTTTGTATTCCTGCATGATTGTCTTATTTTTAAAAATATTTTCAATTTGAATAGATCTCTTTGAGTACTTATTATTATCTCGAAAAATATGTGTATTATTAGAATTCTGGTTCTCAGAGTTTATGAAATTTAATATTTGATACTTTGGCATATCTAGAGAAATTTTACACAAAACTATCTGGGTTTGTTCCTTCTTACAATCAATCATCTCCCAAGAGATTTGATGCCTGAATTCGATAGATTCATTTACCTTAGAATATTCCAAGACAACACATTTATATAATTCACTACTGCTTTCAATATTTTTTTGTAGAAGAAATGGTCTTTTGTTTGTCCATTGTACATTATTATGGCCATACTTTAATTTTGTTAATCCAACATGTACATAGAGCTTTTCTATGTGTTCGTGTGATGCATTAAATGTTGCTTTCTTTAGAGTTTCTATTATGAATTGTAACTCAGCAAATGTTTCAATAACAGGTAATTCAGAAGATACAAATTTGCACTTTTTGGATGCGTCATTCCAGTTAAGTTTAAAAGGGGAAATAAAAACCTTAAAACAATTTAAAATTAAACTTTTGTTATCTCTAGGCATTTGGATCCATCCTGGCGGACATTGATTGCACACATGAAAGAAAACTACATCGTTTTCACTCAGGTCATCCGTGGGATTCAGGTAAATGTCAATCAATTTTGATTTCTTTGAAATAGAATGGCTAGAATACTTTTTTGTAGAATGTAAGAATATTGTAAGTTGTGTTAACAGTTCAAAGTCATATCCTTCAAACAATCTAATCGTGTCCTTACAGTTTTCAAAACAATCTAAAAACCAAGCAATTACAACTGGCTGAATTTTAGTTTTGGTGTTTTGAATCGCCCTAACTTTTTCTATAAATAAAACAGATTGATTAAGTTTTAAAATGTTATTCTTTTTGATATAATTCCAACTTATTTTGGATTTAAACTCGTCAAGTTCATCAAATACTGTTTGTATTAATTTGAAATGTGATAATCTCAAGACCTTTTATTGAAATGGTTCAATAACGTATATCAAGGTCTCAGAAGCTGGGTCTATCTTGGAGATTAAATTTTGAGTAAACTGTTTGATTCGTTTAAATGTTAAATACATGTAATTTGATCCATCTACTATAATATACACATTGTTATTTGTTGTATGGCGTGTTTCTTCTGTAAACGAAGTTGGGATTCTGGCTGAAACAAGAAATAAAGGCATAAACATAAATTTAATGATCTGTGTGTATTTTTAAAAAATTTGTTTTATTATTTTTTTTTTAAAATGAAATATATCTGTTTATATTCTAGTATTACATTTCCTTGATAATTTTAAATTGTATAATTTTGTTAAAGAAGTAAAAAAGAAGAAATGATTTTTAAAATATTAACAAATAATAAAAAGACCAATTGAGCTTCATAATTTTAGATTAGATCTATAGCTATATTTGACATAGAAAAGAAAGCATCGCAGTAATTAAAGTAAAAACGTTTTTTTTATTAAATATAATAAGTTTAACTTAATTTTATAAATCGATTTATTTTTTAGGCATTTTTTTATTACAGCCTCTATAGACGTTTATAATTTTAATTGGAAACGTAGTTGTAGTTTTTCTAAAATATTTTGTCACTATGCGAAAATGCAGCGTAAAATGTATATAAAGTAATTATAAATTAAATTGAATTACCTATAAACATCAGCAGTAGAAAGGTTATGAACATGTCCTCTTTTTGTTATATTAGCTATATCTAATGAAACTGAAGTTTTATTATAGAAATTTGCACTTAAAATCAACGCCTGAAAATTTTTTTGTTCAAATTCTATACGACAAAATCATATGTGTAATAGGAGACTCTGCAATAGATAAGATGTCTAAATATTTAAATGTTCCCTGGAGAAAAATTTATATAGGCTTGGAAATTAGATTATTTTATTGATTTAAGTGTCTTCAGTGAGAACGAATTACTTTGTCATCTATGGCAAAGTTGTGCTTTTCAAAGTGGTTTGTCCGCGAACCGGTTCCGGTCTGTTTGCCATCCGGCGAAGGTCCGCAAAAGTTATAGAGAAGACATACATTTTTTATTATAGTCCTCCATTTTTAAACCGTGAGTCTAGTCGTAAAAAATGTGTCAATTATGCGACAATAGGCACATCAAAGGGAAACAAATGAAAAAAATAATCTACATTTCGCCTTATCGTCAGTTAAGGGAAAATAATGTCTCGGCCCATGGAGTACTGTAAAAATTTTCTGCCAGAACGCCAAATCTGCCATACTAAAAAACATGAGAAGCACTGATGTAAATTAATGTAAAGTGTGTATTTCTTTTTCATTGTGAGGTATAAACTTGCCATAGAAACGACTGTACGGCATGCGCAATGCGCACAACATTCCCTGCCCAGCACTGTTGACAATGCATAAGACTTGTGTAGATACTGTGTATTCATGCCCTGACTAATTTTTTGGTGGTCTCTTCAACTGTAACATTCATCTAATTTTGTTATTAAGCTAAAGAAAATGTTTGTCTAAACTCTCACAAATTTGTGACATGATTTTCTTGTTCGTGTCATCACTTATTTTGGACAAGGTGCTAAGAATGTTAATTTTCATTTTGCTCTGTATCAGAAGTGTTTTAAACTTTGAATTCTGGATAAATGTACAGATTTTGTCTGCACTTGGTACATAAAATCTTAAATACTAAATAAAATATTATGGGCAATTGAACTCCTAATGTAAATTTTCCATTTCCGAGGAGAAATATTTAAAAAAAAATAAAAGTTTTTTAAAAATTCAAAAAAAAACCCACAACATTTACGAATTTATTTCCTTTTTTATCCTACGCAAGCTTGACACATATTAGCAATATATCAAGCATTGTCAATATTTGCATCTGCAGAGCTTTGAAATCTACATTTTGCAACATTAAGCCCGGAGTTTTTTTTTTCTTTTTTTTTTTTTTTAAAACTTTATAAATATTTTAAAAATATATTCAACTGATTGATTGGAAACCATGAGACATTTTGGAACTCCCTACGAAATTATTTGCATAAGACATACGACAATAAAACATAATAATTGTTTTAATAGACACTAACGAATATTTCATAATTTGTTTTGTAGTAAATACAGAGACTGTGAGAGATGCTAACCTCAGTTTGCTAAACGTTGCAGTGGCTGCTGGGATTGTACCTGGTAACATAATCCTCGTAGTGATTGTATGCAAGATGCCGATGACGATCGGAAAAAAAGCATTAAAAGTTACTGAGATTAAATAATTCATTAGTAGTTAGTAAAATTCAGAGGGCAAACTGAGGCTTAGGACGCAACATTAAATATTTAGTGTATTAATATTGAACTCAATGTTTCAAATATAAGTTTCTTGAAGTGATTCAAGTGCTGGCAATTCTTTTACAAAGCAATCTAACCCTACATATTTTGAAATTTTGTATTATTTTATACATTTTTGGACTATTTTCCTATCTCATCTCCTTTGTCAAACTAAACATTCCTTTTAAACATGCTCTAATCATGACGCTAGCAAAGAACACGAAAACTTGAAAACAGTCAAATGTTTTGTAAAAAAAAACTTTATTGCAAACAAATTCATGTATTATATTTATTTTAAAAATCCCAATAAAATATTCGATTAATTTATAAGATAGTTTACATTTTAAATACCACCAATATTTTGATTTTTTCCTCACTAGCAAATATACGATAATTTTCACCTAACAGATTTCAAGCATAATTGACTTCTTTCAACTCCTATAACACCTAACAAAGGTTCTTACATTTAAAACCAATAACAACTAGATAAAAAATGCTAAGTCATTAAGACAATGCAATCCTGTTTATTTATGAAGTCTAACAAGAAAAGTGGGGCGCGGTGGTCTAAGTTGTAGCGAGCTGGACTACCGATCCGCAGCAAGAACCCGCGATACGGGTTCTGAACCGAGGATCTGGCAAGGCCCCCGGGGCATTGTGCTAACCACACAATCCCATGCTCGTTAGTGGTCAATGAAACTTGTGAACGCTGCTTCACTTGCTCCTATGGACCTTCATGGTCTGTTAGGGATCTTTTTTTTTTTTTAACAAGAAAAGTAACGCATTAATTTGTCAAGTTAACGAAATGATTAAATATGTGATTCACTTAAAATGTACAATATGTTATATAAATATATTTTTAAAAGCCCTAAAAATTTTAGAAAACTAACTTCCAAATTTAACGATCCAATCACAACATCTAGCTAATCGATACATCAAATTGTCTTATAATATCTAAATATTGATTTTACAACATGTTTATTCCGTCTAGCCCTGAACAATTTTAACCATATTCCCTTTAACCTCTACATGCATCAATTCAAATCAAAGTTTATCAGTCCATCAACTATTCCACTAAAACCTTTTACCCATCCACAATTCTACCTGTCCACCCATGTGATACTTAATCATTGATTCCTCCAACCCCTTACTTACTAGCAGATCAACCCGTAAACCCATTTAACATATTTATATACACAATTATCATGTCAACCCTTAGCCTGTAAGCCATCTTCACTCACATCCATGAATAAATCACATCTAGCCCTCCAACCCGCGTGCCTACGTAAACAAATATTCCTTCATCTATTTTGTCCTTTACACGCTTGTTAAACGGTTTATAATTGGATTTATGTCTCGGTGAACAGCTACTGACATAGAGAGACAAAATATACGCATAGGTTAGCGAAAAAAGCGGAATAGATTGTTTGTTGAAGGTCAAGATATATGTCTTTATTTTATATTCTTAAAAGGTAAAGACGTACATCAAAATATAATTGTTTTTAAAGGTCACAGAGATGAAGGTTAATCGTTGAAATAAAATTTACAAATCTACCACTTGATGATATTGGCTTACTTCATAATTTAAAAAAAAAACAAAAACAAAAAAACAACAACAACAAAAAAAACAAAACAGCAACAATAACAAAATAAAAAAACACACTTTTTTGCTTACGAATTATTTTTCTCATTTTATTTCTATTATTCGTGTAAATATTTTTTTTCAAAATATGTAGTTTGCTTTCCGTATCCAATTGTATATAGAGTTTCATGTTTAGGTAACTTTAAATTTCTAGTTTCTGAATGAACTGAACAAAGATGTAAAGAAGTTCTAGAGACTTTTTTACAAGACAACAAATTGTTCCCTTGGCGACAGCGTAATTAGTACACTTTTGATTGTACTATTTAATCATTATTTTTCTTTTAAATGCATATACCACTAAGTAGTTCATAACGCTATTACATGAAAATAGTAAAACTCATATCTTTTAAATCCATTTAATTTACTTCAATTTTATGCTAATACAACACATAATGACATTAAGAAGCACCATAAATATTATAATTAGGTATGCGCAAATATGATTAATTTCTCGGATAATAAGTAAATAAAAAATATCGATTAAGAATACTTTCGCGGTGAAACGTATAACTTCTTAATAATTAATTTATTAATTATTAATTATTAAAAATAGTTTGCTTTCTTACTTACAAACTTCTCCATTGAAAAAAAAAAATTCTCAAAATGTAAACTTTAAAATGCGCTGTTTTTATAACGAAAATGATTTTAAAAATGAAACATGGTTTTTACTTAATAAACAATAACAAAATTTAAATTCATTGACAATATATTCAACTGCTTATGTTGAAAAAAAAGGATTAATTGCCCGTTTTTGTTACTTCCCTTGATGACGTCATCCATCTTATTTTATCTCTTATAAAAATAATCGATAATTATTAGGTAATTTTTCAAAAGTTAAAAATTAAATTTAAATTAATCAATAACAGCCCTCATTATCTTATTATATTATATTATTTGAAGACATGTTTGGCCGTTTTGAAACAAAAACCTTGAAATACATTAAAAAATAATAATAAACAACCCTTTCAGACCATGAAGGCCTACGGGGGCAAGTGAAGTAGCGTTCACAGGTTTCATTAAAGAGCAAAGGATTGTGTTGTTGCCAGTACCTCGGCTCGAACCCGTGACTGGGTTTCTTGCAGCGGTTCAGCAGTCCAGCGCGCTACCACTTAGACATCGCCGTTGCAGTTTTGAAGGCCTTAGAAGTTTAAAAAATGCGAATGTATAATGGTAGACAATTCCGTTTTTGAGGGGCACAAAAAGAGAAAGAACTTGCGCCCAATGTTTTAGTAAGCGTGGAATAATCTAATAATGGCCGTATGCGTGGGAAAAATATTATCTTTCTGTAGGTCTACAATATAATTTACTGACAAATACATTTTGATAAAATGAGATGATTAACCTCATGTAAATATAACAAATCAAACTGACCAAAATAAAAATAACAACTAATTTCACATAATTAGTTGACCTGACTAATTTCATTCCAGAAAACATCTGAACTAACACAGGCCGAGGACAAAGTACCTGCTGACCGAACCTAAAGTTATAAGACTAGGTTACCGGACATAATGCAATATATTATCTAATTTTACAATATGACCTAAACTTATCTGTGATACTTAGTATCATGGGCAAACTATTTTGCCCTATCAAAACTTTTTCTACTTCCCATAGGTTGTAATGAAAAACAAAACGATTGCTATAGTTTTGAAACTGCGAGATATTGAGAAACATGATTCAGAGAAAAAGTGCCATAAAAAAAAACACTGACTTAAAGAAATGTTGAAAAACAAATTAATTTTTTGTTTTGTTAACTGCTGATAAATCTCAAACTTACATCAATTGAATTTTTAAAAAACAATATTTCTCTTTTTTTTTTGTTGTTGTTGTAATATTCTATATATGTTTTAAAAGCTAGGGTGTTTATAATTATTAAATTTTTGTCTTAAACATAAATTTTAAAATATAATAATACGCGTTACGTTAAAAAAGTGAACTTTATTTGTTAACTTTTGTGTTGTGCCTTTAAACTAAAAGCGTAAATCACCTTTTGCTAACAACGTACTTTTCAATCATTAGCATGTCTTTGTTTGTATCGTAGGTATAGTACAGGTCTTTGATTTACTGATAATTAATTATGATATTATTATTAAATAGTTTTTAACAAATTTTCGCTGGTGTAAAAAGAAAACAACTGCACATATACAATTTATAATAATAATTTACAATGTTTAAATTTCTTATTTTGACATCTGAAGAGGAACTAACTTTATTTGTGTTTTGAAAAAAAAATGTTTAAGCTATTTATTGACACTAGTGTATATATGTACCAAAAGAATTATATTCGTTTTGGAAACTAATTGAGGTAACTGAACAAAATCAGTCATAAACTTTTTAACCAAAACTTATTTATTGTCATAAATCATTATCGGTTGATTTATGGTGTTACAATTCCATCTCTTATTCTGCTATTTAAGCTTCACATTCAGTTTTGTTTTGAAACGAAATGTTTTTTTTTCTCTAAAGAATGTATTTTAACCCAAATAAATAGAATTGCATTTAATTTCATTAACTCATTATATATTTATAAAATCACATTTTCTACTTTCATCTTTAATAAATCTATATCTAAAGATCTATCTGCAGTAAGTTAATTAAACCAGGGTACCAATGTTATTGTTTTTTTTTAATTAGATATCCAACGTACACCTTTTTTTCATATAGTTTCCTTAAATATGAGATATATAAAATCAACTAACAATGTTTCTTTAAGTTGGTGTGTCAAATTTGCACTAATATTAAAACTTTTTTCAAAACGTTGAGTCAAATTGTAAAAGGCAGTATTTATCATAATTAACCATAAATTATCAATTAAGATTGTGATAATAAGCAAAAGTATTTTAAAATTACAACAAAAACTGCTTGATAAAAATCCAAGAACAGTTCATTCAACTGTAAAAATCGTTTCACTTTTCAATAAAAATGTATGGAAGACTAAATAAATTATTATCATAAAAGTTAAGTAATAAATTGGTTGTAAGCTAAATTATTTAAGACGGTTGATAATAATGTATTAACTTCGGCTATGTATTCATTTTTTGTGGTAATAAGAAGTTATTAAGAACATGTTATTTTTAAACAAAATGTTTAGGATGTAGAAATTAGTTTCCTTCAGTCGTAACTGGAAAATATTTTAAGTTATCGTCTTTTAAAATTGAAAAATGGTTAGATTTTATAATTATCAATTAGGATTATTCCAACTTTTCTTGAAATTTTCTTCTAGATAAAGGAGCAAATACACTCTATAATGTGTATTCATAATGACAATTTTTACCAATTATTTAGCCATTTGAAGATTTAAAGGGAAAGACAGAGAGTGAAATGAAAATCAAACTAATAGAGCGGATATTTTAATTTTTTAATGTGTATTCTACAAGAAAGTCTATAAGTACATAAAACTTTGGCTCCAGATAGTGATGTTCTGTATTTTATTTATAAAATTTATTGAAATCATTTTGTTTCTATACTATTTACAGCTAAAAGTTTAACGGAATGAATTGCATCTTCAAATTTGTGCTGTCCTTAGGTAATTCATGTTTTAAAATATAAATGTATAGTATGAAAAAATATTTCAAAACATATAGCATTTAAACATTTGTCTAGCATTATAAATTACATATACCATATTCATAAAAACTATTAGAGGAAAAATATTTTCTTTAAATGTTACAAATGTTTATTTTAAGAGGTGTTTCCGTTTTTTTTAAACATTAGAAAAAATAATGATAATAAAACTGACCCCAAAAATAACATTTCTCATTTATATTTTTTTATCAATATTTTAAACATATTCTCCAGTATAAATAAATGTTTTTATTTATTTATCCTTAGGGTGCTTGCAAATTTTATACGTTGCTTCTAAACTGTCGAAGGAAGTATGTGATACAACTGATGATAACTTGGTTATCGTGGTGGACAGCTCTAGTGATTTGGATTTAACTTTCACACGAGCCAACAATTTTCTTCAATACTTTGTCTCAAAGAGAGATATATCTTCAACGGCTCCAATATTTGTCATTGAACCGTTTCAACAAAAGTTTGTGTAATTTTCAAGTATCAGTTCCACTCAAGATCTCTTCGTTCTTCTTAGTCAGTTTAAAACAGAGATAAGTTTGAATAAGTCATACGACATTACAATTTTCAAACTGAATGACGCTGTTTCCTTTATCGATAAATATATAAGTAGTTCTCAAAGCACTGATACATTTAAGTCAGTTGTACTTGCTTGGTTTTCTGGTTGCTATGGAAATTGTAAGGAAAGTCTCCGATTTTTCGAAAAATACTGGGGGGAAAATTCTGAGAGACAGATGTTTCTGTTTTTACCATCATTTATAAAAGAAAAGTTTAAAGAAATAGAAAATGATCAATTTATTAACATACCACTCGTTCACTACGATGATTTCAGTGATAACAATGTGATTGCTTTATACGTATGCAATGAATGTCCCCCTGGATGGATTCAATTCCACAGTGACGATGGTAATGTTCAATGGAATTGTTATAAATTAATGCCCTCTGCTTCAAAAATGAACTTTAACGATGCTAAAACGCAATGTACATTGGCATTCTCAGATCTACCAATTATAGAAAGCAACGAGGAGCTTGCATTTGTAATGTCCTTTCTGAAGAATACAAGAAGTAATGTATTAATAGAGCCAAACGTGTCTTCCATTGTCCTTATCAATCTAATTAATAGTCAAAAAAGAATAAAGTGGAAGAATGGACAACCATTTCTTTTTTCGAAGGATATTATAACCGAAAATGATAAAGATCAATGCTTTGTTCTACAAATTTCTTTTCTAGCAGGACCTACGAATGAAAGTTTTACATCAACTGATCCAATAATTTGGGAGATGATTGACTGCAATAAGAAAATAGCAGAATTTTCGTTATGTGAACGATTGCTAAGTACTACAAGCTATACATTAACATATAATTTTGTTCCCGAAATCGAAAAATTTTATGAAAAATTCACGTTCTTTGACAGAGAACTTATGTTTACTAACGATGGCACCCAAATAAAATCAATTGAATATTATATTAATTTAGATTTTGAAAAGAAATTTAAGAATTAAAAGTTGTTGTATGATTGTAAAAATGGAAAACAATGGATTGTGTACTCAAAGGTTTGTAATATAGTTAAAGATTGTGATGATAATATAGATGAAAACTTTTGCAGAGAATATAATGAATATAATGATATATCAATGTCTTATTGTAAAAACCCCAATGCAAATGAATTATTCCCAATAAAATTCGATTATCCCTTGGAATATCAGTGTGACGATCACCAAGACTGTCCCGATAACAGTGATGAGGAAGGTTGTGATGAATGTACAGAGAGACGATGTTCTGATGGCACATGTGTACCTAGACATTGGTTGTCACGTGATGTTGATGAATGCAGATTGTATAATTATCCCAATGGTTCTATATATATAAAATTAACTTTAGATGTCTATTTTGCTATCAAAATAATACACGAAGTAGTTACTTGTAAGCAATTAGATGTTGTGACGCCATATGGGATACTGACAAATTACACAGAAAATGATCCATGGACACCAAAATGTATATTTATTAGAGGACGTAGTGGTCGACCTACTGGCTGTGATGATTTGTCTCACTTACATGACTGTGTGGATTTTAATTGTTCTGAAGAGTTTGTTAAATGTCATCAGTCGTATTGTATTCCTTACTACTACATTGATGATGGAATAATGGACTGTCCACATGGTGAGGATGAAACTGAAGACCCTGAAGCTGTGAAATGTCCTTTTCTTTGTAATATTTATTTTAAATTAACTTGCATTCACTACGTAAATATTTGCGATGGTTTTGTCCATTGTTCAGAGGGGGAAGATGAGCTTAATTGTAACGTCACATGTCCGCCTGGTTTTCAATGCTTTGCAAGTGCCACAGTGGTTACCAGCGTATCGAAAGTAATGAAAATATATTCTTTTAGAGTTTTTGATATGAACACAAAATTTGTGTATCTCAATGGCCTTGACCTTTCAGACTTAACGGAACTTTATATTTTACCGCATTTGGTGAAGTTACATGCATCGAACTGCAATTTGCGAAGTTTAGATACAATTTTTAGTGACAGTTTGACCAATTCAATTTTTGAATTAGATTTAAGTAACAATAAATTTACTCAAATTGACATTAATGACAATATACATTCTTCATTTTTTATTTTGTTATACTTAAATGTAAGTGGAAATTTTAATCTCTCTTAAATAAATGGAAATTTAAATTGTGCCAATTTGGACGTGTCGTATACAAATGTGACGTTTTTGGATATTAAAAATTCCCATTTCAGTAATTTTTTAAAATATTTAAATGCATCAAATACTCGAATAAAAACTCTAGGAAATCTTAAAAAATCACTTTCATTAGAAGTTTTAGATATTCGAAATACAATGCTTATTGAAAACCACACTTTTAATTTTTTGAGTCACATAAATATCAAGTCAGCTTTGTACACGGATAATTTTAAATACTGTTGTCCTCTTTTTGTTGGTGATGGAATACCCAATCACGTTTGTCATGCGCCATCGGATGAGATATCATCTTGTAAAAATCTCATTGGTGAAACCAGTCAACGTTCACCTCTTTGGCTTATTGCCATCTTTTCAAGTGTGGGAAACTTCTTAATTGTGATCTTTAGATTAAATACAAAGTGGGAAACAATCAATACATTTCTAAGGACTTTTGTAACTAACCTTCAAATATCGGATTTTTTCATGGGCGTGTACCTCATCTTCATTGTTTCTGCGGATATTTACTTCAGAGACAATTATGTTCTGTTTGAAACGAATTGGCGCGCGAGTATTTTCTGTAAAATTGCTGGATTTTTATTTACTCTTTCAAGTGCAACAGCAAACATTTTTATTTTACTTATTACACTTGAGTTTCTCTTCTCTATTATTTTTCCAAGAAGAGAGTTTAAACAAACATTGATAGCTACCGTGATATTTGTTGTAATTTCCTGGATTATTGGGTTGACATTAGCGTCCTTGACTGTCACATACAATGAATGGGAAAATGTCGCTAATAATGGCATGTGTAACGGTTTACCATATACCACATACTTTAGGAGTGAATGGAAGTATGTCATTAAAATAGATTTCTTTTTGAAAAGCATTACGTTCATTGCTACAGCCTTAGGTTTATTCTTTATTGGTCTAAAGGTTTTCTTTAATAAATCAAAAATGAATTTAGATGACGTATTTAAGGAAGAAAAAGATATTTTTAGGACACGTATTGTCGTTGCTTTCATCAAGGTCATGTGCTTGTTACCCTTGTGTGTTGATGGCTTCATTGCCTTAAGTGGGAAAACATTAAATTCTAATAAATATGTCTGGTTCTATATGTATGTATTACCACTGAACGCTACCATCAACCCAATTATTTATGTTATACCATACATATATAAAAAATGGATTGAATTTAAAACGGGTAGAAACTAATATGATTTCTGCTAAATCTGATTATTCATAGGCACGGTGTTTATTTTAAATCTGAAAGAAGCGTTTTACATGTATTTGAGATTTGTGTCAAAATACTTTCTAACGGAATATGTAAAGTGTAAGTTAATATTACAAATTTCTTATGATATTCTTAACATGCACAAATTAAAATAGTAACAGCAAAACGTGTCAGATGATGGGAACACTGATTTAATGTTTTCAATTTAATAGATGTTTTTGGGCACGGTGATCGAGTACTCGGCACGCGTACCGATGGTCATGATTTCAAATCCACGAGGAGCTAGGATTTTTTTCGAAGCCTAAGGTGTCCACCCAGCTTCAAATGTGTACTTAACACTAGTTAGGGAAATAGAATTGGCTAGGTAATGTTGGAACCCTTATAGTCATTGCCTGTGAATGCTGCATAACATTCCAATATAATGGCATGGTCTGTGAACGCAGTTATCTTCTCTATAGTAGAAGCGTCTGCGTAGAGACGACATAAGTTTAATATGTAATGAGGTATTTTAGTGTTTGTATAAAAAACTGCACATACAGATTATTTACTCAGTAATTGTGTTACCAATTGTTTTTAATTAAAAAAAATAATTGTACAGCATAAGAAATAATTTATTATGTGTTGAAATGCAAAACAATTATTATAAACAGTTTTTTTATGTTTTACGCTATTTGTGGGCTTAAATGTTATTTTAACTAAAATTTACATGCCAATAAGCATAAATGAAATATTCAAATTCAAATTTTTTTTACTTTTTTTATTATTTTTATTTTTTTTATTTTTTTAAATTGTTATTTAAGATGATGAGAATTGAAAATAAAAGTGCCAATATAACTTTCGAGTCATTGTTGTTTATCAATATTTAAGCATTAAAACTTTTAAACGCTTATTTGTCTCAGTTTATTTTAAATTTAGAGCTTATTCAGGACACTTTGTTTTTTGTTAATATTTCTGAAATAATTATATTTTATCATGTAAAAAGCCAACTTATCTATATAATAAAAGCGAAAGCCCTCACGGACTGACTGAATGATTCATCACCAATTCTCAAACTTCCCGTGGAGGTAGAAGCATGAAACTTTGGGAAGTTGTTGGGTACCCTCTCACTACGAAAATTAGCGAAAAAGAATTTAAAAAATCTCAATTTATGTCGGGCCGGGGGCCAAAAAAGTTTTTTTCATTTTATGGGCTCTCTAAAAATTGAAAATCACTCATTTTTGTATTTCCCGTGTAGGTTAGAAGCATGAAACTTTTGGACAATTTTTGAGTACATGCTCTTGACGATAATACAACGTTCTTTCCTTATATGAGCTATATAAAAATTAAAAATAAATCAATTCTCCTATTTCCCGTATAGGTAGAAATATGAAACTTTGGAAATGTTTTGAGTACACGCTCCGGCAAAAATTGGCAAAAAAAAAAAAAAAAGTGAAAACTCCCTCTCATGGGAGCCGGGAGCCCAAATATAGTTTTTCTTATATAAAAAAACCGACTCATCACTAATTCTCCAATTTCCCGTGTAGGTAGGAGCATGACATTTTGGGAATTTGTTGGGTACGACGAAAACTCGCGAAAAAGAGTTTTAAAAAACTCGAGCATGTGGGCCCGGGTACCCAAAAGATTTTTTTTTTCTTAATATGTGCTTTATAAAAATGAAAATACCCAATTTTCCTATTTCCCGTGAAGGTAGAAGCATGAAACTTTAAACATTTTTTGAGTAAATGTTTCCTACGATAATTTGACCCCAAAAAATTAAATTTCCCACTTTTGGGCCGGAAACCCAAAAATGTTTTTTTTCTTGTATGAGCTATATACAAATTGAAAATCCCTCATTCTACTTTTTCTCGTATAGGTAGAAGCATGAAACTATGGAAATTTTTTTAGTACACGCTCCCGACATAAATGTGCTTTTAAAAAATGTTTAAATTCCCTCTCATGGGGTGCCGGGGGCCCAAATATTGTTTTTCTTATGTTAAAAACTCATCACCCAATGCTCAAATTTTCCGTGTAGGTAGGAGCATGAAACTTTGTACCCTCTCACAACGAAAGTTGGTGTAAAAGAATTGAAATATACACTCACCGGGGCCGAGGCTCCGAAAAAAGTTTTTTTTTCTTCTCTTATATGAGCTATATAAAAATTGAAAATCTATAATTCTCATATTTCCCGGATAGGTAAAGGCATGCAACGTTGGGGGTTGTTAAATACACTTCCACGATGGTAGCTGGTGAAAACATATTTAAAATATCCCTTACTGGGGGCCTGGGGCCCAAATATAGTTTTAATGCATTAACTCACTCAATCATCACTAATTCTCCAACTTCCGGTGTAGGTAGGAGCATGTAAATATGGGAAGTTGTTGAGTACCCTCTCACGACAAAAAAGGAAATTTAACATTCCAAATTATGTGGGGCCGGGGTCCCAAAAATTATTTCTCTTTAACTTTTAAAAATTGAAAATCACTAATTATCCTTTTTGCCAAGTATGTAGAACTTTAAACTTTAGGAAGTTGATCAGTACACTTCCTCGATGGTAACAGGTGAATATATATTTTAATTATCACTTACTGCATGCCGGAGGCCCCTATGTAGTTTTTCTATTAAATGAGCCATTAAAAACTTAAAATTACTGCTACTCCCATTTTCTGTGTAGGTAAAAGTATAAAGCCTTCTGTACTGTTTAGTAACAGCCCGCGATGGTAATAAGGAAAATAAGTATATACATTTTTTAATATTTCCACTCATTGGTGGCCGGTTGCCAACTTTTTTTTCTCTTAAAATGGGCTATATAAATCTAAATCAGCACTAATTCTCCAATCTTCCGTGTAGGTAGAAGCTAGAAATTCGGGGAAGTTTTTGAGTACACTCCCGCGATGGTAAGAGGCAAAAATTATTAAATCCTTTCTCACTAGGGGGACGATTGCCTAAATATAGGTGTTTTATCATAGAGAGCTATATAAAAAAGACGCATTTTTCAATAACTAAAATCCTAATTTACCGCAGCGAAGCGCGGGTAAATTGATAGTTTTCAAATAAAACTAACGTTTTTAGTCATAAAAAAAGTTACGAAAATTTGGAAAGTGTTAAAAAAAAAATTCAAGTCGAACTCAATAAGTGTACTAAATAATGTATCTTAAGTTAATATAATTTCACTTTTTTAAAATATTTTTTTTTAATATCGATAAGTAGATTAAATGATATGTAACAGTGAAGTTTAGATTTTATCCTAAAGAATTTTTTTCTAAAAACAAAAGAAAACTATTACTCTATTTTTCATAGTTATCTTATTTAACTGAAAACCTTATGAAATATACATAAGCGTACATAAAAATACCTAAAACTACCAGTTAAATAAAAAAAGTAGGCTAATTTGTTAAAAAAATTATTTAGCTTGAGTTATATCAAATGTATTTTTAAATAGTCGCTACAGGGTAAATTGATGTTCTTGAACAAACCTGATATTTAAAATTGTATGCCCAAATTAAAAATTCTATAGGGTACAATTCTCATTCAGTCCACTCATTTTAGGGCGGCTGTCCTTGCTTTTTGTTTTCGTAAATTTTAAGATCTTTATGCCCAATTTTTTTTAAAAAAATCTTGACTAACAATGACAATTACCACCATCAATTTTCAGATTCTGAAACTCAAGTGATACCACGGCACACTAAGACAATCCAGCGGATAGATGACCTTCAGTGACCATTCCCCACAGGGGAGTGCTTCAACTGCAAGGCAAAGCATGTGCGGGTGCCGCCAACTGGCAACAGTAAAGATTCTCACATAGGCCCTATTCGACCCAGGAGACAGGGATACCGGCCTATGAAGAATCCCTGCCATGCTAGTAAAAACACCAACAGCGTTACACCAGCTACCGCGGTATTTAGAGAGCCTATCAAGCCGAACGGGCTCAAGACAGGGATGACCTTGGTCACGGACCCAAAGGTCAAACGGGTGTGATAGCACACCATGACCACGAGCCCAAGCACACACTAACTCATCAGGTCAGCAACAAGCCACAGGGCACTCGCCACCAGAATACCTTGGCTATGACACTGACCACGCAGGTCAGCCCGATTCACCAGTTGTGTAAATCACAGCAGAGCGCCGACTTCACTGGACAAGTCAATGGCATTTAGAATTTATTCTGTGTTTAGTTACATGCTTTATTTAGTTTTTACTAATGTAGATCATTTAATTTTATTGCACTATTTTTTTATCATTGTTCAGTTTCATACAGATGATAATAGTAATAGCTCACACATTTTATTTGTAGCTTACGCCAGCGAGGGCGCTGGGATTCAATGGCCGGGGGTGAATGTAGAAGTGTGCACACCCACACCGCGCCGCACCATGTGCATCGCACCGTGATGCACTGGGGAGGAAGAGGAAAGAAAGGAGAGAGAGAGAGAGAGAGAGAGAGTGACGGTTGAGTGCGCCATGGCATGTTTTGATCTGTGTTCAATAAAGTTGTTCATATCTTCACCTACGTGAAATTTGACTTGATTATTTGAAATAAACTTAGCTTCCACTCGGCTTCATATTATTCTGAATTTTTTTATTTTAACTACATTTAATGAGATTAAATTATAGAAAATTAATAATTCTTAATATTATGTTCGAGTCTGAATTTAGCAAAAAAGTTAAATGATTTCAAACAAATTTTTAAAATAATGTTAACATTCAAAATGTCTTTTTACCAGTAAGTTATACCTTTATGTATTACAACATTGTAATGGCATTTTTTAAGAGAAATATATTTTATATTTTAACTTTAAAAAGAAATGTATTTGTAAAATTAGCACGAAATAAAACAAAAAATCATGTTAAGCCTGGTCCCTTTTGGACTCAGGACGTGTTAGCGCATTTTCGTATTATGTATCAGTACTTATGTTAGATATCATCATTATGTAGTTATCAGTAATTGTGTTTAGATTTTAGACATATTTTTATGAATTTTCTTGTGTAATGAATATACATGAAGAAAAATTTATTTAAAAGTCATTTCTTTACATTTTAAAATTTTTTATTTTCTCTTCAATCTAACTACAAGTGGTTTGTGGTCACTGAAATAGGACTCATAAATGAAACATTCTAAATTGTAATCAGCTAATCGCCCAAATACTCCGTCAATTGTTGTTTGATAGATCGTGGTTGCCAATCTTGGTGAAAGTAGTTGAATGTTGAAGCTTGTTTCGAAAAAGTTTTCAATTTCTGCCCCTGGGCCGCTAAGATCTTGATTGAAGTCACCACAAATGATGACGTAAAACTCTCTAAACTTTTACACATATTCTAATGACGTCAACAAAAAAAAAACTAATACTTTTGATAATACTAAGACTTCCGGCAATGGCGGCCGTTGCCTGCGCCAGTGTTATCTCTCGATTCGCAATGTTTTTTGGTAGTTTTAACGGGGTTTTTTAACGGATCGAGTAACTGAGTGTTGATGCACAAATGGCAGGTCAGGACATACAAAAAACATATATACATCATGGGTCTAGGACTTACGGTTGCTGAGATCTAGGGTGATGACAGACGGACGGACAAAACGGGTGCAATAGCGCATTCGACTTCTCGAAAATGCGCTAAAAATGCAATTAACTTTACACTTATTGATTCTTATTTCCAAGATGACATATGCTCCTGTTATAAGAAAGGTTAATACTTTATACATCAAACCATTGGGTTTGTCAAGTCTTACATAGAAATAAGAAAGTGAATACACGGGACCCATTATTAAAAAAAAAATAATTAAAAATTAAATTAATTAAATCTATAGATAAATGTAATTACTTATCATTCTAAATTTACGGTGATATCTCTAAAATATCATTCTGTAAAAGAAACCCGCTAAATTATAATTTCTTGCATAACTTTTCTGCAATCAAAACACTCAACGTTCATACAGACGTATTTGGCGCTTACTAATGAATTACTTTTTAATCTAAAACTACTAAGTCTTTTATTTAAACATCTTCAAAATGCATGTTTTTTATACTGATATACTGACTTATAGAAAAAGGGAAAAGACAAACACGTTTGGTGAATTTTGCACCTTAATATCTCTACGGGAGTAACGCTTTTAGCAGGGATGTTTGTTGATTAAAAACAAACTTTAACTAAAGATGTATAGATAACCGTATTAGGGTTCACGTAAAAAAACAATTGTTTTTAACGTAAATTTAACGTAAATCCATGCATATCATATACGATAGTTATTTTTTTTTCCTTTTTTTTTAAAGAAAATATAGATATTACCTTTTTGGACATAAAAAAATATTATTAAAAACATAAATTTTATTAAACTAGTAAAAACGTTTATTTTCTGAAATGACAGCGTGATTCGCTTTCTTTAAAATGTATAGTTAGTCGATTTCTATATTATTTTTATTTTGCTTGTATTTCCAAAGATCCGTATAAAATTTGTCTGGTGGCATTTGAAATATTCAGTGTTAAAGATGTGCGTTTAATAAAGTTTAAGAGTAAAGAATAGTTAAAGCGTTAAAGAGTAAGAATATTATTAATTAAAATATATAATTGTGTTATCTTTTACAAAAAATAAAAAAAATAATAGAACATGTTGTTAACTTCGCTTCTACTACTGTTGATTGGTAAGTCAGTGTAGTAAGTTTGTTAATGTAATACTACCCACATTTTATCTAAATGTAGCCTATATCATGTGATTTCCATACCTTCAAAAATAATTGTAATGGATGTCTAAGCATTAAAAAATAGATTTTATACATATAATCAAATTTCTTTTAAAAAATCTTTTGAGCTGCAATCATAACCTTACCTTGTGACTAATATTTTCCATCCTAGTGACGCATAATTTGCATCACTTTGTTACTTTTTTAAGGGATTATTATTTCTTTGATCAATATCTAAAAATTATTCAACTGGATATTTTTTTTTAAAAATTGTTACATATCAAGTAAATTTATACCAATTGCTAAAATTATTTAGCACGCCCCAGTAACTTTAGTGTTAATACATTTTATTTAAAAAAAAGACATTTAATATTCAACATACTGTAATTGTACGTACAAGAACTATAAATGGTATTTTGCTTGTTTTCAATTAATACTTGGTTGATTAGTTTATTTGTATGTGAACAATTTATTTGGTGTTTTTTTTTTAAACTATATTCTCGCCAAAATTCTAAAACAAAACAAAAAATTATTGTTTTAGAATTTAAATTTATGAATGTGAAAAAAGAAAAGAAAAAACGATCTTTAAAAGAAAATTCATTTTTATTCAGTAACATAATCCTTTAGTTTATTAAACAAAATTTAAGGTATTGATTTGTTTCATCTTTCAGAGAGACTAGCACTTTTATTAACCCAGGAAACATGCAATACGTCCAGATATAACCTATACATTATCGTAGAAAGATCAAATTGCATGGATTTAACTTTGACACGAATCAGGAATTTTATTCAACATTTCATCTCGAAGAGAGACCCAGCTTCTCAAACTAAGATATACGTCATTGAACCATTTCAAAAAAAGTTTTTGATCTTTTCAAATTACAGCTCAAATCAAGAAACATTAGTTAAACTTGTTGAGTTTAAATCAAAATTAAATGTAAATGAAACCCACGAAAATAATATTTCCAAACTAAAAGAATCTATTTCATTTATAGAAAAATTTCTGACAATTTATAATGGTAAAACAATTGAAAGAAATCATAATGATACTTATGAACAAAACTCAATATTTGCTTGGTTTTCCAACTGCTTTGAAAACTGCAAGAAGACGATTCGATTTTTTGAACAATACTACTTCAAAAGGGTGTCAAGGTTTTTATTATTTTTATATTCTTCAAAAAAGTATTCTCATTTTTCAATTTCCAAAACAGCCAAATTTATTGATATTCATCTTCTGCCGCACGATAACCTAAAAGAAAATAATATAGTTTCATTTTATATATGTAATGTATGCCCATCCGGCTGGCACCTAATGCCAACTGAAAATAGCAATTTATACTCAAACTAAGCCGGAATGAAGCTTCAAAACAGTGTAAAAGTTTTTTCTCAGAATTACCTGTAATAGAAACATTATCTGAGTTAAAATACCTGATAGCCAAATTGAAGACTGCAATATACAATGAATCATTCAAATTAAAAGAAACGTTTTTTATACATGTTGGACTAACAAAATTTAAGCATGGACGACATACTTTTCTATGGGAAAATAAAAGACCATTTCTCTTAAGACAAAATATCAAAAGCAAAAATGAATCTCAAAAATGTGTTGTCTTGAAATATTCAACGGAAAAAGAATCTATCGTCTTAGGTGATCAAGTCTCTTGGGAGATGATTGATTGTAAAACAGAAAAGACCAAAATTGTTTTGTGTCAAGGGTCTCTAGATCAAACAGTCTATAAACCATCCCATTTAATAGATCAAAATAGCCATAGCTTTAAAAAAAATTCTCTTTGGTTAGGTTATCACGGTAAATCAAATGGTTAACTTTGCTAATCAAAATGCTGATAATGAAATTCTAATAGAAAATTCAAAATTGTTGTATAATTGTGAGGATACTTCAAAAACTATGATAACATATTCTAAACGTTGTGATGGTCAAATTGATTGTGTTGATAAAAGAGATGAAGATAAATGTGGATTTTTTGCTGCTTTTCGTCAAGACGAGGACCTTTGTACAAATCCAAATGCCAATGATCGTTTCACAGTTACACAATTTTACTTTACTGACGGCAAATGTGACGGTCACCAAGACTGTCCTGACTACAGCGATGAGAAAGGTTGTGATGAATGTACAGAGAGACGATGTTCTGATGGCACATGTGTACCTAGACATTGGTTGTCACGTGATGGGGATAAATGTAAATTAAAACAAGAACTTAATGGAAATTTATTTCTTGAAGTAACTGGAGATTTCTTCAACAGACCCACACAAACTGACATTGTTAAATGTAACCCTACAAGTCCAGCTATGGAACTGAAAACATTCAAGGACAGAATTTTATGGGCGCCAAAATGTATATATATTAGAGAACGCAGTGGTCGACCTACTGGCTGTAATGATTTGTCTCACCTACATGACTGCTCAAACTTCACTTGCTCTGAAGAGTTCATCAAGTGCTATAATTCATATTGTATACCTTTTTATTACATCAATGATAATGTAATTGACTGTCCGCATGGTGAAGATGAAGATCCTGAAGTCTATAATAACATAACTTGTCCTTTTGAATGTAATAGCTTTAAAAAATTTTGCATACACTACGTTAACGTTTGCGATAAAATTTTCCATTGTCCCTTAGGTGAGGATGAGTTACACTGTGATGTTACGTGTCCGCCAGGTTTTAAATGTTTTGAAAGTGCTGTAATGGTTATTAACTTTTTAGAAATAATTGAAATAAAATCGTTTAGAATTTTTAACATCAACACAAAATTTTTGAATGTTAGTGGCCTGGACCTCTCTAATTTAAATGAAATTTATATTTTACCAAACTTGATGGAGTTGCATGCATCAAACTGCAATTTAAAGAGCTTAGACTATTTATTTGGCAATGATTTTGAATGGTCAATTTCTTTATTAGATTTAAGTTACAATAAGTTTACGAAATTCAATATCGATTTTAACTTTGTTTATCATGATCAGCTTGTTTTGAACCTACGAGAAAATTATAATCTTTATTCCATTAATGGACGCGTTGAAAATTTGCATATGGATGTCTCTAATACTAATCTAACCACATTGAAACTTGACGACTTAAAAGATAAAAATATAACATATTTAAATGTGTCCAATACAAAAATAGATGATCTTGATTGCTTACTTGAAGTAAGTTCAATACTAACTCTAGATATTAGTAAAACAAAGCTTAGTGAAGATTATGCAATTAATTTCTTTAAAAAAGTAAGTATAAAATCTGAGCTGTACACAGATAACATTAAATACTGTTGCCCTCAAGTTGTAGGAAAAAGTTTACCAAGAGAGAAATGTCACGCCCCGTTTGATAGTATCTCGTTATGTGAAAATCTTATTGGTGACATTTTCAAGCGTTCACTTCTATTCATTGTAGCCATAGGTTCCCTGGTTGGAAACATTATAGTTCTATCATTCAGGATTTACTATGACAATGGACTACAGAAGAAAGGCTACGGTGTCTTTGTAACTCAGCTTGGAATATCTGATTTTTTGATGGGGGTGTACCTCAGCATCATTGCATGTGCAGATTTTTACTTTAGAGAAAAATATGTTCTCTATGAAACCAATTGGCGTGCCAGTAATTTGTGTAAAATTGCCGGGATTTTGTCAACATTGTCAAGTGAAACATCAACCATTTTTATTTTATTGATAACAATGGACAGGTTTTTGGTGATAAGATTCCCATTTGGAGATTACAGACTAAATAAGCGTGTAATTATAAACGCAGTTGTAGCGTCTTGAGTTATAGGATTTCTAGTGGCCATAATTCCTATTGTATATCCAGAATGGACAATCTACTCTTCTAATGGAATGTGTCTAGGTTTACCACTAACCACAGACCAGCAACAGGGCTGGCAATATGATGTAGGGATTTTTATAATATTTAACTTTATTTTATTCTTATCCATTTCAATCGGACAATTTCTAATCTTTCTCTCAATGTCTAATCAGAGAATCACTATTAACGCGATCAATTCTTCAAGACGAGAACAAGACATTGATGTTGCCAAACAACTTTTTTTTGTTGCTCTGTCCAATTTTTTGTGCTGGTTTCCAATCTGTGTCACAGGCTTAATGTCTATTAATGGACATAATTTGAGCCCTGGCACATACGCCTGGTTTGTTGTACTCGTCTTACCACTGAACGCCGCTCTTAACCAACTCATCTACACAATACCAGCAATATATAAAACGTGGAGGCAATTTAAAATGACTAAACATTCTAAGTCCTCGTAATATGATTTTTTTTTTTTTAAATTACAATTATATGAAATACAGTTAATTAAAAGTATTAAAATCTTCGGTATGCTCATGGTAATACTAAACAGACTAAAACCACAAGCAGAGCAGATCATTGCAGAAGAACAAGCAGGCTTCAGAGCAGGAAGGAGCACAACAGAGCAGATCTTCAACTTGCGAGTGCTCTGTGAAAAACATCTGCAACACCAGAGGGACCTCTTTCATGTCTTCATAGACTTCAAAAAGGCGTTTGACAGAGTGTGGCATGCAGCACTGTGGGCAACCATGCACAAGTACAATATTAACGCCAACCTCATTACTGTGATCAATAACCTATACAACAGAGCATCCAGCGCAGTACTCTACAACAGCAAGCTTGGAGATTGGTTCAAGACCACTGTTGGTGTTAGACAAGGGTGTTTACTCTCCCCCATCCTCTTCAACCTCTTCCTAGAAAGAATTATGACTGATGTGCTCGAAGACCATGTCGGAACGGTCAGCATCGGAGGAATGATCATAACTAACTTACGCTTTGCCGATGACATAGACGGGCTAGCTGGCAGCGAGGAAGAACTAAAAGAATTCCTTGCAAAGCTAGAGAAGACGTCGAAGGCCTATGGCATGGAAATTAATGCAGAAAAGACCAAGGTCATGGCAAATAAGAATTTCACAAATGAAATACGGATAAACGGTCAAAAACTCGAGGAGGTCCCTACCTTCAAATATCTAGGGGCTGTAATATCCGATGAAGGCTCAAAACCAGAAATTCTTGCCATAACGGCCCAAACAACTGCAGCACTAAGCAAACTGAAAAACATCTGGCAAAGCAAGAAGCTCTCCCTGAGATCAAAGATTCGACTAATGCGCTCTCTGGCGATGTCAGTCTTCCTCTATGGTTGTGAGGCTTGGACGCTCACCGCAGACCTCCAAAAAAGTATTAGTGCGCTTGAGATGAGATGTTTTCGAAAGGTATTAAACATCTCCTACACGGTGCACATCACGAACAAAGCGGTCCGTGACAAAATAAGTGCTGTCATTGGCCCTTACGAGGACCTTCTCACCTCAATTAAAAAGAGGAAACTACGATGGTACGGACACGTGTCAAGATCTGGAGGTCTCTCAAAGACGATATTGCAAGGCACAGTCCAGGGAAGAAGGAAAAGAGGCAGACCAAGGAAGAGTTGGGAGGACAACATCAAAGAGTGGACCGGCCTTTCATTTAGCGATTCCCAGAAGGCAGCTCAGAACCGTGACACTTGGCATGAGTTAGTGCGCAGCTCAAAATGGTGCCCCAACGACCCAGCGTCGGGTTAAGGGATAGTTCAAGTTCAAGTATTGAAAAAAAAATCTTGTTATTAAAAAATGTGAAACACATTCAAATAATTCATATAAAAAATTGAATGAATTATTATGTTTGGGGAATAAACAAAATTTTAAAGTTTTGAGAATTAAGTCCAATCTTATAACAAAAACTAAAGGGTATTTTTAAGTTTTAAATTTAACGAAATTAGCTTTTTATTAAACTAAGTAGATGCCATGTATTTACAATTTTCATTAGACTAAAGACGCATGGCACTAAACAAATTTAGTCTAGGTTCTAAAATATAAATGACAATAAGATTAAAAAAAAATAATTTTTAATTGTTTAAAATGGTTTCTTATGAATTTGTTTTTCTTTTTACAATGTGATGGTATTAAAATATAGTATATTAATTTAATTTAAATCTGTTTACTATATAATTATTTTCACATAAATTTAATTACTAGTGACTTTATAATTTTTTTTATTAAAATTATAAAATTCGCATAATTAACTCATTCAAACAATCTGATAACGATATCCACATAATTCATTATTTAAGATTACACTTTTTTAGGACAGCATACTTTAAAAAAATTAAGTAATAAAAGATTAAATATTTAAAAAGTACCTGTATTTATATTTCTATAGAGGGTGAAAAAAAGTAATAAAAAATCCTGTATTGATATTTTCAAAAGAATTTGTGGGTTTTTCTATTCAGTTACATCCCAAGATTTACCAGGCTAATAAGCTCCTTTTACTTATTTTCCCTAACAACATAATTTTAGATCATAATTTTTTTTAAGTTTCTGAATTGTATAATCCATAGTATATTCTATATCTAGTGTAATATTCGTGTTAAATATGTTTTAATTAAATGTAAATGTGTTTGATTTTGAAATTTATTAGTTTTATCTTACAGTTGATTTACACACACATATGTAATTAGATGTAATAATACACATATTTCCTGTTCATCCACTTCATACTTCAGAAATATTTAGCTATTGATATTTTAGTCTTGTGATGAAGAAAATTTCTTTTTAATTAAAAAATACTGCATCTACTTTACTTTGAAATATATTTTATATATATTCTATTGTGGAAATTAAATGTTTAAAATATATAAATATTCGAGCGCAGTTTTAATGCCAATTAAGAAAAGTTGTATATGTTGTGTTATTTTTAATCTAAAATATTAATGTTTCAAATTATAAGTGTGTTTATATGTATATTTTGGCTGCAACCGAATAATTTAAATTTGATCATTAACTTTTGACAAATTAACTAACGATTAATCAATCGTTAATTTTGTTAAATCCTTAAACTAAAAAGTATTTTCTCATAATAAACATTGATTAAACGTACTTGTTGAAAATCCAAATAACACTGGAATGTCTTCCTAATATAACATCGCTTAACCAAAAACGCAAAGAGACAAGTGTATTGACATCATTTGGTTCATGTGATTAGAGGGTCTTATTGACACTATAACAAGCTGAGCTGAACAATCGTTCACATATTTTAAACAGTCTCAGCTGAAGTTTCTGATACTCTAGTGGCTGTTTGATTTGCAGGTGATATGTAAGTGAAATGTTAGAACTACAGTACCAATGTTCACTTTATGTAGCTCGGCTGCGCAAATTTTTGACCGACGCCCCGCAAATTTTATAAAATATTTCACAAAAATGGACGCTGTTCACCTTTACACAACGATTTATTTTGTAACATTAACACACGGACCAATAAAGCTGATACTTAAAGGGGACATTGCATGATAAGCAACGATTTCTCTCAATAGGGAAAATAAACATAACAACTTACGTAAGCCCATAGTTCTTTTAATCTTTCGGAAATTAGTTCATGTCTATCGGCGAATTATTTTACATTTAGACTTCCAGTAGATTTTTAAATGGTGATTCGATTAATAGTTGAAAATGTAATCGAACAAAATTTATAACGATTAATCGAGAAATTAATCGTTGCCTTTTGCTGCCCTATTAAATATTATATAATATCCACATCCTTCCGTCTCGCGAGACTAGGGTGTATCACCGTTAGAATGGGTTGCATTTTCTAGAGTGGCTGTGCAGTCCTATCCTTGAGTTACAGTCTTTACCACAGTTTTTACACACGATTTCTCTGCATCCAAATGTCTTGGACTTTCTCCTAGCTCTTCTGTCTACAGCCTCCTCCATTCTTCGCTCCTCGGCCACTATGATGCCGTCTTTAACAACCATGCGCCACGTAGATCGGTCTTCTGCCTTACACTCCCAGTCGCTTGTATGTATTTTGGCTGTTTTCATGTCCCTTTGACAGACATCTTTAAAACGCAAGTGTTGGTGACCTGTTTCTTTTTTCCTAAAGCAAGTTCACCATATAGGATGTCCTTCGGGATGCAGCCGGGGCTCATTCTTTTAAAATGTCCTAGCCATCTCTGGCGTCTTTCGCTAAGAATTGAGAACATGCTTTGGGTATTGGCACGTGTTAGGAGATCACTATTAGACACTTTTTCTTGCCATTTACTACCACGGATACGTCTCAGGCATCTCAAATGAAAGCTATTAAGCTTGTTCTCTGGGGATGTATAGTTGGTCCATGTCTTGCTCCCATATAATAGTGTACTGATGACACAGGCTAGATAGATACACAGTTTGGTTTTCTCCGTTAGCTTGAATTTTTGCCGGACCCGCTCATTTAGTGTAGCCATTGTGGGAGCTCCCTTGCCAATTGTGCTGTTTATTTCTTCTTCAATTGACAGTGTATTGGAGATTTTGGGCCCCAAGTATGTGAAGCTGTCCACAACCTCCAAGTTTTCATTATCAATTTTTATGGTAGGGTGTCGTGGGCGATGATGTTTGTCTTTTTCAAGCTGATTTGCAGACCAAATTCTTTGCAGACTTTGGAGAAGGTTGAAACGAGTTGCTGCAAACCAGTTTCTGTGTGTACTGTTAGTGCCACAGTAGCCCAAAATAGTAGCTCACGAATTAAAATATCTGTCGTTTTGGTCTTGGCTCGGAGGCGGGCAGTGTTGAAAAGTCCTCCATCAGCTCTGGTGTGTAACTAGATTCCCTAAATGCTATCCTTGAATGCGTATCGAAGAAGTACCGAGAAAAATATTGCGAAAAGTGTTTGTGCGAGTACACAACCTTGTTTAACTCAACTGCTGACTGGAAAGGCTTCTGACTTAGCTCCATCGAACTGCACGGTGACCTGCATATTTTCATGAAACTGCCTTATGAGGGCAAGTAGGTGAGGGGTCAGCCAATTTTTGCCAGTATTTCGAAAAGCCCGATGCGACTGACGAAATCGAAGGCTTTTGTAAGGTCTACAAAGGCAATGTATAGTTGCATCTGCTGCTCTCTGCATTTTTCCTGGAGCCATCGTTTGGAGAAAACCATGTCTATGGTAGACCGACCAGACCGGAAACCGCACTGAGATTCTGGATAGACACGGGATGCTAGGCTCTGTAAACGTGTTAGTATGACACGGGCAAAGGCCTTTCCTACAATACTAAGGAGTGAAATTCCGCGATAATTTTTGCAATCACTCTTGTCACCTTTGTTTATATATAGTGTCACTATATTAGCATCTCTTAGTTCTTGTTGGATGTAATCCTGTTTCCAGCAGAGGGACAGAATCTCGTGCACTGGTTGGAGTAAAGCTGTCTTGCCACTCTTTAGAGCCTCTGGTAGTATTTCATCATTCCCAGGAGCTTTTCCACAAGCTATGCTGTAAATTGCTTTGCTCAGCTGTTCCTGTGCTGGCACGACATCAAGTTCGTTCATGAGCGGCATATCTGGGATGTCATCTAGAGCGGTGCTGGAGACTGTGGTAACTGTTGAATATAATTCCATATAATGCTCAACCCAATTGTTTTAGCTGTGCTGCCTGATCTTGGATAATTTCTCCACTTTTGGACTTTAGGGGAGTGTTGAATACCTCACCGCTATAAATTTTAGAACCTCTTGCATATTTTAGAACCGTTGAGGGTAGGGGTAGGCCCATCAACGCAACAGGGACGCCGTCCTTGAGATGGACAAAGATCCATGATTGACCATGGAATATTCCATAGCATTAGTAATAGGTTAGGACGTGGAAGTTGGCCGAACGTTCTCGAAGCCATGCATGTCAGCGCGTGATAAACAGTTGGTACACGCCACTGACCAATCAGATGAGAACGGTCCGCTGACCCACGCGAGGCCATGGGTCTTTAAATACAGTAGCCAAACCTTACTGCAGTTTCTCTCTCAGAATATTCGTAGTACACTAGGTCTGCGGTGTGACGGGCGAATAAGAGTTGAGCCTAGCTGAAAGTTTGTTTCAGGTTTGAGTTACCTAGACTTAGATTAGTCAAATGTATTTGAATTTGTATAGGTATTTATTATATGTATTTATATGCTTTGATATGTTATTACTACCATTGGTTTAATTATTCGATATCGTTGTTTCAGCTAGTTAGAAGTTAGTAGTAGTTAGGAGTTAAGTACTAGTCAGTACTTAGTACTAGTAAGTTGTGAAGCCAGTGGAGTGGCGAGAGACCATTAGGCTACACCTCAGACAGGAGACGTGTTGAAATCTGGAGTGAAGAAGGGGACAAGGTGGCCTTGCCTTCACACGTGAGAACCCTTGCAGTCAGTGACCTGTGCCGAAGCGGCCGACTGCCAATCATAGTGACCACGGCACAGGACTGCGCTACGCCTGATTGGCCAGACCGAAGCATAGCAGTTCAACCATTCCTTTGGCCACGCCCATTCCATGAGTGAAGTTGGGCATAGTAATGAGCTAATTGTATCATTGTAACGACGTAGATATCTTAATTTAGTATATGTTTAGTTACTAAGGTACCATGTATATATATATATATATGTATATAATATATTAAATATTTTTATCTCTGTTTATAATTTGTATGGTCTTAGTCTAGTATAGTATAGAATAGTTAAGTGGAAACCCTAGACATAATATTCAACATTAGGGGCTCTGCGTTTGTGCGAGCACCCCAGTATTCAACAGCGAGCAACTTTGGACGTCAAGAAGACAGTTGCCTTTTTTTATGCTATCGTACATGGCTTTTGCATTGCCCATGTCTGCAGCTGATTGTATGCTGGAACAAAGGTTAAGCCAGTAGGCATTGGTACATTTACGTGCAACTTTTGGGCAGGTGACTTTGCTGTCTTTAAGGCGTGCAACCTGTCGGGTGTAGACTTTTCCTTGTAAGCTTTAAGTGCTTTCCTTTTGGCTACAGTGACAGGTTTCATCTCATCACAATGTTCATCAAACCAGTCCGAGTTTTATATATATAATAATAATAAATAATATATACAATATATAATCAAAGATATATAATATATACTATATTTATATTACATATTTATGTAAATTATAAAAGACAATTTTTGCGACGAAATATTTTAATCTTTCTTAAAATTATATATTCCAAAACATAGAGAATAAAATGGTGTTCTTAAAAATAAATTCATTATTTTTTTTTATTTAAACAAATTTTTAAAAAGTGATGTTTATTTAGAATTTTTTTTTTCTAATTTCAGCCGTTTTTCATTTCACCCAGGCTATAAACATATATTAATATATGTTTTTATATTATAATACATTTTATATACATTTTAAAGTTCAGAATGATATTTACATTTTTAAGGAAAATGTGCGTTTAATAAATCAAAAAAACAATAAAAAATTATTTGAAATCTATACATGAGGATTTTATATATTTTTCTATTAGGTCACCACAGCTCCTTTTTATGGATATAATTTTTTTTTAAAAATTATATAGTGATATATAGTGATAATAAGTATCAAAGGGTACTTTATTATTAGATTTTTATTACCAATTAAAATCAGATCAAATCGAAGATTCAATAAAAAAAAATTCAATAGACTTCGACATAATGACAGAATATCTATAAATGATAAATAATTACCATTTTTAGGAATTTTTAATATTCTAAAATATGTTGAAAATGTATATTTAGAACTTTCATGATGCTTAAACTTCTTTTGCTATTCTAACAACATAATATATACATGCTACAATTTTTTTAAAATTAATTTTATTAGTGTTTCATTGCTTTTCGTGTTTTTTCAATTCTTTTAAATATTTGCATTGTTTTTTTTTTTAAATAATAAAAGAAATACTTAATACAATGAGTTTTTTCTATCTTTATAAAAATTGTCCTTACTTACATCTTTATTTTAATTTTTTTCTTCTTTTATTTAGATCTATTTCTTAATGAGTTTTCACAATTAAAATACGTGTACGTTTTCCAACACTATGACTATAATTTTTTAAAAAATAGTATTACGTCGCTGAAATCTTTTTTTTTTTAAATGCGATTATCTTGTGAAAGCTACAATCAAACAAATTTGTGTTTATATGACACAATTTTTTTCTGATACAACAAAATCTGTGGTTATGCATTCCTACTGCCTTGTATATAATGAAATTGTAAATTACAAATTATCGTTATTTAAGCAACAATACAAGGCAAAATAAACAAATACAAAATTGACGAAGAAAGAAACATAATTTTTTAAAATAAAAAAGAAAAGAACTTTAGCTTTGAAAATGTTGTTTTTATTTCTCATATCATCTTAAAAAAAAGAATGAAAACAAACATAAGCATGTTTTGTTAATCTAAATAAACTAATGTGCACTCGTCAAAGTTGCTGCCAGAAAACAAAGGCTTATCTATTTTGAATTTTAAAATCTAAACAAATGCGTTTAACTAAAATGTTATAATGAAGGGTTAAAAAGTAATTTTTGTATTTATTATTTATTTCCTTTCAAATTTACAGATATGTTGTTACGTCATATATACTTAGCGTAAAGTCACTACACAATGATTTAAATGTAAACATATAAGACATTGTTTATATTTTGGTACTCATGGAATTGGTACGCATAACTTTTATATATAGCTATATAGTTATAACTCACAATTTTAATTTTAAACATCTTGCATCAGACAAAATTTTTTATCATAAAGTGGAAGTGTTTACAAGATAAAATTTGATAATATAATATTAGTGTAAAATTGATATTAAAAAAAAAACATGAATTATTTGTACAGTAGTATTTTGTTTAATCTATTTTATTTTAATTTTTATTGCAAATAATGCATATACAAGCCATTTAGTTACATTTAAGATTAAAGTATTAAAACAAAAGTTTAAAAATTTTAAAAATTAAGATTCCTTACATGAACAGGAACTGAACGCTATCGCTTAAAAAAATTACTCGGCTAAAAGGAAAAAGATGTTGACTTTCAAACATTTATTTATTGCAATGTTCTTTCAACTTGCGCAATCAAGTGTGAGGTCTTATTTACTCATATAAAAGTCTTAACAAATGAACTATGGAAATATATGTTTCAATTAATAATTGAGAAGTTTTAGATTTGAAACAAAAATAAAGAAAATAGTTTTCTATTTTAAAAAATACGTTAAAGAAACAAGGTTCCTTAGCATTGTAATTAGAATATATTTTATAAGATAATTTCATTGCCTCAAACTGGCTATTTCTGTTTACAATATTAAATAAAATATGTTTTTCTTAATGTGAACTTATGACTTCTGCTTACTTTTTAAACAAACAAACAAAAATTCTCGAAAAAGTATAAATTAATTTCACTATATTTATTTCACATTACTCGTGTCTTGCTGATTTATTTAGCAAAATCATATCCAATTACGTCACGTGAGCTATAAATCAGGTACTACAACAAAAATTTTTAAGACACATAAAACAAAATATTTTTTCATTATATTTTTAAAGTTTTTGTTGTGTTTTTGTCGTGACTCAAAACTTTGTTTTCTTTACCTTTCTTAATTTCTTTACATCGAATTTGCAAAACATCATAAATCTCTGTTGCAAACATTTAACTCACGTATTAAGTAGATGGCTAGGTATGTGCCTTGGTAACGCCTGTTAAAGTAGCTAGGCAGAAGTGATGGTGGGTTGACCAGAATTTTTTTCCCGGTGTGGATATCTGGATAAGAACATACTTATATTTATATAAGTTAGAGATGCGAATAGGTGATTAAAAGATAATAAAAATCGAAGCGCTGGAGAAAATATCTTGGCTCACATCACTCATATAAAAAAATCTAAAACTTACTTAGCATGCAATTATTTGAACAAAACTATATCCATATTTCAAATAATTTTCATACAATTTTAAATTTTGAAAAAAAAAAGTATGAATGTTATTCTTAATAAACATACTTTGTTTTTAAAATATTATTATTTTTTAAAATCTCTAATTTAGAAATGCAGGAAAGCGTTGAAATTGCTGAAATAAGAAAGCAATGTACAATTCTGTCAAAGGTAAAAAATGGGGGAAAAGAGCTTACAGTTGCAGCTTTCTCCAAATGTATATTCAACATTGAGCAATGAATACTTTAAATGAGATCGACTTCAATGAACGGCAACGACTATCTTGAATAGCCTACAGCAATAGACATTAGCGACTACCTTGAACAGTAGGGAGAACTTTGAACAGTAGCTAATACCGTTCAGGGTATTCACTGATGTTGAAGATATTTGCTTCTGTTCAAAGTCCGCCAAGACGTTGGTCGTGGCATGAAATCTTGTGGAACTTAACAGAAAGCAATTTTTTTTTCGTCCTTGGTAGTATTGTGTTTTCTAAAATATTGTATGGAGAAGAGTATAATATAATAACAAAAGCAATATCTTTTCAAGTTATTCGCAGTTATTTTAGGAATTTTCGGCAATTTCATGTATGAAATGCTTTTTAAAGCATTCGCTGATGTTGAAAGACATCAATGCTGATCAAGTTATTCCCTTCTGTTAAAGGTATTCTCTGCTGTTCAAATCAGTTGATGCTGTTCTATGTATTCTCTGCTGTTTAAATCAGTTGATCCTGTTCAATATATTTACTGCTGTTCAAAGCGAATAACTGGAAAAAAATGCAAAACATATTAGCATTAACAAAATGAAAATTATGTTTTTCCTTTTGCCTCTTCTATGGTTGTATTAGATTATAAGTATGCATTTTTAACAAACAAAAAACCATATTCTATATTTAAATGTACCGAATTGTATTATTTCGATCTCACTCTGTCTGTCTCTCTCTCCCTATCTTTCTCTCTTTCTCTCCCAATCTCTTTATCTCTTTTTGCCTTCCTCTCCTTCTCTCTCTCTCTCTCTCATTATATATATATATATATATTTAAAGCTTAGTTTTATCATTTCAATATCTTTAAAATATCGCCTAGCTGTCTGAAAATCACAAATTACAAAAAGTTGTTGAATGTTCAATTTTATGAGTTAAATTTAAAGATTTTCTTTTACACATATTTTTTGAAAAAATCGTAATCACCGGAGCTTGTTTATTGCTAATCAATATAGAAATGTCTTTTCATCGCCAGTACTGTATAAAATTTGTCTAGAGACGTTCAAATACTCAGATTTCAAGACTGTTGAGTTTATACATTTATGAGATTGTTGTCATAGATACATTTTTTTTCTTTTTAAAGTGTTGATCACTGAGGAATATAAATAGTATCATTTTAGACAATGTATTTATTTTTGCTATTGCTACTGTGGATAGGTAAGTCAAATTTTTAGTGTGAAAATTAAAAATCAAATCAAATCACCATAATAAAATGATTGAGACCTATATATATATATATATATATATATATATATGTGTGTGTGTGTGTGTCTATACGCCAATGCTTAGATTGGTAAACGGAATAGAGGATTGACGGATAAGTGGATGAACTAATAGGTGATGGAACTGATAGATTTGTTGCTAGATAGATGTAGTATAGAATAGATTGATGTTCGGAATATCTCATTTTAAGCAGTGGTATTTCTCTCATTTGTGTAAATAACTAGAAAATAACGTATTTTGAATCTAATAAATTAAATCTCTTCTTTTAATATCATTTCTCAGAAAGGGCCGCACATTCATTAGCCGAGGAAGCATGCAATACAACGAAGTATAACTTGTACATAATTGTGGATGGCTCAAGTGACGGGGATTTAACTTTTACACGAATCCAACATTTTATTCAACATTTTATCTCCAAGAGAGATCAAGTTTCTCAAAATCCGATATACGTCATTGAGCCTCTTCATCAAAATGTTTTAAGATTATCAAATTTTGATTTAACTCAAGAAACATTTATTAATCTAGACCAGTTCAAAACACAAGCAAGTTTGTATGAACCTCACGTTACTAGCATTTCAATGCTTACCAAATCTGTTTTATATATAAACGAAGTCCTTAGACTGCATAACGCAAACAAGCAGTTAACTGTAATTGCTTGGTTTTCAAATTGTTTGGGAAACTGTAAGAAAACGATTCGATTCATTAAAAACTACAACTTCAAAATGGTAACAAAGATCCTCCTATTTTTAAGTTCTTCAAAAACATATATGTACATGTACAATTCAAGTCCTAGGAAAGAAAAGGTCATTGATATTTATATTCATCCACTTGATATCCTAAGTGAAAATAATGTAGTTTCATTTCATATTTGTAACGAGTGTCCACCTGGATGGAAACAAATGCCAACTGATTTTGAAAACTCTGTTTTAATTGTTATAAAATGGTCATCTCACCTTTCAAACTGAACTGGAATGATGCATTAAAAAGTTGCAACATTTTTTCATCAGAATTACCGGTAATTGAAACATTATACGAGTTGCAATTCCTAATAACAACAATAAAGAAAGTAATTTTCAATGCATCAGTTGAAACGTATGTACATGTTGGAGTCACCAAATCCTTGTACGGTCATAATAATTTAAAATGGCTGAATAAAAGACCATTTCTATTTAAAAAATATATTGAAAGCAGTAACAAATTTCATAGATGTGTAGCCTTGAAATTTTCTATGAAAAATGAATCGATCAGAGAAGGCGATCAAGTTTCATGGGAGATGATTGATTGTAAAAAGGCAGAGTCAAAAATAATTTTGTGTAAAAAATCTCTCGACGAAACAATCTATAACACATCCTATGTAATTAAACGCAATAGTCAAATATTTCAAAAACAGTTGCTTTTGTTAGATCATAATACTTATTCAAGGAGTTCAGTGTTTAATTCCCGTGTTTTTACGTATAATAAATTTAAACAACTGATGTTTAATTGTGAGGATGCTTCAAACACTCTCATTCCCTACTCTAAGGTTTGTAATGACCACAATGATTGTAGAAATAATCTAGATTAACATACTTGTGGATATTTTATTTCACGGTATCAGTTGGAGATGCCCTGTATTAATCCAAATGCTAATGATCGTTTTCCAGTTACTCGAAGCTTTTATGCTCATGGCAAATGTGATATTAAACAAGACTGCCCCGATAAAAGTGATGAAGAAGAATGTGATGATTGTACGGAGAGGCGATGTTCCGATGGTACATGTGTACCGAGACATTGGTTGTCACGTGATGGGGAAGAATGTACATTAAAACACAATGATAACAGAAATACATTTATGGAAATAGTAGGCGAATTTTTTAATGGATCCACATTGTACCAAGTTCATATCTGTAATTCTATCGATACTGAATATCAAGTTACCAATATGAAACTCCTCGAATTTACATGGGCACCAAAATGCATATACATTAAAGGACGCAGTGGTCGACCAAAGGGTTGTAATGATTTGTCTCACCTACATGAATGTGTCAAATTCACTTGCTCTGAAGAATTCGTTAAGTGCTATAATTCATATTGTATACCTTTGTATTACATCAATGATAATGTAATTGACTGTCCGCATGGTGAGGATGAAGATCCTGATATCTATAATAACATAACTTGTCCTTTTCAATGTAATAACTTAAACACATTTTGCATACACTATGTTCATGTATGTGATGGGTTTGCCCATTGTCCATATGGTTATGATGAATTTAACTGTAATGTCACATGCCCACCCGGTTTTATATGTTTCGAAAACGCCGTAACAGTTCATATATTTTCTGAAGTAACGGAAATGAAATCGCTTAGAATTTTTAACATCAACACAACATTTTTGAATGTTAGTGGCCTTGACCTCTCAAAATTAAAGGAATTGTATATTTTACCAAAGTTACTAGAGTTGCATGCATCTAATTGTAATTTAAAAACCTTAGAATTTTTGCTAGATACACTTTATTCATACTCAATTCTTAAATTAGATTTAAGTTACAATCAATTTACTACTCTCACTGTTTTGATTTTGACTCTCAATATTGTATTTGTAAATCTTACGGGAAATAATCATCTTTCATTTATTAATGGAGAATTAGCTAACATTAAACTTGATGTTTCTTACACAAACCTAACATCTTTGGATATTGAGGCACTGAATAATACCTATATAACTTATTTGAATTTGTCAAACACCAAAATAAAAAATATAGATAAGCTTTTTGTATTAAGTTCAATAGCGATTTTAGACATTCGAAATACAATGCTTAGGGAAAGTTACGTAGTTACATTCTTAAATAAAATAGTAATCACATCTGCATTGTACACTGACAATATTAAGTACTGTTGTCCTCAGGTTGTTAAAAGTTTACCAAGAGAAAAGTGCCACGCCCCGTTTGATGGTATCTCGTCATGTGAAGAACTGATTGGTGACATTTTCAAGAGATCACTTCTTTACATTGTAGCCACTTGTGCCCTGATTGGCAACATCGTGGTTGTTTCATTTAGGATTTATTACGATAAAGGAGTGTTTAAAAAAGCGTATGGTGTTTTTGTAATTAACCTTGGAGTATCTGACTTTTTCATGGGCGTGTACCTCACAATCATTATTTGTGCAGATATTTACTTTAGACACAATTATATTTTCTATGAAACAGGCTGGCGTATTAGTACTTTGTGTAAGATTTCCGGAGTGTTATCAACATTGTCAAGTGAAACATCAACTTTTTTTATATTATTGATAACACTTGACAGGTTTTTGATGCTACGATTTCCTTTTGGAGAGTACAGACTAACAAAGCATGCAATTGTATACGCAGTTTTAACGTCTTGGGCTCTAGGGTTTATACTGGCAATAATTCCTATTGTATATTCAGAATGGACAATATACTCTTCTAATGGAATGTGTCTAGGCTTACCCCTTACCACAGACCAGCAACAGGGCTGGCAATATGCTTTTGGAATATTCGTTGTGTTTAATTTTATTTTATTCTTGATTATTTCATCAGGGCAATTTTTAATATTTCTTTCAATAAATAATCAAAGGATGACTGCACAATCAATCAATTTTTCAAGAAGGGAACAAGACATTGATGTTGCTAAACAACTTTTTTTTGTAGCACTGTCTAATTTTATGTGTTGGTTTCCGATCAGTGTATATGGTTTACTGTCGATAAATGGACATAAAGTGAGTACTGACACATACGCCTGGTTTGTTATCTTTGTCCTACCACTGAACGCCGCTCTCAACCCACTTATCTACACCATACCAGGCATATACAAAAAATGTAGGGAATTTATTATGGTTAAACGTTCTAATTAAAAGTAATTATTTTATTTTTTGTGGCAATTTTTTACATTTTAAACTAACATTACACAATATATTTGTTTCTAAATACGAGACATTCTTTTGTGCGTGTGTTTGGGGTTATGACGCCTATTATGACACGGCTAATAATTGTACTGGCCAGCCCCAAATATTTTGCATCACCCTAATGATAATTCTCAACAATTGTTCGAACCGTACTTTTAACATCCCTGTCTATAGTCGGCTCTTTCAGGGTTACTGCAAGCACAGAAGATTCTACCCATTGTCGTCTCAAGAATTTTCCGGTCAGGTTATGACTTTTGCTAGTTTTTTAAAACTCTATGCAATGATCTCCAACAGGGATAACTCTTACTCGGTCACAGCCTACAATGCTAAACTATTCTGGTCACGTCTCTAGATACCCGTTCCATGGAGCAACTTATATCGGAATTGTTTCTTCAGCCACTATCTGACTTCTACCCTATATTGGTTGATCGAGTTTTTGCCGTAGTTCATTCCATTGTCAAGAAATCGGCCCTGTCAAGCTTCGCACGCCGTCGTGCCCAGGTGTGTAAGGAATCGAGAATAAAATTCATCTACTCTCTCTTAAATAACACTTACTGTCTTTGCCAACAGAGAGGATCGATACACGGCATCGAGCAAAAGCCGTTAGTCTATTAAGTCAACTACAGTCGGAAAGGAGCTTCTCTTACCTAGCATCAGTGCACCTCTTTCAGAACCCTGTATGTCGCCTCGTATTCGACATCTCGTAATTGGTAGACGCTTATCCTCAATGTCCAGACAGCTCGTTGCTATTTGGCCTAGGCCTTCTTCCATCAGTAAAACCAGAGCGGTTTGAAATGACTCTAACACCGCAGATGGTATAATCCCCTATTGTCTTAAGAGCTTCGTCACGTTGTTGCTCGACGGTTCTAGTTTTGTCACCGCTGCATTTTCTAACGTTTATCAGTCAATTCGCTCCATTCATTCGGTCTATGACACTTTCTTTCATTTTAATTATATATTTAATGTTTATCTGCTAACTTTGACAAATATAATATGCATTCATTTCTTTTTTTATAATTTTGTTTAATTAGGAAGAGATATGAGAGATTTAGATATTAAATGCAAAATTTATTGTTTTAATGTATCTTTACATTGAATAATTTTCATGTTTATGTATTTTTTGTTGTTTTGTCTCGTTAGATTTTGCTTTTTGAAAATCTAAACATCATATTTAAGTTAAATGTCACAAAAAGAGAGCATGATTTTCCGTATTTTAAACTCTACACTGTATAGAATATATTTTTTTGTAAATACACATAGATCTATACTAGTGCTAAACTTTAAGTTATGGTGTTTTAAAGTATCAAACAAAGTGTTTAGTGGGTTGTTTTTAAAATAAAAAATACATCATTTTATAAAATGTTCTATCAATTTATTAATTTTTTAATTAATATTATTTTTGAATTTTTTTAAACATCTTTGTAGCAAATGTGTTTAAAGTACATTAATTATATGTTTTTAAATCTTACAAGAATTTGTCGAAAATATCTTTTTTTAAAAAGTAACACTTTTTTTAAAAAAGATTTTTTTATTCATATAACATCGCTTTGAATACTAGTCGAGACAGTCTTCTAAACAGGTGCTTTAAATTTTTAAAAAAGTATGTTGTAAAATATAAAACATTAAAAAAAATATGTCTTGGGAGCAGTGGCGTCGCTAGGGGGATGCGGTGGGGGCGGACCGCCCCGAGTGACACCATCAGGGGGGTGACACCAAAATGTAAAATTCTGTATTTTTTCCGCTATTTGGCACTGGAAAACTCTGAGGAGATCTATGTGTTGAGTCGTGAGGGGGTTACAACATGAGTGACCGCCCCGGATGACACCAACTCGAGTGACGCCACTGCTTGTTAGCCATAAGCAAGGGCAAAAAGGATTTAAAAACAATATTTCACGAGAGAAACAGAGAAAGAGAGACGGTGTGAACAACCAAAATTCAGTGTTACAATTAATTTTAAATGTTATGAGATGAGACTTCGGGAAACGGATAATGAGTAAACTATTAGGACAAAATATCAACCAAAGCAATGGGAAACAAACTCTTTTTCGGTATATAAAATAAAAGCCGAAAGTCTAAATTCATTAAACATTATATTCTATCTGATTTAATGATAATTTCTTATCTTCTCTGGAAAAAAACCTGCTGCAATAAACTAATCTGCCCTCTTCCAAGAAACATAAAAATAAATATAGAATACAGTACAAATAGCTTAACATCATTGCAATTAATTGAACATAGCATATGCAATTCGCAATAAAAATAATTAAGTGTTTTTCGGAATATATTATTTAGTTTAATCTGTTAATAAGTCGGGTAGCCAAAGTTTAAATTGTATAAGTTTATAACTTATATAATATATCTAATATAAAAATCCCACTAGAGAAAATAAGACCTGCCACACAAACCAATAAAAATAATAAAAATATATATATATTAATATTAACAATGAAAATACTATTACAATGCTAATAATTTATTTCCAAAGCATACAAAATAAAATTCCAGATATAAAACTTCTTACAAAATCAGAAGAACCAGACATAATTTCTGGTTCTGAAATTTGGTTGAACGCCAACATATATTATTCTGAAATATTTAGCAGCAATTATAATATATCAGAAAACGTGGAACAGACAATTATGGCAATGTCCTACTTGCAATAAAATGAACTCTCACACCTGAAGAAATTACTACTTAACCAAATTTTAATATAGAATCTGTTTGTTTTTTTTTAGTTTTTTTGTTTTTTTTTTGTTGTTTTTTTTGGTGTAAAATAGTTATACCAAACTCAGCACCATTCACTTTAGGCAGCATATTTAAGCCTCCAAAATTAGACATAGAATACAGGAAGAATTTCTGCAGTCAATTAACTTCTATTAAAGAAAATCATAAAAACACTGTAATTTGGACTATGAGAGACACACTAATTAGTTATAAATTGGAAAAACAACGCAATTGATAGCCACAAAAATTGGGCCTCTAGGTATAGCCACACAAAAATGCTTTAATAATAAAACCTAAAATGATAATGAGACTAAAGCAGTTATCCTTAACACACTTTGCATCATCACTGTCTGCCATAGGAAATAAAGAAGTTTTAATAAGTTAAATTAAATGGAAGAAATAGGAAACATAACTGTTGATGAGATGGGTATTTATTCACTACTAAAAAGCTTTTAAAAATAAAAAAGCTACTGAATTTGCTGCCAGATTGCTAAAAGAATTAAGCAACTAACTGTCTCAAATCCTTGTGGTTCTTCTCTAAATCATTGTAAAGTTCCCCAAGATTGGAAATGAGCAAACGTAAATCCACTCTTTAAGAAAGGTGATAAATCAGACCCCGGTAGTTACAGACCTGTTTTCACTTAAAAGTATTTCCTGTAAATTACTAGAACACAAAATGCATAGTAGAATAATATACCACGTTGACAAATATAATGTCATATGCCCACATCAACACGGCTTTGTAAAAAAACAGATCTTGTGAAACACAATTAATAGGTCTAATAGATGAACTATCAAAAGGCTTGGACAATTATGATCAGATATATACAATGTAACTCGACTTGTCAAAAGCAAAAATGTAAATACTTTGGATTCTAAAGTCTCTAACATCACTGGATATTAGATTTCATTTTGGTAGGTAGCAAACTGTATTAATTATTATATCAAAAATCTGCTGCAATGAATGTTAAATCAGGAGTTCCACAAGGTACAGCGATAGGCCTCTTACTATTTTTAATTTATATAAATGAATTACCCAACAATATCTCAACAGGAACAAAAGTTAGGTTATTTGTGGATGATTGTATAATCTATGGAACAATTAAATGAGAACAAAATAGCAAAATGTTACAATAAGACTTCGATAAATCAATAAATTGGGAAACTAACTGGATTATGTCTTTCAACCCAGAAACTTGTCAATTGCTAAAAGTAACAAAGAGAAGAAAGAAAATAAATTTAAAATATTGTATTCATTTAAAACTACTAACCCAAACTAAAGATGCAAAACACTTAGGATTCACAATCAATGAGAATCTATCATGGAATCCCCATGTCAATGAAGTTATTAAAAATCAAACAAAACATTGGGTTTTATGAAAAGAAACTTTTATAAATGTTAAAAAGATATAAAACCAAAATGCTACCTCACCCTGGTGAGACCTGTACTAGAATATGCATCTTCTTTAAGAGACCAATTCACCAAAGCAAACATTGACAAACTAGAACAAATAAAAAAAGAGGAAAGAGATTTATTACGGGAGAATATTTCAAATATACAAGAGTAACACCATTGGTTAAATCATAAAACCTTGACACACTAGAGGATAGAAGAAACAAGAGTAAATCAGTAATTATATTATTAAAAATGTAATTCTAATTTAGAAAAACAACACACATATAACTTAACGCAACCCTCAGATAGATAAGGATAAAAACACCTTTCTTATTCCGTATGCAAGAACAAACACATAAAATATTTCTTTCTTCCTGTACCGAATTCGGAGGTGGAATTGGTTCCCTGCGGAAAACCAGGAAAGCCCACAATTTATCATTATTTAAAATTCTAAAAGGAGTGCGGAACAAGACACAAACCATAGATGGTTGGACGCAATAATCTTCTGTATAGAAGGAGCTCTGTAACAGATAAGATAAATAAGGTATATAGACGTTGTTTTTTTTTACTTATAAATTTATTTGATAAGGACGATCGCTTTCCACAAAGCAAAACGTCTTTATTAAATATCGAGTATTGAATCGTAACAAAAATATTTTATTTTAAAAATCGCTATTTCATTCGTACATGTTAAGGTATTAAGGCCATGTATCGTGCAAACAAATGTTATGAAATATTATAAATGCAGCTATAATATACCATTTAAAATGCAATCACTTATTAAATACTTCGTATTTTTTAAATATTGAAATTTAATTTCTTTTTAACAACATGAGAAAACGTTTAAATGTAATCCCAAGTTCAAAACAAATACCACGCATTGTGTTACTGATGTAATGAAATATTTTTGACTCATCTATGTTATACATTCATTATTCGAAAAAAGTCACTGTACGCAAAGCCAAAATATGCATGAATTTTATGACAATAGGAGAGCTCAACTAAATTTCAGAAGCGCAAATAAAAATGTGCGCAGCATATTTTGACAATCAAAGATTTTTCAAAGCGGTCAGTTCTAAAAAAATATTGGGCAAAGATATTGAACAAAGTAATAAATTGTGTTAAATGTCCGCCTAAATTTTCTTAATATAGAAGAAGGATTTTTTTGTTTTATTTTTGTCTCTACATTTTCTGATTGTTTAATTTACGACCTTCGGGCAATAGGGAATGTTAGAAAAATTATAATAAAACCATCTGAAGGTTGAAAGGAATCATCCTGAAAATATTTTGTCCCCGTCCCTCATTTATTTTTCGTGATTCCGAAGTTACAGTCGAAAGTGAAACATACAAAAACCTACTTAGCTTTATATATATTAGAAGCGATTTTGAGTTGTTGAGCTTTCTGATCCATGAGGGACATCAACCGATCATCTTCGGCGTCTGCACTTCAGCCAAAGACATAGCCACATGAGAGACACCTCCAGGCATCTCTATCCTGGGCCAGCTTCTCAAGGATCTTCTATTCATGGCTAGTTCTCTTCATGTCTGCCTTCAATTCTTGGACGGCCCCTTTTCCACTTACCCAGTGGGTTCAATTTCAATGCTTGTCTTGTTGTATTAAAAGCATGTTTTCTTATTGTATGACCGATCCAACTCCATCGCTTATGAAGAATTTCTTCTTCAATAGGCTTCTGTTTTGTCCGCTGCCATAGTTCACGGTTGATGATTTTGTCTTGCCAGTGAATTCTGAGAATCCTTCTTAGAAAATTGTTAATGAAGGACTGGATTCTGGTCAGGTTTACTGTCGTTGTTATCCATGTCTCAGCTCCGTATAGCAGCACTGGTTTCACCAAAGCGTTGAAAATCCTTACCTTTGACTTGATTCCAAAGGTTTTGGTGACCAAAACATTCTTGAGTCGCTGGAAGGCTGCTCTTGCTTTTCAGATTCTTACTTTGACGTCGGCATCTATACCGCCTTGTTTATCCAACACGCTGCTAAAGTAAACATAACTGTCCACCTCCTAAAGGGCTTCTCCTTTAAGCATGATGGGTGATGGCATTAACTTTGAGGATTTTACTCTTCCCTTTTTGTATGTTGAGACCCATGCTAGCAGAACTGCCTGTGACTATGTTTGTTTTCTCCTGAATTTGTTGTTGGGTATGTGCAAGAAAGGCGAGGTCATCAGCTAAGTCAAGATTATCAAGTTGATCCCACAAGATCCATCGGATGTCATTCCTTTTCTGAAGTGTAGATGTTTTTTCATCCTCGGCAGTTTATCCCTTCGTAAACGTTTCTGATTATATTTGTAATCTTCTGTGACCCCCCCCCCCCGAAATAATGCCTTAGCAATATCCACAGGGTTTGCCTGTCCACAAAGTCGGAGGCCTTTTCGTAGTCAACATAGTTGACATAGAGCGGCGAGTTCCACTCTATATAGATTTGATGAAGACATAAAACTAAACTGTTAAGATATTCTCTAAGTTGGTTTTATAATTGTTCTTACAATTTAGTCATTTTTAAAAAATCCCAGTCCCTGTGGAATAAATATATATTAAATGGAAAATGTAAATAAGTCAATGGGATATTTGGTAAAAACAAACTACAAAAGTATAAAATAAAAGGATAGTATTACTTTTATTCAAATTTAAAATACGTAATTTTTTTTAAAATAAATATTTTCTTTTCAGTTTAATAATCTAAAACAAGAAGCTGAATAAAAGGGACCAAATATATTATCTAATTTTAAAATGCAAAGGCATTATTTATAGCACAATTGTATTTTGTAATTATCGATAGAGTTATAGCAAAATTTTAATGGAGATAAAGAATATTTATGAAAACTATATTTAAAAATTAAAATCGTACAATTAGAATTACATACATAATGTAATACTTTTTAATGCGAATATATTTCTTTGTTAAATTATAGTCGATTTTTAATAATTTATTAATAGGGTGTAACAATGTTCAGATTTGCAAATGAACATTCTTATACATTTAAATTAGTTAATTAAATAGCCAGTGAAATGTGTGGTTCTCTAAAAAGTTTATCTCAGTAGGATATTGTGCTATATCAGCAAAGTTTTAGAACCACTTCTATGTATATAAGACTTCAGAGAAGTACATTGCATCCATTTTCTTCGGAGAGCTTGACTTTAAACAAGACTGATATGCTAGTGCTGGAATTTTTAGAAAAAAATTGATAATGATCTATTTAACAGAGAAAATGTGTTAACTTTTTAAACTTACTTAATTTAAAAGTTTCTTATGTAATTAAACGACATGTTGTTTAATAGTCACTTTCTAACTAAAGTTAGATGTGTAACTTACTTTCATTCTAATTGATAGCAACAAACATATTACCCTTTTAGGATTGAGTTGTCGTTTTTCAAAGCTGTTAACTCCGAAAAGTCAATTTAGTCATAAAAAAAGTAAACAGAAATGCAATAAAAAAAATTTCTAACTAAATAATGTTATTTTCTTAAGACATAAATATGACATAAATTTATTTATGGGAAGTCTTTAGATTGAAAATTAATTCAGTAAAAAATTTCTTTTAAAGGTTTATCAACCTTGACTTTTCTTTGAAAATAACAACAGATGTAATCCACATAAAGTTATTTTATTTATAGATTGTTCATTCATATAGTCATTTCAAGCCTTTTGGAGAAAGACAAATCTTTTGTAAAAACAGAGTCATATATCGGAACTTTATATGTTGTGGTTTGTTTTTTCTACATTGACTAAATCCATATTGAGCATTATTTATAAAACTGTCTTTTGATAGATTTCTATCTGACCAAATAAGCTGAAATATCGAAAGAATGAATTTTTTCTTCATATTGGTGGTGTCTATGAATAGTAAGTCAATTAGTTTTATTTAATTCTTTAAAAGTTTTTTTTAAAATTCATTTTAACATGTCTATGGTATAGTAACACAATAATTAGATAACAAAATACATGTATTATATCGCACATTAAAATAATACAATTTTTAAAATAACCTATGCGTTTGAATTTTTTAAAATAAAAATCTGCACTTCTTATCTTATCTTATCTTATCTTGCTTTTCTCTCCTAATTTACAACCAATGTTAATTATAATTTGCCACGCATTTTTATAACTTCTTTTTGTTTGCCATAGTAAACGTCCAAGATCTACATATAGCTGCTGAGCTAACGTGGAAAAAATGCGACACAACCAACGATATCTTATACATTGTTGTGAACGGCTCAAGGGACTTGGATTTAACATTCAGACGAGTCAAAAATTTCCTTCAATATTTTATTTCCAAAAGAGATAAATCCTCTCAAACTCCGATATCTGTTATTGAACCGCTTCAACAAAAGTTTTTGACATTCTCAAATTTTAGTTCAACTCTTGAAATATTTGGTCGTCTCAATCAGTTCAAAGTTACAATAACTTTGAATACAAAATTCGATAATGACATTTCCAGACTCAATAATGCTATAGTATTTATCGATAAACAAATAAACATTTCTAGCTCAACAGTTGCAACTAAGCCAGTTATTATCGCTTGGTTTTCTGTTTGTTACGTTAATTGTAAAGAAACAGTTGAATTGTTAGAAAAGTACGGTTTAAACAGTCTTGAAAAGCAGATTTTTCTTTTTTTACCATCTTTAATTAAGGAATCCGTAGACACGCTAGAGACATTTCAAAGCAAACGAAAATTTATAAAATTACCGCTTGTTCAATACGATGATTTTAGTGACAATAATATTATTTCATTTTACATATGTTTCGAATGTCCGCTTGAATGGATTAAATTCCACGGGGACGATAACAACCTCATATTGACATGTTATAAATTAATCAGATCAAATTTGAAAATGAGCCGGAACGATGCAGAAACACAATGCATATCTTCATTTTCTGAGTTAATATTTATAGATACTAATGAAGAGTTGAACTTGTTGGCTTCAACTTTGCAGAAAAAAATAGACGTATTAAATAAGACTATAGAATCGTTCGTTATACACTTTGGTCTTACCCAAACGAGCATTGATCGGAAAATGTTGATGTGGAAACGTGGACAACCATTTCTCTTAACGAATAATATTAAAATAAAAAATGACATTGATCAATGTGTAGTATTAAATATTTCATATATAACAGAATTGACGCATGAAACTGTTAGAGAAAGTCATCAAATATCATTTGAGATGATTGACTGTAGAAAGGAAGTAACAGAATTTGTTTTCTGTAAACGATTTCTTAGTACTAAAGAATATACAATGTCAAATAGTAATGCGCAAGAAATAGAGAAAGCACAGAAAAATATAATTTCGTTTAATAAGGAATTCGTAATGGATTTTGAGAACGGCCAATTAATAGCAATTATTATTATAATTTAGAATTAAGAGTTGAAATTGAAAATAAACCATTTTTGTTTGATTGTAATAATAAAAAACAATGGATTATTTACTCAAAGGTTTGTAATAACAAAAGGGATTGCGATAATGATCACGATGAGGAAATGTGTGAACATTTAACAAATATTAAGGAATTATTTTATTGTAAAAACCCAAACGCAATTAATTTTTTCCCGGTAAAATTGGAGTATCCATTGAAAGATAAATGTAACAATTTACAAGACTGTCCCGACAACAGCGATGAGGAAGGCTGTGATAAATGTACGGAAAGACGATGTTCCGATGGTACATGTGTACCTAGACATTGGTTGTCACGTGATGGGGACAAGTGCCGATTGTATAGTTTTCCTGATGAATCTGTATATTTTAACCCAACTGTGGAAACATTCTCTTCTCAAACTGGATATGAAGCTATTATTTGTAAAGAAATGAAGCATTTGTCATCAAATTATACACTGACAAATTCCACAGAAAACGATTCATGGGCACCGAAATGCATTTTTATTAGAGGACGCAGTGGTCGACCTACTGGATGTAATGATTTGCCTCACTTACATAACTGTGTGGATTTTAAGTGCGCGGAAGAATTTATTAAATGCCATGATTCATATTGTATTCCTTTCTATTACGTCATGGATGAAGTAATGGACTGTCCGCACGGAGAGGATGAAGATAGAAATAATGTTCATTTTATAACGTGTTCTTTTAAATGCAATCATGACGAGAATAGTTGTTTACATTACGTTAATGTTTGTGACGGAGTGGCCCATTGCCCAGACGGCGTAGATGAGTTAAATTGTAACGTCACATGTCCGACGGGTTTTAAATGTTTTGGAAGTGCTACGATGGTTAACAATTTTTCGGAAGTTATCGAAATAAAATCTTTTAGAATATTTGATTTACAAACCAAATACTTGAATCTCAATGGCCTTGACCTCTCATGTTTATCGGAAATTTACATTTTACCAACTTTAGTAGAGTTGCATGCATCGAACTGCAATTTGAAAAGTTTAGATAGCGTATTTAGCGAAAGTTTGATCATGTCAATTTTTAAATTAGATTTAAGTTGCAACAAGTTTACTCAAATTGACATCAATGACAAAATACATTATTCGTTCCATTTATTGTTATACTTAAATTTAAGTGGAAATTTGGCTCTTTCTGATTTAAAGGGAAATTTAAAAGATTCAAATATTGACGTGTCTTATTCAAACCTGACTGTCTTGGATATTAAAAACAAATTATACGGTAAATCTTTGAAATATTTGAATGCATCAAACACAGAAATAAAAGCTTTAGGAATCATTGAGGAATCACTTTCAATAGAAATTCTAGACATACGAAAAACAAAACTATTAGAAAAAGATACATTGAAATTTTAAAGTAAATTATACATAACATGTGATTTTTATGTAGATAATTTTAAATTCTGTTGTCCTCAACTTGTTGGTGACGGAATTCCCCAACACGTTTGTCATGCCCATTTAATATTATATCATCTTGTGAGGACCTAATTGGTGATAAACTGCATCGTTCATTACTTTGGTTTGTGGCCTCATTTTCTCTTGTGGGAAACGTCTTTAATGTTTTTAGAATATGCTACCATAGGGAAATATTTCTATGGGTTTTTGTAGCCTGCCTTGGAATATCTGATTTTATCATGGGGGTGTACGTCACTATTATTGTCACTGCAGACATGTACTTTAGAGACAATTATATTGTTTATGAAACAGAATGGCGAGAAACCATCTTTTGTAAAATAGCAGGTTTCTTATTAATTCTTTCATGTGAAACTTCTAATATTTTTGTTTTCCTCATCACACTTTATATACTTTTATTGATTACTTTTCCACATTCAGAGTGCAGACTAACACAATGGGCTACAAATTTAATAGTTGTATGTTCATGGATCATTGGGCTGACACTGGCTTCTCTTCCTTTGATACACGCTGAGTTGGACAATTTCTCGATAAATGCCATGTGCAACGGCTTACTATATAATACCCTGAGCTTAAAGGATAAATTAAACAATAATTTTAAATTTTTTATACATTTTACATATATTTTGTTCATTGCTATTTCAATAACTCAGTTGATTATTTTTTTAAAATGTTGCTATGAAAAGTTTACAATGAAATATGATGATGTAGCTAGAAAAAAATACCATGTCAATCGCAAATTACTTTTATATCCTGTATTTAAGATGTTATGTTTGTTTCCTTTGTGTGTCGATGGCCTTAAATGGTTACACATGAAGCTCTAATAATTATGTTTGGATCTATACTATTGTCCTACAATTTAACGCTGCAATTAACCCAATGATCAATATTATACCATTAATATACAGAAAATGGATGGAGTTTAAAAAGGGTCGGATGTATTAGTAAATAGAAAAGATTTTGTTTTTAAAAATGCCCACTACGTGTTTTTAAATTGAAGAGCTTAAATGTACAGTGAAATATGTGTTACACTATAACGATCAGAGACATACGTTTTTTAAACAAAAACTAATAAATGAAACATTATTTCTTACGTAGTGTCATTTCTGGGGTTGTTATGAAATGGATGTTTATTTAATAGTTATACATTATATATTATATATATATATTCATGTAAAATACAAGATACACAAACTTATTGTGCAAGAAGACAGTAATACTGAGCTTTATTTTTATGCTCATAAAACAGTAGACTTTTCGGATAATGCCTTCATTAGTTGATAAAAACTTTAGCCGAAACGCCTAATAGTTGAAACAAAAATTAGTATACGGCAGATATATACAGGCTTATTAATACAAAGATCTGAAGGAGATGACGCCAACCAAAGAGGACTCGATAAACAACCATTCACAGACAATGGAAGACAGCATAGCTGCCAGTGATACTGAGAAATCGTAAGAGACATTAAGAAATCTTACAAAAACGCAGCATTCACTCTACTGTCCCGTTCAATATCTTCCTTAAAACAAATCATACAAGAAACACTCAGTGATCACCAAACACAAGAGAACAAAACCAATGAATATGTCTTGAACAAAATAAATTCTATTGCGGGTCGTCAAGAAGCAAATAAAACAAAAATTAAAAGGCGTCAAATGGCTTGTTCAGGTCATCTACTGTGGCACTATACCTCAACAAAAATAATCCCTTAATGCATTGTAGAAGGGAGCTGGAAAAGAGGTCACCAGTTGAAAAGTTGGCTTAAAAATATAAAGGAATTTACATGGATGTGATTGAGTAAATTATTGGCCACCACTAAAGTTAGGCATATGTGGAGATCATTGCCAGTTGATATGTCCATGCACTCACCCTCAACGACTGAATTGGTCACGGGACTGTTGATGATGGTGATCAATGTCTTTAAGTCCTTGTCTCTTTTTTAAAAAGTTAATTTTATATTAAATGCATGCATGCATATGTAATATACATATCAATTAAATGTATTCTAGTAAACGTAACTTTCTTAAGTGTATTTTATTTTTATTACATCCTTAAACGTGAAATTCTATATTTCCTGAAAACACTTGTCACCACCCCCACATTTATGAGTTAAACGAATGATATTTAATTAACGCTGTGTTAATTGTTTTTAAATTTTACAGTGACTGTTATGCTTGAGTGTTGTCATAAATAGTTTTTATTTTATTTTATTTTAAAAGTAAAATTTAAAATAGCAATGGCAAACCAAAAGTATGAAGAATACAGTATTTGAAAGCAAAATCAATATTTAATATAATAAATTTAGAGTTTAACAAATTCGTACCTGTTTTTTAATTAAAATTTTTTTCTTTTCTCCGTCTTTTCTCATCTGATTTAAGTAGTCAAAGTATTTAATTTTTTGAAAGAAGATATCTATCAATAAGTTATTTTTTGCAACAAAGTGTTCACAATTGAAAAATATATCATTTTGTAGCTAATGTAAATCTGTTGCAATTATTTATTGTTATCGTAATCACAAAAGTTTTCTCAGTAGAGATTTTCTATCTAGAAGGAGACACTGTATTTTTTAAATATTTTTTAAATTTTTCTTTTCCGAAAAAAAAATATAATTGAAATACATTATTGCTTGACTGATTTTTATTTGTTAACCTCATTATCATTTAATAATTTAAAAAAAAAAATAAAACTGTTTAAAAACTGAAATTTGTATTCTCTTCAGTTATTGAAAACAAGAATTGCTTAGCTGAATTATGAATCTTGACTAATAAATTTAAAAATTACGGCCAACCTCTCTCGAGTTAATTTAACTATTTGGCTTGACTTTGCAATATATCTATTTATATTTAAGTTATTTTGCTTTGGAAAATCTAAGAATCACTCTAGACCAATTTAGTATTTTGGACGAGCCGGAGTAAATGAGTATGGCAGAGCAAGCAGGGTTAAAGGAGGAAAACAGAAAATAAGATAAATGGAATAAAAGAAATAATAAGATTAAGGGACATAATCGCGTAGATATGAAAAATTACTAAATTAAGCCCCCTACATGTTAATTATTATTTCGTTCTACAATGCAAGGGTTTAGTTGTGTTTCTTTTGTTATGATGATTGAACTCAAATATGTTGGAAAACACTTCATGGGCTTACTTTTTTTTTCTTCGGAACATGTTATTGATCTTTTGGGTATTCTTTGAACACTTTGACCAAACCCGCTGAAGAAACTACAAGTACAATGTTCTCATTGGTGAGGACGCAGAGTAGATAACAGCAGAGTATACCAACCTGATGTAAAAAAAGTGTAAAATAATGGTGTAAAAATTAGCCAGTAAAATTGTCCACCTCTCAATAAATAGATAACCACAAACTTGGATTTTTAGAGAGAAGATAAATTAATTATTCTTATCTTAGTTACAGACGCTCCTTCTATGCAGAAGATAATTGCGTCCACACATCATGACAGATGATCTGTTGGCAAGTGATGCAGCGGTCAAGGGCCACGATTATAAGGGTTCCACGCATTACCCAGTCGCCTAACTATTGTTAGTTAGGTACACATTCAGAGTTGGGTGACTCGTTGACTCCTCAGGCCAGGGAACAAATCCTCGCCTTTGCTTGGATTCGAACTCATGACCATCGGTACGCCAGTCGAGCGCGCTACCACGCAACCACCGCGTCCGTGGCGAATACTAGAGTATACTATAAAGCGCATTGCGTGAACAAGCAACTTGGCCCACTGCACTTGAAATAAAGAAAACAAATATATATTTAAGAATGCATTCAATTTCAAACAGACACAGACACTTATTTTTAGAAAAGTTTAGTGTCCAGTTGGTGCACATAAATTGAATATTATTTGAAAAAGTGGCTACTATGTAAATGGATGGTTCTTCATCTAACTTGTACTTTAATCTAGCACTGTTTGAGAGGGGGCAATTAATGTCTTTTTTTTTTCAAATCTAGGCTTAATAAATAAGATTTTATTCATCATAATGCCATGAACATTTCGGTTGTTGTTGAGTACACCTGCAAAGATGTAAGGAATACAATTTTCTTGAATTATCAATCCATTGAGGCCGAGGTGCCATCTTCGTTTTCTTATTGTGAAATAAATAAAAAATTTCAAGAAGTGGCTATTGAAATAATGAATGGATTTTGACCAAATTTGCACACATAATTTCATGGTCTATTTTAAAATACGACAGGACATGTAACTACACATGTCATTCCTACGAGACAGGAAGCCCGTAATTCTTTTTTCTTAAATGTGAAGATACTATTCACACATTCAATATTACACAAACGTTAAAAAAATATCATTACGTACTTGCATAAATATCTACGTAGTATTATATTGGGCAGTGATGGTGGCATTTTCTTGGGAGTGTACAATAAAATTAACAAAACACGTGTATTTAGAGCGAAGTGCAAAAACCATAATTAAAACCAAAAATGGAGATTTGGCTTCCCAAAATAGCACACATTTGTGTTAAGACTTATGGAGAAAAATAAGCAGAACGTTTTCAAAAGTAATAAAAACACTTTTTACTACAGGAAATAGGATGTACGTAATATGTGAAGTTTTTGCTATTTTATACACAATGATAATATATTGAACAGCAACTATAAATTTCAACTGAAGCAAATACTTTGAACCACTAATAATTTAAAAACAGAGAAAATGTGGAAAAGAAAAGAATAACTAGTAAAAAAAAAAATTCACTACGCAGCCGGGATATTAGTATCTTGTTTTCCTCTCCATCCCAGTTTTTAGAAAAAAATGACTTGTTCTGTTAAGCACACGGCAATAACTAACTGACGCCTAGCTTAAAGCGTTGGCAATTTCGTGAAATATTGTACAACAAATACATGCGCAATTTTCCGAACTATTTTATTATTTTTTTTTTAAAACATTATTTAAATTTTGAACGTGGACCAAAGAAACTAAGAGCGAACATTGCAGAGAGTATCATAACATTTAAAGTCATGTCTACCATCTCCGAGAACAAAGTTTGAGCTTTGTTGACTTTAAATAAAATGTGTAAAAACCACTACGATTTTTGATGATATTTTACAAATGACTCATTACTTTAATTGTAATTTAAAAAAAAAAATTAAATTAAAAAATAAACAAAAACTTTAGTCAAAACCATCACTATAAAAAATTGTAAATACGAATACAAACAATTCAAGGATTAATATAAAATCTTCTACTGTAAGATTTGATTGATGCGTGTGTAAAAACAAAAAATAAATAATTTTCATGCTGCATTAGAAACTTTTAAATAGGCGTTATTACAAAAATTTCTCTACGAGAAACTTCAAGTATCAAAACCAGAATATAAAGTTGTCTACTGTTAAAGAGGTGCATTAAAATATTGAAAAATGCACAGGACTTATAGTTGAAAACAACTTAGTCTTATTTTATCATAGCTTTTTTTATCTTCAGATTTTATCAGTTGAAGACACTCCTTCTATACAGTATATTAGTGCATCCTACGTTTATCCATGGCTTATGCCTAGGATTGAATTTTTATGTGAGTTTTATATGTTGATAGAGTTTTTGTGTTCCTGGTTTCGTCAAGCAACCAAAGCCACTTAATAATTTCGGACAGGATCGGAAGAGCGCTAATGTGTCTATGTCTTTATTGAATACCGATAAGAATTATTTTTTTATCTATATGGCGTTAGGTTTCACATTCAGCACCTGGTGGCTAAATTAGTTTATTGGTTAACATAATAATTTAATGAAAAAAAACTTTTTATTGTCTAGATTTCATATATCATCATGACCCAATGCTCCTAGTATATTAAGTTTAATTATATACGAATGCGTAGGGTTGCACAATAGATATGAAGGCTGTTTGGATTTCTAAACTCATAGTTCTAGGCTCCAACCCAAACCTTTAGTTATATGACTCAGCTAGCAAATATTCATTTCAAAACTCAAAATTAAGTATAACACTGGCCTGTCAACTTCAATTCAAAAGCATGAACCATGACCTCATTTGTTGTTATCATACAAAATACACATTTGACTCTCTCCATACTTAGCATGAACTTTGAACTCAATGCTTCCCGCCTTTTTTAAACCTTGATATCCAAAGTGTTAATGTGAAGGTTATGTTGGAAGTGATGTCTTCGATTCGCAGTAGAATGTCCAAGTAGTTACTCTGATATTTACGATTACATGCAGAATACCATATGTATATCGGAAAGCAAACGTGTTTCATCCTGGGATGCTACCAAACGTGCTACCATTGAAGACCTCATTACACCTGTGAAGTAACAATATCATCCTCATTCATCATCATATTCACGACCTGCAAAGATCTGTCATCGTCATTAGACTTATCATAGTCATCACATTTATCGTCATCAACCTCGTCATCGGCTTCGTCGTCGTCATCAGTATAACTGAAGCTACTACCTTCATTGGTGAGTGTTGAAAAACCCTAATATCGTATCGTATGAGAGGCAGAAGTTTGTATGCAATAATTAAATGCTGTCCATTTAATTAAGTAGAATATATTAGAGATAAATATATTGGAAACGTAGTTTAAAATAAATAAAAATTATGATTGAATTTTTAAGTTACATAACTGTACTATAATGATTTTTACTTTAGTGCAACTTAATTAAGCATAGTTTACTGTAATATATATTACATAGAGCAGTAATATACAGATTTTGATACCAAAGCAAATATAAGAAAATTCCTGGGGGGGGGGGGGCAGTGATGGTTACATTTTCTTGGGAGTCTACAATAAAATTAACAAAACACGTGTATTTAGAGCGAAGTGCAAAAATCATAATTAAAACCAAAAATGGAGATTTCACTACCTTGTGGATTTCCAGCTATCGCGGTGTTTCCAGTTCCTATTATAGCGATAACGGGATGTTAATACATTTTTAAAAACAATTCCATTTTGTTGATTTGATAACTATAATATTGAAACATATCGTTAGCCACTGTGAATCCTATATACCTTAAGTAGAAACTACTCCTTTATGTCTGAAATAATCTTTTAATATTCTTATTTTTTAATAAATTATTTATGACTCTCTCTCTCTCTATATATATATATATCCACATACATTTTTCCTAAAATAAGCTTTTCTTGAAATATTAACGATTTTGGGGATTTTATCATAAAGTTATACGTAGTAAACAAAAACACATCCTCATGTATAAAAAATTTGTGGTTAAAAAATACATTGGAATTACAAGTAAAAAGAAAAACATATATTAAAAATATAATGTCCCTTTATGCCCTATCGGCGGTAAAAGATAACAATGAGTCTATAACACTTGTGCCTAGCTGTGTGAGTTATAATCTTTCAATGGAGAACTCAAGTGCTTTTCAGTATATATTATTTTTTGATATTTGAAAATTAATTTTTATACCCTATTATTTAATCAGCTATAAGTCTGCCAAAGTCATATTTCTTTTTTTATTATAGTATGGTCGTACGGACAGGATAGCATAAGGCAATCCAGTCTAAGTCAGTCTAAATAATTATTAGAAAGAAAACTTCGAAGAACAACGAAGACCAATGAGTATAAGTTGTAATTAGCAGTTTCGTATGTAAACTAATCAACGATATAACATTAGCAGAGGCTGGGAAAATCAAAATCAAATCATTTATTAGTAAGTAGAGCTATTAAATTATGAAATCATTTATCGTTATAACATTACAAATTTTAATGATACGAATGATACGAAATTCTAGAGAAACGTTTGTGAACATTTTTTTACTCTTTCCTTGTTGCAACTGTTCGTATTATGTGTTAAGAAATTAGTCTAAGGCTAAAAAAACAAATAGAATCTACTTCAGTTTTTTTTAATAATAGGAAATTTTGATGTAGCCAAACGCTTCATATATTTTGCTATGATGTATATACTCGGTATATACTCCAATTTGTATTTTTAGCCTCATTTTTTTAAAAAAATATTATTTTTGATCCGCATAAAATGATTTTTTTAGTTTCTGTCATGATATTCTCTTAAAAGAGATATCTTGGATAGTTAATAGTAAAATGCTCAGGTTATTGCTAAATTAATGTAGGAATTTTTTTTTTTACCTTTAGCCCTTGGATTTGTTTCTTTTTATGAGAAATTTTTAAAAATGTATCTTTGTTTTGTTTTTTTTAAAAATTGTTTCCAATATTTTATTCCAAGTTATATATTATTGATCTCACAAGTAGTTTTAATATGTCTATGTTTAATTACCAAATGTTTTGATTTCTCCGATAGCGCATTTAAATGTCCGATATAAATGATGGATTCTTGTCTTTACCTTGCTTTTTTGTTGATATATGCCTGACGTGACAGTCTGATCTCTACACAATAGTATGCAACTGAATGTTCTTTTTTTATCTTCTTTAGACTTAACCGTTTGTTTTATTCTCTTTGTCTTTATAGGTGTATATTCTATACGTCTAACTTCTCATGCATTGAACGAGATTTTTTTAAGATACAAAAGTTAACATTCAGAACGTTATAGTTTGTCAATGTTTTAAAATTTCTACTTGAATATTAGTTACGTAACGCATCTATTTATCAATAAGACTTCTTCGTCTAAAATTCAAATGTGATTTGTTCCAAAGTGTCTTTAGCAATTCAATTGTCCCAATCTATTACTGTTTCTTGTCATTACATTAAGTTCATTGGATACTATCCAGGTTTGTATTCCTATGCCATTTCTATGAAATTAATTGTTGGCTTTTTGCTGTGCCAAAGTTCTCATTTGAAATAGATAGTAGTGTGTTCCTAAGTATTCCGCGCTGCGGGCTTTATCAGTCAATTTTTATTTTTATACAAATCTTCCATGTCAATAGGGCATCCATGATGGTAACACATTGTCACGCAATGTAGCAAGTTTTTAATGTTAAAACTATAAAGTATTTTATAACTTAATATCTTTACTTTCCGATATATGAATTGATTTTTATTTCCCCAGCCTTTGCTAATGTAATAACGTTTCTTAGTTCACAACATTATACCGTTGATTAGTTCACACACACAATGGTTACTTACAAATTTTGCTCATTGATCTTCGTTGGGCTTACTAATATCACCTTTAAATTACTAGGGCACATTATATTTAGTAGTTTAATTAACCACCTTGAGAAATACAATACCCTCTGCCCACATCAACATGGCTTTAGGTGGCTAACTATTCTGCTATATTTTATGTGTTCTAATAATCTACAGGTGATACTAGTAAGTGATATGGGTCTGTAATTATCGGGGTCTGATTTATAACCTTTCTTAAAGACTGGAGTTGCGCTTGTTAATTTCCAATCTTAGGTAACTTTAAAGTGGTTTAGAGAGGCTTGAAAAGGAATTACAAGGATTTGGGACAGTTCATTGCCTATTTCTTTTAGTAATCTGGCAGGCAATTCCTCTAGGCCAGTAGCTTTGGTTTTTTTTCTTTTTTAAAGTTTTTTAGGAGTTAATGTATAACCATCTCGTCTACAGTTATATTACATATTTATTCCAGTTTTTTTTTAAATTATTAAAACGTCCTTGCCGTCTAAGGTAGAAATGATGCAAAATATGTGTTAAGGATATTAACTTTAGTATCATTTTCATTTGAGGTTTTTATTATTTGAACCTTTTAGTGTGGCTGTTCCTGTAGGCTACATAAATTTTTTAAAGCTTTTATAAGGGACCAGAAGTTTTAATTATTATAATTATATATTATATATTGTTTATATATTCATTTTGGAAGTTTCGACTAAATTTTTGTGTATCTTTTTTAAAATGGTAGCCTCAAATTTGTTAAATAAATTCTCTATATGTTTGCAAAACTTTTTAAATTTAGAATCTAACCAGCATTTATTAATTCTATTTGAAGTTAGTTTTGTCGGAACATTCTGATCCATTATAGTTTTTAGATTTGTTTTTAGATTTGTTTTTAGATTTGTTTTTATATCCTTCCAAATTTCTTCTACGGGGCTATCGCTGCTGAATTTACCTAAGAAATTTTGTTTGAAATTAGCAGCTGATTTGTGGAATTTTATTACGTTACATTTATTCAAAATATATATTTTTCTTCTAGACATCTTATTTATTTTACTTTCTATTATTTTGGTTACCCTAAAATATCGATGTCAGACAGTCAAGGAATTATTGTGTAGTCTGTTTGTTAGAAATAAATCTAGTGTTTTATTTTTCCTAGTTTCTTGTTTTACTATCTGTTCTAGGTTTATGTTGTTTTTAAAGTCTAAAAAAAATCATTAAGTTTTTATTAGTTGTTGGCTAACAATGGCATAGCTTTTCATATTTATATATTGACGATTAAAGTCCCCCATAGTCCAAATTACAGCATTTTTAATATTTTCTTTAATAGAGGTTTGTTGACTGCAGAGATTCCTCATGTATTCTATGTTTGTATTTGGTGCCTTATATATACTGCCAACAATAAAGGGTGATGAGTTTGGTGTAATTATTTTACACGCAATGATTGTCTGACCTATCTTTTCTAAAAATATAATAATCGGTGCTAATAATTTCAGAGTTATTTATGTTGGGCTTTTTATAAGTAGATCTAAATTTTTGAATTTTGTTTCGTATGCTTTGGAAATAAGCGTTTTGAGACTGTTTTGATTGATATTGTTAATATATATTTTAGTCTTTAATTTTACGGGTTTGTGTAACAGGTCTGATTATATCTAGTGGGGTTTTCATATACGAATTAGACAAAACGCTGTAAAAAATGTGTAGTTAAACTAGTCTGAATTGATTTGGGGCAATCCACAATGTGTGCAGTACCACGAGGCATATTTATTTCTTAGGCATATTGATATGTAATTTGATGTATTAGCATGCAGGCCAATTGTGTGGTATTATTCATTGCAGGTATCACACTGAATTGCTCCTTGTTTACTAGTGCATGTCTTTGTACAACTTTGGCATTTAGATGATACTGCGCCTGGGCTAAGTTATATGTCACCGTAGAGGAGTAAGATTTAAATTAAGTGCTATTCCGTGTATCTATTGTATGTTTCCATTGTTTTCGGATAATTTCCTTTATTGTGCTTCAGATAGAGGATTGGTCAGTGTGCTGAGGGTTGCGGTTGTTTATATGTATTGTTATATTACTATGATTTTAAGGTTTTTCTTGGTTAATGTTGAGAGTCGTAAAAGTATTGTAATTATTACTGAGATTAAGATTAAATTTTTAATATTCGGCAAGGTTAGGTTAGTGAGGTTTCGGGCTTAACATATTACTATTATTATTATTATTACTATTACTTTTTCGTTATTAGTATCATTATACTAATAGTTAAGTATGATTTGTTAAGGTGAGTTTATTTGCTCTAATTTAATTAAGTTCAATTAAAATTAGCTTTGAATTTATAATTCAATTAATCTAAGTTAAATAGTAAGTTTATTTGTGCTTCTATTTTATGTTAACAGTTACGGTTAGAAGAGTTCATTAACAGTTACAACACATAGCTTCCTACATTGGCTTTAGTAGTTTTAGTATAAAATATCATAGAATATGCATGATAATATCAATAAACAGTTAATATTATAAAAACATTTTCGGTGAATTAAATTTTAATTAACGATCAATTGTATGTTTTGAAAAGGATTTAGTATTATGAATTTAGCAAAAAATAAATAAATGTTAGCTGTAGTAGAGAGTGCGTGTGAATACGAACCGGAAAACATCTATTTTACTAGCTATATTTTTTTTACTTTACTTATCAAAGTTAAGTGTGAATGATATTAACACGCATATAGGGGCCCATAGCCTAATATATATATATATATATTTATTGTCGGGAATTTAGGGCGGGTAGAGCTCAAGGAGTATGTTTGGTCCTTTGAGATGCCGCGGGACTAACGGACGAGTCCAGATGGCCTGAGGTGCGAATTGGCTTGAATTGGGATTCAAGGGACATAGTAACCGCGAACGATTCTTAGAAGACGAGAGCTTGGACTCTGGCGAAGGTAGATGAAAGGAGCCGACGAGGAAAAGGGGGGATTACTGACAATGACGGGGTACGTCAAACCCACCTACCCCCGTCTTATCTAAGGGGAGGTACTAGTTGATTGACAGTTGACTTTCGGACGGTTGGAGTGGGGGGCGGAGCCTACATGTAGAAGAGGAATGCTCGGACTGACTGGCAGACTCAGGTAGAGAGAGACAGGTAGACGGAGAGAAGCAGAGAGACGGAGTTGGAACGAGTGTAGATTTAAGGTTGAGAAGTTAAGAAATTAAACCTAAATTAACTGTGATGCTGTCTTGGAGTTAGTGATTAAATACTGAGAATTCAAGTGTGTGAAGTTAGAATTGATGAGTGAGAGTAGATAGAGAAAATAAACAGAAGAACGACCTAGGATCTTCACTATATATATATATATTAGGGCTGTTATTGATTAATTTTAAATTAATCGTTAACTTTTGAAAAATTACCGAATAATTAATCGATAACTTCGGTTAAGATATATGACGTCATTAAACTGAAAATTTCAAGGGTAGAATCACAAACAGGCAATTAACATTTTTTAAATTTAAATATGAGTAGTTCAATATAAAGTCAATGAATTTAAATTTGTCTTTGTTAATTAAGTAAAAACAATGTTTAATTGTTTATATCATTGTCCTTATAAAACTGCTTATTTTAAAGTTTACATTTTAAAAATCTTTTTTTTTTAAATAGAGACGTTGGTACGTAAAAAAGCAAAATATTGTTAATTATTACTAAATAATTATTTATTAATAAATTTACATTACTACTTAACATATTTTGCCTAATTTTAATATCTATTTTATCGTTGAAAATTATTTTAATCGACATTTATTACCGATTAATCGAGAAATTTATTGATAATTTCCGCAGCTCTAATATATATTTTTATATATATAGATATATATAGTACATAAGCTAAACACAGTTACACATTTTTTTAGCCAGAATAACAAAGGCAATTTATTTTAAAATGTAGTCATTTCTACCCATAAACATATCGATTAATTTTTTTTCTGTTGATTTAAAAAAAAAAATTATTTAATAATGTGTAAATTTTTCAGAAATAAATGTGAAATATATTATTTACAAAATATGATACGAGATCCACAACATAATTGCATTCCATTTTTTTCTTATACCAATTGCATTAAAGCCTTAAATTTAAATCTTGGTATGCTTTATAAATCGTTATTATTACTCTAAGTGTTTTCATTAGGTTTCCCTTACTGAAATACATACAGAGGCAAGCCTAATTATTCAGGCCAGGAAATATCCAATGGGGGTAAGTATCTAATTGTGTTATTTAACAAGGCTATCTTTCTTTATCATTTGTTTACCTTATACAGAATCAAGACAGAGATAACATAAAGACAATGTTTTATGTGATGCATATATTTGGAGGTTTTCGTTAGTTAAAGATTAAGTTAATTAAAATCAAACACTTAAAAAATCTTTTCTTTTTCCAACCGTTATTTAACAGTTATTTAAAAAGAAAGATTTTTACCAAAGAGCAAGTAAAAAATTAAATTAATGTGTAGATCCTAGCTGTATGGATGGGGGGAATAATGTATTGATTTCAATTTATCTCTGCAAATAATTAATTACATTTATATTTTGTTATATTAATTAGTTGCTGTGAAACTACTCTTTGGATCTATTTTATTTTAGACGTCACTCTTTGTGAAGAAAGTATTTTTGTTACTTTGAATAGAAGTTTATTGGCAAAAAGTTTCTATATTCAGTAACAAAGTTTTAAAAAATGTAAATGTAATCGGGAAGTGCAATTAGTGGTAGTAAAATGAAAATATTTTCATAACTAGTAAGCAGTGAATTGAAGAGCTAGCGCAGTAGTACTCAAGGTCCCTGTTGTTGTTTTTTTGTCAATGTGTAATGTAAATATTTTTCCTAGAGTCTTAATTGAAACTCTAATTATTGGCTCATGATAATTTGATCAACAAATCTTCGGAAAATAATTTATGGATATGATCATTTTACGTAAGATAGAGAACACATTTCTCTACTTTGATAAGAATTATAATTTATTAATTTTAGAGATTAAATTGTAGGTTTTAATTATTACTCTTTATTTAGGAAATAATTTTTTAAAATACGTTTTAGTGATCAGTATATTTTTTTAAAATTTATATTTTTTTACTGTTTTTTTTTAAAAAGTGTTATTATAATCATTTTTCTTTTTTGTTGGAAATTGTGACTATTCAAATCGGGTTGTAATTAAGGAATACTGTAGTTTTTGGATAATGTCGAAAATTAGATGAACTCATTATTAATCACCAGCTGTGCTTCTTGAGAGATAACAATAATCGCTTGACAAATTATTTGAGCTCATCATAGACATTAATGAGGTTTGTTGTAAAATGAAAATTTCAACAAATGTTACATTGTTCTAAAAGAATGTAACTTCTTTTTTAAGCACTTGTAGAATAATATATGAGGATTTGATATTCTTAGCCATATTGCCATTTGAGTCATAACAATAATTAGTTGTTTTTTTTTTTTAATTTTACAAATTGTTATGTATTTTCCATATATATACTTTGGTCCTCACAATTGTTATTCTCATTGAAAAAAACAATACTTTGTGCTGAATTACACCTGTTTACAAATTCCATGTGTTTCAAATATTTTGTACATTTATGACATATATTGTATGTCTCGTCGCTGCTTTTCAGTTGTATTAAACTAAAATAACTTTGGTACAAAATCCACATTTAAAAGTTATCAAGTTATGACTGCGTTGCATTCGTATTCATGGTTCAGATATTTCGGTTTTGGTGCTTTGAAAGCTTATGTACTTTAATAGAAAGTAAACACGTGTGTGATTATTTCAGTGAGCCGAATTGTGGGAATGTTAGCGCTGCTACACTTTTTTGAGATTCTTACCACAAGTTGCACATAAAGTCTGTCTCATTATCTCGCGTTATGTTTCACTGGCTCATCAGCATGCCACAGCGAAGTTGATACAATTCATTACATCTATTTTTACTTATACTCTATTCAACCATTCATTACATTTATGGAACAATGACTGCTTTTTTTTAAAAATTCCTTTTCTATCTCTTGACTCGGTCATTGTCTCCTACTTTATACGACCTGCTCTTGTCTCAGTCCGTGTCAACATCAAAATTTATGTTGAATGTTCTCTCTCTCGACACAAATAGGGATATTTTGTATATGTCCCTCAAAATTTTTTGCTGCTACAGCACGCCCAAGCCGATCGTGCTTCCTTACTCTGATTTAATCTGGTCATTAAAATGTCATCTTGTATGATAGTCATTGTGTCATTTTGGAAGGTAGTCAACTTTCTCTGCCAGCCCCGATTATCATTTATTTGTCTTTTCCTTACTCTTCCCAGCGTTATTTCACTACCTGATGTTTTAAATTTGGTTGAACACTCTCACCACCTTAAAATATTATACTGTGATTACAGCGTTCTGTCCCTCGCTAAACTTCTCGTTTACTATCCAACCCTTTCTAAGTGCTCCATAATATTACACTAATAATTATTATTATTTTTTTAAAAAATAAGATTACTTAAAATTCTAATCCACTTAAATTAAATAGATATAAAAGATAGATTAATTTTCTGAAAAAAATGTTTTATGTTTAATTTTCAGAATCCTCTAAGTAAATCTGCGATGGCAAGCCAAAAGCTGAAAGTTAAGGCTAACATAGGTAAAATGTTAATTTACTTCTAATCAATCAAAAAATCGAAATTAAGAGAAACGTGTTCATTTTAGAAAGAAACCGGGATATATTTATTTTAAGAACAATTATCAAATAATTGTCATTGCAAAAATAACAACAACAAAAAAAAAGTTATATAATGTCATCTTTGTTCGTCCGTCGAGTCGACCAAGTCCAATCTAGTCATCTGAGGGTTGCTGGGACTGGTTTTACCTATGTGTGCACAGATGACTGACAAGACCGATCCTGACACGGAAGGTTCGGGAACAGAAAGGACATGGGACGAGTGGGTTGTCTCCTGGAGGGTTGGCAGCACGGGCCTTTCGGGCTTGCCTCTTTTTGTCTGCGGCGTTGATCCTGTTTGTCTCCCATGTCCTTGAACCTTCGTGGATGGATTGGCGTCAGGTGGACCAGTCCATTGCAGCTTCTTCCCATATGTCTGGGTTGATGACAACGCTTTCAGACATATGACATATTTGAAGAGTAAAATCTCTAAAAGGATTATTTTTTAACATTGGACGATGTGTAACAAGTCTGCGGCAAATCATCATAAAGCTTTATGAGAATAGCAGTGAGTGCCAACATTTCCCGAATAGAAGAAAAAAATGTAACAATAGATCACAACTGATCAAGAAAATAATTTTACACAAGAAATTTCTTAACAATCATACAATGATATCATTCAAACAAAGAGCTCAAGGGCATGCAATACAGCTGTATCTAATCAAAATACAGCTTCGTTAATTTAAATACCGGGAGTTATAATTTAACATTAATATATATTTTAATTTTTCTATTATTAATTTTTATTAGTCTTTGAAATATTGTGAGTAAATTTTTTTTAAAAAAATGTAAAGAAATAAATTGACAAATAATACATTTCGTGTCTCATAGCTGAAGATGTTACACATAAAATGTATATTTTAATTTATAGACAGGTTTGGTACTCATGAGACTCAGTTGTCAGAAGGAGGTGAAGCGGATCTTCACAGCCATCTTACTAAATGTAAGAAGAATCCAGGACACAAACAATTTATAGCTGTTGACAACTTTAAGATTCATCAGCTTCCAAAAGGTCACCAAAGAAACGATCTATTTGATTTCATAAAAGTTACAGCTGGCCTTACTGTCAGGGTAGATGTTACAAAGACCAGTAAAAAAAGACCAAAATTTTGGCCGAAATCCAGAGAACCCTATGTCTTTTATGACATGAGAGGAAAGGACGTAATGAGACTAGGGACAGGGATGGTAAGGCGTGTAAACAAGAAATACAACAATGGAACTTGTCCATGTCACAAGTGTCAACGCTCAGACACACCCAGCATGTTTTGGGGTGAGATATGGATGTTCACAGCGAGACACGTGGTGTTTGATGAACACGAGGCCAGACACACAACCTGTAGATTTTTCTATGATCGACAAAATTCACCCTTAGTCACTGCTGATGGCTGGGTTGTGGAAGAGGCTAACATAGAGGAAGACTGGTGCTGGTTGAAAAGCGTGACATGCGACTTAGATTTACTGGATAAGCTAGTCGAGTTGTGGACACACTGGGATGATTTATGGTATAAAGTAAATGACCAATACAAAAGTTCCAGAGATAAGGTCAGGTTGACATTTATTGTATCACATCCACATGGATGTCCTAAACAAATCTCTGTAGGTCGCTGGATACAAAGATACGAAGTGAGTGATGTTAGGACGAAGTTCACGTATACCACATGTACGTGTCCTGGCAGTAGTGGGGCACAAGTCCTCTTCATGGGATATAATGATGGGGGCTGGTATTATGATCGACATGTCCACAGTGGGGTTAACCCTGATGGAATAAATTACAGTGCCATTGGTTGGTATTAGATGGTCATTATTGTCATAAGTAACACCTTTTAATTCAAGATAATGTCATTTTGACTTCCCTGCTTTTATAACGAAAACCATTGATGTTAAAATCACGTTTAACATTGTAATGTCATTTACGTTTAAATTAAATAGCTTTTTATAAAGACTTTTCTATCCTAAACTGTTTGACAGTATTTCGTTTGAACTTATATGGCATTGAAATTAAAATTAACATCTAAACAAGTTTTAACTTTAAAAAGGTTTCTGTGGTGCTCCCTAATTAAAATTTACTCTAATTTTAATACACTGAACTCAAATGCACAGCTTTACTCTAAGTACATGAGCTGTGCAAAAGGGCGATTTATCTTGAAAATCATATCCGAATGGATGTACAATCAGCTCTTAAATCTTATGTATGTTGTCAAAACTGCTATTTTTTTTCCTAATGGACCCTTAGATATACTGTTGGATGGTATAGGAAACAGTCACCATCATTGTATAAAGTTGATGGCTACTGGTGTGTAAATGTTACTAATCCACTAACTAAATACTAATTTTATAATGTACATATACTGTGCTAACACCTTACAACCAAAATTCATGAGATATACAAATTGACAATCAATAATTTTAAATGTTTCTATTTTTTAAGAGATTATAGCCAAGTTAATTGTGTATGTGCAACTATGATGGATTTTATTATATTTTTTCTGAATTGTTTGCTGTTTGCATATCACGTAAACATTGGTATGATTTTAATGAGCTGTTGGGTGTGTAAGGAGATAGAGACAGAAAGAAAAAGAAGACGGTCTTAGAGCGGCTGACACCCACAGAAAGAACTGGAGAGTAATTATAGTCAAAGTTGATGAAACTATTGTACGAAATGAAGTTTAATAGATAGTCTTATGTTATTAAAAAAAAATTTTTAATACGTTTTTGGTTTTTTTCATTTAAAAAATTGAAATTAGTCATTTCATATTCGTTATGTATCTGTGATATATCTATCTAAATGTATTATGTTAGTACGGAAACCTAATCTGTTTCAACAAGAAAATTCAACAAAAAACACCATCAGAGCTTCACTAATTAACAATCCAATGGCATCTATTTGTACCTATACAAAAGTGTGTGCCATAAGTGCAATAATAAGCGTGTGCTTTGCAAAATTAATAATAAATTTGTCCCCATCATTGCTTTGATGTATAACTAACTTACTTTATTTTTTTCAAACTTCGATATGATGAATTGAACTACTGAGGTATTTTTGAAATCCCCGTTCTTAATACAGATGACTTACGGCCCATATAGCTCACTAGTCAGTACTTCTACACTAAATTCAACTAAGACGAAGCAAGACAAAATTGAACCAAAAATCTATGTAACTTTTCTTTTTATGCACAATATATTAAACATTTTAAAAATTCATACCGGTTAATATACTTTTTTGGAAACGGGCATTGTTCTTCACAGTTCTGGCCCACTTGATACCTTTTATATTATTTTTTTTTAAATGGTGAAATATTTGAAAAGTACGTGAATTTCAATTTTAAAAATCACAAAAAGAATAATTATCTCTTATATTACTTAAATTGTCTACCTGTAATTTTGTATGTAGCTCTTTAAAATATTGTTAATATCCATTCTTATTTAGAACCCATTGGTGTATTGAGGAGGAGAGGAGTAAATATTCTTCGTGAAACTTTTTTTAGAAGTGGAAAATTTGTCGTCCTTATTGAACATCCTAAAATGAACATTTAAATAAATACTAGCTTTATATCTAAGATAAAAAAAAATTAAAATCAATTTAGAAATTAATAAAAGAATAAAGGTTACAATTTTATATAAGTGTTTGTTTCTACTTGCAAAATCTTTATACTTCAAAGTGAATATGAATTCTTCGGATAGCTATGGTCTCGACTTGAAAAAACAAGAGACGTTCATAGAATGAAAACTTGCCACTGGTGTGATAGTATCTTTAATTGACTTTTCAAATTTGAAAGCTACTTCTTTTGATGACGTGAGATAAATTGTACTCTTTCAGTTTTACGGATAAGGAAATCTCATGCGTTGGGCGGCAATTTTTTAAGTTTCGGGTGCTAATTCCTTTTTGTTAATGAGATTATCAAAATGAAAAAAAGAAACGTTTAATAAAATATTATTAAAATAAAAGAAAAGCCAAGTTTAAGATTAATAGAAGAAATTAAGGAGCTTTATTAAAATAGCTCTTGTTTCTGATGTAAAAACTGTAAAGTCTTCTAATACTAATGTAAATGAACTGAACAAACAAGGACGTGAATTAGTGTTATATAATTAAACTGTTCTTCTGGTACCCATAATTGAAAACTGCGATAACCGTTTTATTCCAAATACAACCCACACAACACTATAATTTCAACAACATAAATGCACTTAATTGATTTTAAAAATTTCCCGTGCTTAAAGGGTTGACGTAAGTGTTGCCATTTTCCACATTTTAATATTTACTTTAACAAATTAGACATGGAATTTACACTATAAAATTATATGAATCGAACCGCTAGAAAGATTTCAACGTAAGTAAACTACAGGAAAATTTGTTTCGTTAATTAAATTGGCTCATTCACCTAAAACATATTTATTTTCATTTTGATGTCTTTTGATTTATGGCGATAACAAAAATAATTAACAAAATTGAAAAAAATAATAATAATAATAATAAAAATATTTAAAAAAATAAAAAAAATAAATAAAAAAAATTAAATACATCAAAAAGAAACATTCAATAATCAAGTGCTCAACATTACAAGTCACTTTGCATAAGAAAAGAATCAGAAATCATAACTCGGTAACATACACATATAACCCTTAAAAGAAGAACAGAAATATTTTGTAAAAGAAAACAAAAGAAATTGGCAAAAAGTTATTGTTTGAAAGTTTTACTTTCAATCCTGACTTAATAGAAATGGATTTTTGCAGTCGCTGCGAGTCCAAATAAAAGCAATATTCTTAAATTGATTCATAAACTATAGATAATTACGATCCAGTGCTTCGGAGAATTTCAAGTGGAAAAGGATAAAACATTTCTCACCTACGATGCAAAATGAGCTCATTACAGTTATAAGAGGTAAAAAAATATTAAATATTATGCCAGTGTGTTTGACTGATTTCCATATATTTCACATACAGATTAAATCAGTCAAGATGTGTGATGAGGTAAGCCCATTTACTTTTAAAATACTTGAGAAATCATTACCATAAAAATTAAGTACACCAAGACTAACTAGCCAATAGCAATTTCTACTATGGAGCTCAGCATAGCTGACATGATATAATAAAGATTAATAATTTTTACATTTTTGCAATCAGAAATAGAAAACTTCAATCTTAGTCAAGAAATGGAAGCTTTCCTTTTAAATTTACTCATGGCGGAAATGAGTATAGTCTCCTGATTATTACACGCTAGAAATAATATATTCCTTTAAAGCATCAATATATATTTTCGTCTTTGTTGGGATTTGGGGTTCAGCAGATCGAGATCTGCCTGGGTTGACACACATCAAAACTACCCCTCTGTTAAAAATGCATATTCTTCGCTGCAAGAACTTCCATAATTTTCTTCAACAGGCTACGATGTTCCCGGTATTCGATTTCATTTCACATAGTTGCGTTCTTTACCGATAAGTCATATCAAGTCAACTCAGGTATTCCCGATATTTCATTTTCATTTTCGACTGACTTCTGAACACACACCGAAGGGAAAAACAATGTTGTACGTTTTACATTTCCCGGAGATAAGGAGTCTTGATTAATGTGGTCTTTACTTTTTAATGTCAAAATTCAAACAATCTTTAAATACCATGATTGCCAAAATTACATATTATACAATGTAAATTTTGTGCACTTAGAAAAAGGCATGTAGATCTACCGTCAATATTTTGGTTCATTCTTTTTAAGATTTCTTAAAATCAAATGTAACTGTGATAGCCCTTTTAAATATATGAATATATATAATTTAAATATATGTTTTGAATTAAGCATCATTGAAATGTATCGAATAATAAAAATTCGGTAAATACAATTGTCGTCCAAAAGTATTCTGTTTATATTTTTAAAAATTCTATTCATCGTTTCAAAGTTCATAGTTCTCACTTAATTACAAATCATACAGAATGGGACTGCATAAAGCTTTCTAATAAACAAAATAAAAAATTACACAAACTATTTGTGTTAGAAGACAATAAATTTAAGCTTTATTTATGAACTAATACAAATAATAGTAAGCGTTTCGGCTCATGCCTTCATCAGTGCAATAACATAAAAAATTTCTTACATATATGTTAAAACAGAGTCTATGTGATAAAAATGAAAAGAAAAGAAAAACAAAAACAAACAAGGACACATAATATAGAAAAATGGAGGAAGTTGAAGTATCTAAAGTAACAGTGAAAACCACAACGTGAAAACGATTTTGCAGTCAGGTAAAATTGTGGATTTCTTTAATCCCACATGGAGCCATCGTACCAAATCATTTTATGAGTCTGTTTTCCATGTGGACTCTGTCGAGGGTATTGGTTGCATATAGACAGTGGCGGCGTTAGGTAAGCGCGGGGCCAAGTGCCAGCAATGACCCCGCGGGGCCAGAGTACTAGTAAAGCTAAGCACCAGTATGCTATGGTATTTAAACATATGAAATATCTTGATTATTGTGTAATTTTAATACCGCGTGTCACCTTTTTATTAAAAGTTGTAACGGTGTATGCTTTCAAAGACGTCTAGAGCTGCGCTACGGAATTTGACCTTCAAAAAGGATTACAAGAGTGCCTCTTTCGTTTCTTTACAATCGTTTCCAGTATACGTTCTACCATCCACTCTTTGGTTCTACATGTATAGGCTATTAACCAGGACAAGACATGTTCAGGACCGAAACGCGGGGCCTACAAAAGCGCGGGGCCTGGGGCAGGTATAGAAAATCACAGCTTATTTTTATTTTTTCATCTTTGTGCCAGTGATCTCATGTTTTAGCACAGTGTGATACAACCTAAAGCAGGGATGCCCAAAGTCCGGCCCGCGGGCCAAAACCGGCCCGCGAAGCAATTTTTACTTGCCCGCGACCTCATCTGAAATAATTAATTAACTAACGTATTATTTTTTAGCAACATTAAATATAAGAAAAGTCGACAAGTTTTACCTTTTTGATAACGTCAAAGGATGGCAAAAGTCGATAACTTTGTATTGTTTACCAATTACTAGACTTCAGTCTTAAAGACTGACAAGGGGAACAAAAGTATTTGGTTCTGTTTGTTCTGCTGTCTGTGACGTTAAATAACCAAGTAAATGATATATTTATTTATTGCTGATGGCTATCGCAATGAATCGTGAGCACAGTTGACTAGCAAAACTTGTCTGTGACAAAGTCAGCTTAGTCAGGCTGGCAAAGTTTTTAAACTTCACTGTATCATTCATAAAGAAGTTCTTTGTGCCAAACACCTTTCATGTGATCGTGTCCTTAAGCAAGTGATAAAGGATATGATCTCTATTTGCTCTAAAACAGTGTTTCACAGCCAGTTTTAGCAGTGTCTTCCTGAAATCCAGAGAGAATACAAAGATGGTATGTATGACAATGATATAAGATGGTTTAGTCGGGGGACAGCACTTCAGCGCGTCTACACATTAAAAAAGAAATTGGGCAGTACATGGAAGATAAGGAAAAACCATTTCCAGAACTATCTGATGCTTGTCTGGCATAGTTTTCATTATCTGTTGATGTGAAAAGACATTTAAACCTTCTTAATACAATTCTCCAAGGGCACAATGCAGTGGTAAGCCAATTATATTCACATATCAAGGACTTTGGGAACAAGCTGCAACTTTTTCAAAGGAAACTTTTTCAAATGCAGTTTAATACCAAACATTTCAACTCACTGCAGGAAATCGTGACAAGTTTACCAGAAAGAAGCTTCAATTGGCAAATGCATAGTGTCACGTATTACGAATTGAATTATATCTATTCTAATTTGT
>MUZC01000862.1:4583-51313 GCA_002072015.1 Radix auricularia
CGCCATCTTGGTCCACACCCACCGGAACCGGAAGTCCACCCTCTTAACCGAAACCGGAAGTACGCCATCTTGGTAGGAACCGGAAGCACCACCATCTTGGTAGGAACCGGAAGTCCGCCATCTTGGTAGGAACCGGAAGTCAACCCACCAAACCCGGAAGTAAACAAACGAAAACGGAAGTGACGTCACCCACCACCGGAAACTAGGTCAAAGGTCACACCACCACCAAAGTGGTGGGGTCAAAGGTCAATAATACCTGTTCCCTGCTATAAATACTACTCATATTTCCTAACTTTAATTGTTTCGTTTGGTGTTAACCTTTCAATTGTGTTGTTATCTGGATTGTGATCTGATTGTTGTAAATCAATCTGTAACTTCAGATTTTCATTTTTCATTTTTTCATTTTCATTTTTGAGTTGTTCCACTTGTAATCTTACATTTCTTTCTTCTCTTTCAATAGCTTGCTTTTCTTTTTCTTCTTCTTTGGCTCCTTTTACTTTCTCTTCAACGAATTCGCGTAATTCTTTGCCATGTAGTCCATATTTTTCAGCTATGGCGGTAAATTTTTCAAAATAATCCATTTTGAATTTGTTCACTTTAGGTGTCACTGAATATCACTTATATTGCACAATGTACATTTGTTGAATTTATTAATAAGTATTCCACAGAAATTTGTTTTAAATAATCCTTTAGAATTGGTCTTGATCACAATTTTTTCCTGAAAGAATGTAGCTTTCACTTTAATTAATGTCAGTTTATGTAACGTGGGGATCGCTTCTGTCACTAAGCGCCCACTTCTGACACCAATGTAACAGGATGATCCGTTCTCACACCAATGTAACATGGATGACCGGTTCTGACCCAAATTATGTAACAGTGTGCTCCGTTTCTCACTTTGCGAGCGTTAATTGACAGCAATTTCTTCCACACCACAATAACATTTAAGTCCTTGTTCTTTGTAAACAAAGAAATCTTTAATGCCGCAACTTAAGGTATGTACACTTTCTACAAAAAGAACTTATCAGTCCCAACACAGCACAGCCATCTCTCTCTGGCTCTTCAACCTCTCGTCCTCTCTCTTTCTCTCTCTCTCTCTCTCTCTCTCTGTGTTCTCGTGAACATTCACCCGTGACCTTTTCTTGGCCTTCCTTTGACCATGACACACCGCGCATTTTCACGTGACACGATGTTAACAGGGGATCGAGGGTCCAAATGCAGTTTTTAAAAATTAAAAACTGACTCATAACTAATTATCCAAAAACATGAAACTTTTTGATTTTTTTTAGCACACTCTGCCTGCGGTAATTGGCAATTTTTTTTTTAAATCCCATTCATGGGGGGAAAGGGAATATTTACTGCAGATTACATTTAGCGGTGTGTCATTTATTTTCCACTGAGAAATTTCCATCAGTTGAAACAATAAACCCTAATCCATCAGTTGAAACAATAAACCTTAATCCATCAGTTGAAACAATAAACCCTAATCCATCAGTTGAAACAATAAGCCCTAATCCATCAGTTGAAACAATAAACCCTAATCCATCAGTTGAAACAATAAGCCGTAAAGCCATCAGTTGAAACTATAAGCCCTAATCCATCAGTTGAAACAATAAGCCGTAAATCAATCAGTTGAAACAATAAGGCCTAATCAATCAGTTGAAACAATAAGCCCTAAATCCATCAGTTGAAACAATAAACCCTAATCCATCAGTTGAAACAATAAGCCCTAATCCATCAGTTGAAACAATAAACCCTAATCATCCATCAGTTGAAACAATAAGCCCTAATCCATCAGTTGAAACAATAAACCCTAATCCATCAGTTAAAATAATAAACCCTAATCCATCAGTGGAAACAATAAACCCTAATTCATCAGTTGAAACAATAAACCCTAATCCATCAGTTGAAACAATAAACCCTAATCCATCAGTTCATTAAAATTAAAATTTGAATCGCACCAAGTTACAACAATGGGAGTTGTACAAATCCAGCCTAATCTATAAAATATTACTCACATAAACCTTGTTAAAATAGCCTCACTCAGATAATATGTTGGTAGATTTCGTGGCACGAATATAAAGACAACCACTGCATTTCCGGAGTCAATCCAGGCACAAGAGACAGGTAGGTTATGTGATGGCTACCAGAGGCGTCGCTAGGGTTGGTGTCACCCGGGATGGTAGCTCACAGTGTCACCCCTACACGACTTAAGGGGGCTTCCAAAAATGACATCACGGAAGTAGCTATTTTTTACCTCCTTGCCCTCACGCCCCCCGCGTAATTTTTTGACACGAAAACTTAGGCCCTCGCCCCTTTTTTTTCGATATGATGTCACAAATCTTTGACCCACCCACTCCCCCTGGGGGTATCTTCTAAATGAAAATTATCATGTGGCAAATTATTTTTTCTCATTTAAATATGTATTTAGTGTAAGTCTGCACACTAATATCATAACACGCGTGAAGCCATTGAAAGAGTCATTGAATGAATTATAAGCGATCGAACATTTTACACGAACTTTTATTTTAAGTTGCGCATTTCGGATTTGACATCACATTTTTTTAAACAGACCCCCTCCCTATAGTCACATATCGTCACATCTGTGCCATATGCATGTGACGTCATTTATGCACTACGCCTAATCTACAGAACCCCCCAGTCTTCCAGTGGTTAATAAGGGAACAGAAATTTACATTTTTGTCACCCCGTGTGGTTAGCACTCTTGGCTACCTCGAGTGAAGTATTTCTAATAGAGAAAAAAATCCTTACAACATGAAAACAAGCAGTATTTTAAAAAAGATCAAACAGAGATAGAGATAGAGAGCAAGGTGTAAACAACAAAAATAGCGTACATATCCCGACTAAGCATCTTCCTCCTGGACATTGTGGACTTTGCTCGGATGACCTAACGAATTTTATCAAACAACTTTCACCAACACGACTTTAGAGGAATTCTAGCTTGCAATCATGAAAGTATACGCTTTTGTCAGATTGAAAGCAGTTGCCATTTTCATTCTTTTGGTTCTGTGAATTTGGCTATTCGATATTTGAAATTAAGTCCAAGAAAAGAGAGAGACTCATTACAGTTGATGATGAGTTCGGCGTTTGCCTCTCAACTTTTGAGCCCCGATGGAATGTGATGTGGTCCCACATGCAGACAATTTCATCACACTAATATATCACAGTAATATACATCATAGAAAAATGTTAAAATTGTTATATTTTTAGTAAAATAAGTTAAAATTATTTTTTGTGACGCGAAAATCCTCGAAATTTACTTAGTGTATCATTACCCACAAAAGTTTGTGAAAAACTGCTCAAAGGTTTGCCGGTTGATGTTATAAATAAAAAAATGCGTGTTCTAAGTTTAACAGTGTACCATTTTTTGTGTGCAACATTTTGGACATCGCACTAAAATACATGCACCTATTTGACCGATGTAGATCTATTTTAAGTGACATATGTTTTAAAACATGAAAATAATATAGATCTAGTAGATTATAATTATAAAAACGTGCCTGCTCTTCACAGTATTCAGGAAGTATTTGTATGTTTCTCAAAAATTCTTGTTAGTGTCGTCTGAAATGATCCTGATCCAGGTATCCAGGAAGTTGTTATTTTAAAGCCCTCCTTTCACCCCACTGTCACCCCCAACACATCTCTCATTGTTTTTATTACAAAAAATATTTAGTAAGAAGAGTTACTTGAACGTTTTTAGTCAATTAAATATAAAAGTAGTTTAGGAGGCTCACGTCTTATACTCATACCATACTATACCCTGTACCAATGTTACTTTAGGACACAATAGTTTATCCTAATAGTATGGCCTGGTCCCGTTTAATATTAACAGGTTAACCGTGATTTCAATTCCAACAATTAAGAATATTAGCAGAGGTTTATGATGTAAATGTTACCGGGATTGTATAGAAATAGAATGCCCGGTGGTTTTACTCAAAGTTTGAAATGATTGCCACTTCATACATTGAATGCCGACTTGTGTCTTGGCAAAGTATTTAGCCAACTGGCCTACCCTCACCATTTTTCCAGCCACTGATGTTCTACAGAATGCCTAGGAAAAGTAAGCAAAATTTTTACAAATGTCATACTGTGCCTGAAACCATCATGCCTGGAACATTTATAAATCGTCTGTTCGTAAATAATTTTTAAAATAATAATTTATTTTAAATTATAATATCACCACAGCTTGTTCGTGACATCAAAGTCTTTTTTTGTAAGTTGTCGGCGAATGGTATCAAAGTCTTTTTTCTGCTCCAAGGCTATTCACCAATGTTATTTATTATTTTTGTAAAAAGGGAGTCTTTGATTTTATTCCTGTGTGAGCGTCAGACGAATGAGTTGAATGATGTTGTTGAAGTATGTGTGCTGTGTTTGAGAAATAGGGGATACCTTATGGACAATTAAAACTTGATTTCTTCATTGACTTTTAACAAAAGCTCGTCCTGAGTCCCAGGTAGAATAAGAAATAAAGTCGCTAGTAACTTTTGGGGCAATGGTGCAGAAATTATTTATTTTCTTATTGAAGTTGGCTGGAAAAGACGTGAACAGGGAAAGGGTTAGCCTGACAGGACGTAACAAAACAGCGAACGTTTCGGCAAAGAGCCAGGCTCAACCAACAAACAATACACAGATAAAACGAATATATAAACATAGCTACGGTGAAGTCCAAAGAGTCAATGAAAGTAAAGCAGGAAGAGAGCAGTGGGAGCCTATATAGAATAGGAGAGAGTGGGTGGGGCACAGCGACTAAGTGGTCAGCGCAAACACAACATTCATCCCCTATTGTCCAAGAGACAGTGGTGGTGACTGCCAGGTCCATGAAGCCCATATGGTCGCGTCCATTGAAGTGTTGCGAGACGGAACAATGTTTGTCTTGTTTAATCACCAGAACGTGCTCAGCGTTGTGGCAAGAAAGTTATCTCCCCATCTCACTTATGTATTTTCTTTATTTTTTCCTAATTTGTCTTATTTTTGTTTGTGTGTTGTGACTGCTTTATTATTTCAAGTTTAACGTATTTTCAGTGTATTAGCGTACTTTCTAATTACATTCCAGATGAAAAAAGAACGCGTATTCCTTTTTCTGACATATAATCGAAAGCAATAAAATTTTAGACTTTGATGTCTCCCCCCCCCCCATTATCACCTGGGGCGGCCGCCCTCCTCCGCTCCCTCAAAGTGACGCCACTGATGGCTACATTTTCATCACCTTTGCCTTTTTGAGAGTGAAAAAGAGTGAGCTTTTGTGAATGTGTGTACAAGAGTGAGAGAGGGTGAGTTTTGTGTGTGTACATTAGGGAGAGAGATAGAGTGAGTTTGTGAGAGTACGCGTGGGAGTGAGAGAGTGTGTGTCTGGGAGAGGGAGTGTACGTAGGTGTGCGTTCGTGTGTGAGAATGAGTGTTTGTGAGCGTGCCTGTGTGAAATAGAGAGTGTATGTGAGTGTGTGTGCCTGCCGAGGGTTAGTTTCACACATCATGCGCAAACAAAGTCGCCGTATATAAAAGAAAGATACGAATATTGTCTTATGTGAAAAGTCATTTAAATTTGCAATTTTTCATGAGACATCATATTTCTCAAAACACATCCCCCTTCTCGTTGCACATCTTCAAAAATATATGGACCCCCCCCCCCCTTAGTTTTTCCCCCTTACAGCGGCCACTTTGTATAGCCAATAACGCTTAGAGAATGTGGGATAACTCTTTCTGAACTTAAAATTAACGGTTATTCCTCTGTCACAATAATATGCAAAAGGTTCAGTTTGAATTTTTAATTAGACTTGAGGGATAAAATGAAATGGTGTGAATTTTAAGCATTGTAAACATTTTTTAAATAACCTTTAAAGAATGTCTGATAACTCTGCATCAATTTCAAATTAATGATAACTCCTCTTGCATGGTAAAGGGCCGAAGGTTGTTTTCAATTTTTAATTAGACAGCATTAACCTCTACAGAGTCTCTATTTTATTACCAAGTTTTTATTAAAATGCTTTTATTCCTTTTTGTCTGTTAGTAATTTTGTCTGTTCGCAAAATTTCAGATTTTTCAACGTAAATTTAAACCACTTCTGATGGTCATAGAGATCTCAAAATTGTACCACAGATATATTTTGGATGACAATGCATTGAATCAAAATTTCAGACCGATCGAATGTACTGTTATTAAATTAATACATGTTTAAATTTATCTTTATATAGCATAAACTCGAAGATACTTAGCAATGTTTTACTTGGAGCTGTTGACTTTCATGTGCCGAGTTCACCCTGTGACCAGATCCCCGTGTTATTAAATCGTTGGGCGGGCGCTTATGAGGTATTTTGTATAAAATAAATAAAAGTTTTTTTTTTAAAAAAAAAGGTTTCTAAAAACCACGTTTTAGACGTGGACTAAAAAGAAGAAAATAAATAAAGGTAAAAACAGCATTTTTAAAAACTATGTTTTTAGAAGTGGACTAAAAAGACGTAGATAAATTAACACTGATTAGTTCAAGTACTTTAGTTTAGTTACTTTAGTTTAGTTTGAATAAAAACAAGAGCGGATGCTTAAAAATTCCATTGTAATTTAGAAATACAAAACAAATACAGTTGTTAAGTATAAAAATCATTTTAAAAGTATTTATTAATTTCCTTCTTTTCAGTCTACTTATAAAAACGTGGTTTTAAAAATCCCTTGTTTACATTATTCATTTCTTATTCTCTAGTAATAGTACAGGAATGTCTGGCTGTATCGCAAAAGTATTTCATTGTTTAATGATTTAACTAATGGTGTTATTTTTGGCAATTTTGAATATTCCCAGTAATGAATATGACATAACGTTTTAAAAATAATAATCTGTTCTAGTTTGTGAATGTTTTACTTGGTGGATGGGACCCATACAGGAGAATAATAATCTAGTACATGTCTCACAAAAGTCATTAGCTTTTTAAATCCTTTATTTTATTAATTCGTGCATCTGTTTGCCTGGCTTTCGCAAAATCTTTGGATCGATTTTTAACCCACATCGCGGTATCATATAGGGCTGAAATTTTGCAAGAAGACTTGTGACGGCGACAAATATGATCTTTCGATCGAAAGTACTGTAATTAAATAAATGAATTTTTAGATTATCTCAGCGTAACAGGTACATGTTTATTCTGGTCTGTCGCACGGTGCATCTTATCAATACTTTTAGTTGTATCTCAAATGTAAAGAGGTTATAGTAAAAAAACTTTGCTTTTTACGATTTAAAAAAAATAATTATTTATTCTTATTTTAATCTGTAAAAGTTCCTCTATAAAATGAACAAGGCAAATTTCTCATTAATTGTTACTTCTAAGCATTTTGCATCGTTATCTTATCTTATCTGCCATAGTCGCTCCCTTTATGCAGAAGAATATTGCGTCTTAACCTTAACTATTGTTTGTGTTTAGTCCTGCATTCACATTAGAGTTTTGAATGTTGACAAAATTTTCGTTTCCTGATTTCTTCAGGCAACACAAGCCACACACGAATTCCGGACCTAAAAAACAAAAATGTGTATGTGTTTGTACTTGCATACGGAAAAAGAAAGTTGTTTTTATCCGAGAGTTGTATTACGTTTTCTCTGTGCTATATTTCTAAATTAAAATTAATTGCTACATGTATAAAAACTATTTTACTCTTAGTTCTTCTATGCTCTAGTGTTACAAGATTTAATAATTTAACTAATGGTGTTATTTTAGTTAGTTTGACAATTCTCCAAAAACGAATCTTGAAATTATTATTATTATTATTATTTATTTTCCTTAAAAAATTTTTTTATTATAATTTTTTCTTAATTGTTCTAGTTTATCAATGTTTTCTTTGGTGGATGGGTCGCCAAGGTGAGGTAACATTTTGGTTTTATATCACTTTTACATTTGTATAAGTCTCTTTTTAATTAAGCCTAAGCTTTCGTTTGAGTTTTTAATAACTTCATTGACATGGGGATTCCTTGACAGTTTCTCATTTACTATTACACCTAAGTATATGGCATCTTTGGTTTGGGTTAGTTCTTTTCCTTTAATGTACTATTTTGAATTTATTTGTTTCCTTTTCTTTGCTACTTTTAACAATTGAAAATTTTGTGGGTGGAATGTTGCATTCCAGTTAGTTTGTAATTTTATCAATTCATAGAAGTCCTTTCATATTTTTTTTTTAATTTTATTTTTTATTTGTTGTTTTCGATGAAGGTAATATTTATAACTTATTTATGTATTAATTTTTTAAAAAAATGTTTTTATTTTAATATTTTTGTGTTTTATTTTTTATTACTAATACTAATAACTGCTGACACGTTTCTGGTGTATAGGCAAGCATTAATTTTCCATTTCATTAATTCTTCTAGGTCTCTTTGTTCGCTATTAGATAGGAGGGTTGGGTTTGCACGAAGACCCAAGAAGACAAAGAACGTGTCGGAAAGAAACCTTCTTTACAGGAACTTGAAGGGTTTCGCATTTTTATTTTGAATTCAAAATTATCAACCGATTTTTAAAAAATGACTTTTAAGAATAGCAAAGCTATCTTTGGCGTCTGGGTAGCGAGGTCAATAGTGGACTCGCCTCACAAGCTGAGGGGCGTGGGATCGAGCCTACGAAAAGCCACTATAAAAATGTTGAGAAAGCTCTAACGCTAAGAAAGTCCTCCGCTGCCCTGGAGAGGGATGGGCGCCGCCAGTGTCGACCAAGCCCCAAAATGTTCTAATGGAAACATATTAAAACCCCCTATGACCTCGAAAACAAGAGGTTATGGGACTAAAAAAAAAGAAGTTATGTTTGTATTTCTTAAAACGAATCGCTGTGTATTTTTAAATGACATTTCTATCTGCAGCACACTAATAAATAGTTTTAGAAATAGATTTTTAAAATATCGCTATATAGATTTATGCCTTATAGAAGAGTTACAATTTATCAAGAGGCATCTGATAAAAATGTAGATTAGCTTTCGATCTTTAAATTTCTCATCGATTGTCCCTAATATCCGACGCATTTTTACTTCACCGATTTTAGGTAAAAAAAATTGAAATCTTCCTCAAAACACAAGAGAACAGTACAATAGGCGATGGCGAATATATTACAATTTGACTTGTTTCAGCCTTTCTCGGGCATAAAAAAACACATTTTTATCTAAAGTACTTAATTGAACACTTAATTTATCATTCCTTTATACTTTTATTGCGAAAAAGTAATGTAGATCACGATGACATCTGATCCAGGTTTCTTTCTTAAAGGCAGTCAGCGCCCGCAGCTGTGATTTGGTTTACATTGCTTACCCGTCATTTTGCATTTGCAAGACTGGCAGCTATCGTGTGACGGCATACCCTCACCGAGTTGGTAAAACTAAAAACACGTAAACAACTTAATGTTATTAAAACTTCTTAAAGGTTATATGTGTGTTCAGTAAGCACCAACTATGTTATGTAAGCATTAATTGCATAAATTGATATGGTTAGATGAGTAATCCAAATGCGAATCTTGAGCAAAAATTTTAAGTAACTTTCGGATTGTGGGTATTGTATCCTATAATTAATAGTGATCTTTCACATTTAAATACATATGCGTTCGACAGAGCAAAGAAATTATCAAATTAAAATCGAAAATGTATTAGCTTTAATAGTAAATAATTAGAAAAATAGGTTAAAAATTAATGTTGCCTAAAAAAGGGGGGAAAATATTGCTGATTTCCTAACTTGTGTAACCTTAAAATGTCTTTGTTAAGAAATTGGGAAATTCGTTTAAAAAGTATAAAATGTATTTATTGACAATATATTTTTGAGAGCTAAGGAAAGAATATGAAATAAGTAATACGCTTTCTCACAAACACATCTAGTAAGGCTAAAGGAGCGTTACAAATTGAATTGTGTTTAATTTATTATACACGCTTGCACAAGCAACTACTCCTGAACCATAAAAGATATAGAGTTAGACTTATTAAGGAGGTTCTAAGGACGGGCAAGGGCCATAAAAATATCACGAAAAGGTTTACTGGATTTTATGTAGGAAAATAATATGAGTATTTTGTCAATTCATCGCCAACCGTAACATCTATAGGGTTTAAACTAGCGCCAAACGTTAGCTAATAATATTTAGAACAATTTTGGAGAAGGAACTTTTGAAAAATATCTTAGATTCCCGTAATTTTGGCATCAATTTGTATATAGCGATTGTTTTGTTTGCTTTCAGAATGATTGATTTAAAATTGCTTTTAATATCTTATTAATAAGATATTACTAATATACTATACTAATATACTATATACTAATATATTCTATAAAGATTTCCCTTTAATAAAAAGATGTTGGAAATTATTTGCTTGAAATTGCGTTTAAATACCAATTCGAGTATCTATTTCTTGTTCTTATTTTCCTCTTTTGGTTCTAATATTTACTTGAATAATTCCTTTAAACTTCAACATTAAACAATATTGAGGTAATTAAAATTATGGCTCATCACAAGGGGTGAACCATTTCCGGCCACCACTTTGGCAAATCCGGAATCCGGCCATTTTTACAAATCTGCATCCACCTTCGGCACCGGAACAATTTTACTTTAAATATATCCTGCCAAATCCGACTTGCCGGCTTTGCGATAAAATATATATTAATATAAAAATTCCGGCTCCGACAAATCTGGGCCGTTTTTTAAATCTGGCTCCGGCTTCGGCTCCGGTCAGATTTCATTTCATAAATGGGACCCAATGCGGCTCCGGTCAGATTTAAAAAATTTGACCAGGTTCACCCCTACACAAAATGCAATAATAAATAAGTTGATTTCTATCATGATACAAATCATTAGTTTTTTTACTTACCTGCGAGGTGTTCTTTATTTTTTGTATTAAACATTTTTTGTTGTTGTATCTAAGTGATAAATTGTCTAATTCAATCTAGTTGTCTGCCTGTAAGCTCAACCCCAGCGCTTTTATAACGACCAGTGCGAGCTGTAGCATTGACACGTCCGTGCGCTATTTTTAGCAATTCCATCATAACCTGGCGTCTATTGACGGTTTTTTTCTTAGTCAAACCAGCGGTGTTGAAAAAAGGGGGCCCCAACACAAAAGTGTAAAACCATGTGTTGTATTAAGAGAAAAATATTATCAAGATTTAAATCCATAAACATACGATTAATATATCGATTAAACGGTAAAATTTTTTATAGATTAAAATTATTTTAATCGATAAAAATAGCAAATAATATTAAAGAAAGTATTTTCAACATTTTTTTTTCGATTTTTTCATAAATAATTAATTATTAATTATAGATTTATTACGTACAAACTTCTCCATTTAAAAAAATATATTTAATATGCAAACTTTAAAATAAGCAGTTTTTATTAGGAAAATGATATAAAAAATAAACATTTTTTTACTTAATTAACAATAACAAAATTAAAATACATTGACATTAAATAGAACTACTTGTATTTAAATACTTCTCCTAAGATTATATTTTTTTTATTAAATACTTACGTTATAGGCATTTTATGAAATTTTAAGTGTAAGGACGTCATACACATTATTTTCAGCTTTAATCAAAATTATAGATTTACTATTCGTAATTTTTCAAAAGTTAACGATTAAAATTAAATTAATCGATAATAACCCTAATATATTTATGGTAAGGATTAAATGGATAACTATTAAAAGTATGGTTTATATAATTATAATCTGCTATTTTTCTTACTCCTAAGTCAAACGAGAGAATGCCATGTTGTTCCTGTGCCTGTTTGGCACTCTGAGATGCAATTAAATACAATAACTTTTATTTCTTTTTTTTTAATTATTGGGAGAGGGGTGGGGGTTCCAGCGAGGAGTTTGAAAACAGATAGCGCTTATCTAAAAAAATTTCAAAGAATTGTTTTCATATTATCATAGGAAGAGTGCCGCCACTAGGGTTTGTTGTATTCCCCAGTGTGGTTACTCATGGTGTCACACAGAGTCGTCTTTGAAACCATTTTGGGCACCTGGGCAAAGAAAGAGAGTGCCCCCCACCCGAAGGAATAAAAATAAATATACATATTATATGTAAAAAGATATTCCCATGTAGCCATTATGCTTGTGGGCCCCCGAGCTAATGCCCAACCGGCCTATGCGTTAAGACGGCACTCACGACCTACCACGTAGACCTCCTACGAGTATCTCAGTGAGAAATAACAGGAACATAGAGAATTTTAGATTTCGGTGTCACATCTTGTGTTTGTGTCAACCTGTGTGGTTGGCACCCCGTACCCCCTCCCCTCTCACCGTAACGACACTGCAAAGGAAGATCTGATGGAAATCTTTTGCATGACACTTAGACCACAGCCAGTGTTTAAGAATAAATTGGAGAAAAGAAATGAAGCTGGAATAAACAACCCATAGAAACATAGTTTTTGACTATAAATCCCTTATCAATGAAACAGAACTAATGAATGTACATTCTCTGTTGGGTTGAGCCGTTAGGCTCTTAAAACCCGGTTTAATTTTTCGCAGGTGAGCCTCAACATTCGGGCATCGCCGTAGAGGTAGTCCTCTGCAGGTACTGCAACTTCACCGTCCAAAGTCCCGTCCAACCCAGGGCAACACTCTAGCACGTGTGCCACCGTCTCCTCCGGGAAGCCGCACAGTCGACAGGCCAGTTCCCTTCTGTTGTCAAACTTGTATAGGTAGCTTCGTATTGGACAATGGTCAGTTCTCATTCTAGTTATGAGCGTCTGACTACTACGGTCAAGTTTTCACCAGGCATCGCTTTTGTTCGGTCGCGGCAGTTTCTGGTATACCTTTCTGGCCGTATTCCCATTTGCCCAGCCCTCAAGCCATTTCTCTCGGAAATGGTCTTTTAGCCACGACTTGACCCCCAGTTGGGTCAAGGGCTTGTCGGGTTGGGGCTGAGTTGCGCCTGCCCTGGCCAGTGCGTCGACCCTGTCTGATTGGGCCGTTCCGCAGTGTCCGGCCATGTAATGTAGGACTACTTTGCCGCCACGTGCCAGGATTTCACCTACTGTATCCAGAATGGCACTTACCGTCTTGGCCTCCAGAGAGCTTCGACTCAAGGTTTCGAGCGAAAACCGAGAATCGGTGAAGACCACGACAGTCGGGAAATTCTTTCTCTTTGCTAGACGACGGCGCACTTCCTTCAAACCCCTGTGGATCGCGTCCAGTTCGGCTTCGTGACTACTGTTCGTAGATCCACACGGTCCCGACAGCTCAGCGCTGTCAGGTCCTGGCTGGGAGTATTGAATTAGCACACCGTATCCACTTTTGCCATCTCTAAAACGTGAGCCGTCAGTGAAGACTTTTACCACGCTGTCTCCATAGGCCTCGATTGTGCGCAGAGTCTCGAGCAGGGACCAGTTGCATTCGTTCCCTGTTCTTGGGTAGGGGGACTGATTCTTCAAGTTCGTGGACCGCGTCCATAAAGGAGGGTCTCTTCAGTCTTGTCCTCTTAACCCATCGGTCTTGTAATTGGTAGCAGAGTTAATCATGCTCCAACCTACGGTATCGCTCCACCGTAGTCATGATTGCCTATTCTCGCCTTATTGCCAGGGGTTCTACGTTTGACATTATTTCTACCGCGGAAGTGGTTGTGGAACGTAACGCCCCGCATACGAACCGTAGAGCTTGGTTCTGTATTCGGTCCAGGCCCTCTAGAGCCGTACGGCTCGCAAAGGCCTGGACCGGGAGGCTGTAATCAATAGCACTTCTCACGCTACCAAGATAGAGAGCTCTTAGTAGTCTTGCGTCCGCGCCCCCATTCGTGCTAGCCAGAACTAAAAGTATTGATTATATTCACAATAATTTGCATAGCACGACAAACATTTACGGACTGAACTTGACTTAACTCCCAAATACTGTACAATGGCGACGTGTGGGGAGGCCGTGTGGGTATCGATCGTTGGAGTGAACTCACGTGGATATCAACAAAAACAGATGGCTACCATATAGTTATCTGGAGTTAAAATAAAAGAGCTTAAATTTAATTACGGTACATGCGATCGATCTGAAATTTCGTTACAATGTAATTTTTAGGTGACTCCATTCTATATGTAACATTTCAGCTCAATAGCGTTACGGGAAGTGTTGTTTTTTTTAATAAATTTTTTTTAAAACTTGTGTTCTTCCGCAGGCCCGACGGACGGACAAAGAGACGACGGTAAAGTTAATATAAAGGATTTAATAAGAACAACCCGTAAAAACATCGTTTTTGACAATAAATCCTTTGTATATAAGACATAACTAGAAACAACCATCTGGGGGTTGGCGTGAGCGTTGCGATCACTGTTGTATCGTCAAAATCACTCCTTTTGGACAATTGTGACTCTCGACACGTCAATTAGTTTATACAAAATACAGTTAGAAACGATGAATACATTTTTCTGAGTAGCACAAATGAACAATATGTGGTAAAATAACTTGATCGCGATAGTCAGATCGATAATACGGACGTTTATGTGTTTTTTTCATAGATGCATTTATCTTATTCGTGTGGTGTAAGTGAGATGGGAAATTATTCACTAGATACAATTATGTCTCAATTGTGAACCCGTTTGTGCTGTTTTACTTTAGATGTCAATGCACCACATGTAGTGCAGTATGCACAATCTTATAATTGGTATATATGAGAACAGCGCTTTCAAATAAGGACCTCTAGGGAAGAAACGGCTTAATGACATTTTTTAAAAATTTCACATACATCTGATACAGCCTTTATCTGATAAAGGAGAAAAAATAGAATGCTCTAAAGAGGTTATATGAAAAATGTTGTGTCTGACGCAGCTAAAATTTCAAATCTCTTTAGTTAATTTATAAGAAATCTGTATGAATTTGAACTTTAAAACTTGAATATCTCAAAACTACAAAAGTTTGACATAGCCGTTTCTTCCCTTGAGCTCTTAAAAATGTTATAATGATTAAACGTTTGTCACAACAAAATTCTAGCGTGGCCAAGTTCAACTATTCTAGCACGAGTCCAATGTCAGTTCTTCACAACGGGTTATAAGCAATACAATTAAGTAGCATTTTTTTTTAATTTTAAGGGATTATCTCTACATTTAAATTAATAGAATAGTGCAAAGCCCTGATTTGATTTCTTTAAAATATCTATAGAATCGGGGTTACAAAATGGGATAAGACAACGAAACAGTAAAAAATGCGGTTGTCCAGAACATTGTTTGCAGATGAATTTTGCGTAATGATTAATTTATTTACAGAAAAGACGCATAAATTTCAATACAAATGATGCGCAATAATAATAATACGAAACTGCAATGTGCAAAGTCTCTTTTTCTGTTCACATGAATAATAACATGAACATCATATCTGAAAATGATGCTGAGACTTTGAGCCCTTCATTTATTTTTATGTAAGTCATAATAATTGGTTTCTTCGTGGTCTTTCCTCCAAGCATTGAAAAATCACATTGTCAGATATTTATATCAGTTAAAATAATTCATGAGGGATTTAATTCTCTTTATTGGTTCCATTGGTTTCTAAAATGGCATTAACCTAAACAAAATAAAATAAATTAAGAAGGCATTCGATTTCAAAGAAGGCTGATTAATGTTACCAGTTTCAAGCGCTTTAAACCTTTTTTTTTAAAGATGAAAGTTAAAAACTTTAAAGAGGACTAAAATTTATTGAACTAAATCGTTTTACGCAAAAATATCACTGCATTGTTAAAAAGCTATATCCGATGAACATGTCTCTATCCTCGCGATATTTCTTTGCTATTAATATCCCCACACCTGTGACAATTTTACAGTTTTTATTTAAAACCTGAGCAGTGCCCGCCTATTTTTATGAAATATATCATACTAGATGCCCGCTGCGTAGCATACGCCGCAGATTTGCTCATAGATAGTGCAAAGAAAGTGGAGGGGGTGAACAGACACAAAAACACATCACGATGAAATCAGAACAACGCGAATGAACCTCGTGGGCGGGGATAACTGCGACATGTTGTTGATCTGGAAACATGTGCACTGTGGTTAGCCACTTGCCACCCCACACCACCTTAGCTTGCCGACCAAAAACTAATAGGCATAACCTGATAAAGGTCATTCGTCAAGCTTATTCCCAATCGTCTTGAGCGTGTTACGGTGATCGAAAAGATAGTAGGAAATGAACAGGCATAAACACAAACATTTTCAAAAATTAAAATGAGTAATGTCTTAACTGGGGATTGAACCTGCGACCAACCAGGATTACCCTTACCAAAGAATATGTTTATATATATACATATGGAAAGACATCAATTAAAATACTATTAATTTAATTAAAAACAGTTGAAAAAATCGATAGCAGCAGTCATCAGTAAATTTTATCACAAAATAAAAACGAGCATGGCCGAACAATATGTAATCAAGGTTTAAGATTATACTTTAAAATATTGTTCCATGACATGTTGCATGTACAGCTACAAGCCACGTAGAAGCTCATTTCACTGCGACGTCAGTACAGGGATATTATGCAACGGTCCTATGTTGAAAGGACACATACTATACCCTGTACCAATGTTACTTTAGGAAACAATAGTTTATCCTAATAGTATGGCTCGGTCCTGTTTAATTTTAACCAGTTAACTGTGATTTCAATTCCAAAAATTAAGAATATTAGCAGAAGTTTATGATGTAAATGTTACCGGGATTGTATAGAAATAGAATGCCCGGTGGTTTTACTCAAAGTATGAAATGATTGCCACTTCATACATTGAATGCCGACTTGTGTCTTGGCAAAGTATTTAGCCAACTGGCCTACCCTCACCATTTTCCAGCCACTGATGTTCTATAGAATGCCAAGGAAAAGTATGCAAAATTTTTACAAATGTCATACTTTGCCTGAAACCATCATGCCTGGAACATTTATAAATCGTATGTTCGTAAAAATTTTTTAAAATAATAATTTATTTTAAAATATAATATCACCATAGCTTGTTCGTGACATCAACGTTTTTTTATAAGTTGTAGGCGAATGGTATCAAAGTCTTTTTTCTGCTCAAAGGCTATTCACCAATGTTATTTATTATTATCTTTTTAAGGGAGTCTTTGGTATTATTCTTGTATGAGCGTCAGACGAATGAGTTGAATGATGTTGTTAAAGTCTGTTTGCTGTTTTTGAGAGATAGGGGATACTTTATGTAAGTTTCAAACTTGTTTTCTTCAACAAAAGCTGGTACTGAGTACCAGATAGAATTTGAAATAAAGTCGCTACTAAATTTTGTGGCAAGGGGGCAGATTTTTTTTTTCCTTATTGAAATCGGCTGGAAGAGTCGAGAACAGGAAAAGGGTTAGCCTAACAGGACGGAACAAAACAAACAAACGTTTCGGCAAAGAGCCTTTTTCAACGGACAAACAATACACAGATAGAAAACGAATATGAAAAATATAAAATAAAAACTTAAATACGATGAAATCCAAAGAATCAATGAAAGTAAAGCAGGAAGAGAGCAGTGCAAGCCTATATAGGAAAGGAGATAGTGGGTGGGGGCAAAGCGACTAGGTAGTAAGCGCAAAAAAAACAACATTCATCCCATGTGGTGCAAGGGTCCCATACTCTTGGATAAGTCCATTCTCCAGGCTGACCCTCCTGGGTGTGTTTGTGCAAGAGACAATGCCGCTGACTGCCAGGTCCGTGAAGCTCATAATGATCGCGTCCATTGAAGTGTCGGAACACTGTCTGTCTTGTTTAATCACCAGAACGTGGTCAGCGATGTGGTAAGAAAGTAATCTCCTTGTCTCACCTATGTATTTTCTTTATTTTTTCATAATTTGTTTTATTTTTGTTTATGTGTTGGGACTGTTTTATTATTTCAAGCTTACTGATTCTTTCTAATAAAAACTTTTCGCGTTTAATGTATTTTCATTTTATTAGTGTATTGTCTAATTTCTTTCTAGATGAAAAAAATGGGTATTCTTTTTTTTTTTTTTTTTTTTTTGACATAAAATCGAAAGCAGTAAAATTTTAGACTTTGATATCTACCCCCTATCGTCACCTGGGGCGACCGCCATCCTCCGCTCCCTCAAAGTGACGCCGCTGATAGCTACATTCTCATCACCTATTCCTTATTGTGAGTGAAAAAGAATGAGCTTTTGTGAATGTCTGTACAAGAGTGAGAGAGGGTGAGTTTTATGTGTCCATTGTGGAGAGAGATAGAGTGTGTGAGAGTACGTGTGTGAGTGAGAGAGTGTGAGACAGAATGTATTAGAGTACGCGTGTTAGTGAGAGAGAGTGTGTGTGTCTGGGAGAGGGAGTGTACGTGGGTGTGCGTTAGTGTGTGAGAATGAGTGTTTGTGAGCGTGCCTGTGTGAAATAGAGATTGTATGTGAGTGTGTGTGCCTGCCGAGGGTTAGTTTCACACATCATGCGCAAACAAAGTCGCCGTATATAATAAGAAGATACGAATCTTGTCTTGTGTGAAAAGTCATTTAAAGTTGCAATTTTTCATATGACATCATATTTCTCAAAACACTCCCCTCCCTTCCCACTCGCACATCGTCAAGAATATATTGACCTCCCCCCTCCATTCCCCCATCTTACAGCGTCCCCATTTGTATAACCAAAAACGTTTAGAGAATGTGGGGTAACTCTGCCTGAACTTAAACTTAACGGTTATTCCTCTTTCATGATAATAGGCCAAAGGTTCAGTTTGAATTTTTAATTTGGCTTAAAGGAATAAAAGGAAATGGTGTGAATTTTAAACATTTTTTAAAAACGTTTAAAGAATGCCTGATAATTCTGCATCAACTTCAAATTATAAAGTACTACTCTTGCATGACATGGGCCGAAGGTTGTATTTAATTTTTCATTAGGCTCAAAAAGCATTATCTCTAAAGAGTCAAGGTCACCCGTCTCTATTTTATTACCAAGTTTTTATTAACATGCTTTCATTCTTTTTTGTCTGTCCGCAAAATTTCTGATTTTCCAACGTAAAATTAAACCACTTCTGGTGGTCCTAGAGATCTCAATATTTTACCACAGATAGAGTTTGGATGACAATGCATTGTGTCAAAATTTCAGATCGCTTCAATGAACTGTTATTAATATAATGCATTTTTAGTTTATCTTTATATAGCATCATATCGAAGATACTTAGCAATGTTTTACTTGGAGCTGTTGACTTTCATGTGCTGAGTTCACCCTGTGACCAGATCCCCGTGTTATTAAAACGTTGTGCGGACGCTTATGGGGTGTTTTATATAAAATATATAAAAGTTTTTAGAAAAAAGGTTTCTAAAAACCACGTTTTATATGTGGACTAAAAAGAAAAAAATAAATAGAGATAAAAAGGGGATTTTTAAAAAAAAAGACGTTTTATAAGTTGACTAAAAAACGCAAATAATTTAAAACTTATTAGTTCAAGAACTTTCGATTAATTTGAATAAAACCAATGGGCGGATGCTTCAAAATCCCATTCTAATTTAGAAATACAAAACAAAGATAGTTGTTAGGTATAAAAATCAAAGTATTATAATTTAGAAGGCAAAAGAGAGATCTATAAGTGAAAGAATTAGAGAATCTCATACGTAGAACTTCATAAGCATTGAACGTTTTAGTCAAATTAAACTAAAGTAGGCCTACTTGAACTTTTAAGTTTTAATTAATTTTCTTCTTTTTAGTCCACTTAAAGAAATGTGTTTTTTTTTTTTTTAAATCCCCCTTTTATCTTTATTTATTTCTTATTCTCTACTAACAGTGCAAAGCTCTCAAGCTAATCGCAAAATTTTTTTCAATGTTTAATGGTGTTATTTTTGTCAATTTATAAATTGTTCTAGTTAGTCAATGTTTTCTTTGGTGGATGGGTCGGCAAGGTAAGGTAGCATTTTAGTTTTACATCTGTTTACATTTGTAAACGTTTCTTTTTTGCTTGTTTTTTTAAAAATAAATTCATAGACATGGGGATTCCTTGACAGTTTCTCATTTACTATTACACTTAAGTCACTTAAGTACATCGCATCTTTAGTTTGGGTTAGTTCTTTTCCATGAATGAAATAGTTTGAATTTATTTGTTTCTTTTCTTTGTTACTCTTAACAGTTGACACTTTTGTGGGTGGAAAGATGCACTCCAGTTAGTTTCCCATTTTATCAATTTATACAAGTCATTTCATAATATTTTTCTACCTTGTTCCGATTTAATTGTTCTTTATTTGGAAATTTTGTTTTCAATGAAGGTAATATTTATAACTTATTGATGTATTTTTTAATGTTTGTATTTTAATAGTATGGTGCTTTAATTTTTTTATTACTAATAACAGCTGACAGGTTTCTGGTGGATAGACAAACATTAATTTTTAATTTCATTAATTCTTCTAGGTCTCTTTGCTATTAGAGAGGAGGGTTGGGTTTGCACGAAGACAAAGAACGTTTCGAAAGAAACCTTCTTCGCAGGAACATGAAGGTTTTAGTATTTTTATTTAAAATTCAAAATCATCAACCGATTTTTTAAAAATGACTTTTTAAGAATAGCTTAGCTATGTTTGTATTTCTTATAACGAACCGCCGTGTATTTTTAAATGGCATTTCTTTCTCCAGCACACTGATAAATATTTTTAGAAATAGCCTTTTAAAATCTCACTATGTAGATGTATGTTTTGAATAAGGTTACAATTTATCAAGACGCATCGAATAGAATATAGATTAGCTTTTGATCATTAAATCTCTCATCGATTGTCCCTAGTGTCCTACGAATTTTTACTTCATCGATTTTAGGTAGGAAAATTTTAATTTGCCTGAAAACACAAGAAAACAAGACAATGGGCGATGGCGAATCTATTACAGTGGACTAGTTTCGGCTTTTATCGTGTGTAACAGCAGCACATTTTATCTAAAGCACTTAATTGAACACTCAGTTTATCTTTTATTAATACTTTTATTGCGAAGAAGTAGATCAATTTGAGAGGAAGGCTCGATAACAACTGGTCCAGGTTTCTTTAAGGGCAGTCAGCGCCTTCAGGTCGGTGTGGTCCACATGATCTAGAAACTAGAATGCATATGCATTTCTGGCATATTTTATCTGGCGGCATTTCTTGACCTGGTTTGTATTTCTAAAGACACGTAAACAATTTAGTGTTATTAAACCTTCTTACAGGTTATGTAAGTGTTCTGTAAGCATCAACTATGTTCGGTAAACATCAATTACTTAAATAAATACGGTAAGATGAGTAATCCAAATGTGAATCTTGAGGCAAAACTTTAAGTAACTTTCAGATTGTGGGTATGTTATCCTATAATTAATAGTGATCTTTCACATTTAAATACACGACAGAGCAAAGATATTATCAAATTAAAGTTGAACATTTATTAGCGTTTATTAGTAAATAATTAGAAAAATGGGTTAGAAATAATGGTTGCCTAAAAAAGAGAAAAGAATATTGCTGATTTCCTAACTTGTGTAATTTCTTCTCCAGCTTAAAAGGTCTTTGTTAATAAATTGGGAAAATCGTTTAAAAAGTATAACACGTATTTATTTACAATATAGAGCTAAGGAAAGAATATGAAATAAGTAATACGCTTTCTCACAAACACATCTAGTAAGGCTAAAGGAGCGTTACAAATTGAATTGTATTTAATTTATTTACACAAATAAAGATCATGTTTCGGAACTTAGGCCTACACATAAACATCACTAGGCCTAGACCTCTTCAAGTGGACAAAGAGGTAGCAGCAGATCGGGGTGGTATATCTTGGTCGTAGATGTCTTCAACTCTTTGTAAGTCTTTTGGACATTACTGAGTTAACTGTGACATCTCATGCATTTGTTTCACCATACCTTTTACAGTTCCAAGGTTTTAATTGGTCTTTGTTACGGTCCTAAAATCTTTGAACAGATTGCTGCAATCAGTTGTGCCCGACAGGAACAAGAACTCGCTGAGTAACTTGATTAATTGTAGTAGGGAATTTTTGTATTTTCTTTAGTAAGCAAGTTTTTCCATGCCCGGTATAGATTATATATGATGTTTTTATTCTTAGTTAAGATGTGCAAATAGTATATTATGGTGTTAATACTTTGGAAAGTTGTTGAGTAAATTTATCTTATCTTAGATATACAGACGCTCCTTCTATGCAGAAGATAATTGCGTCCAAAGACCATGAGAGATTATCTGTTGGCAAGTGATGCAGCGGTCACATGCCACTACTATAAGTGTTCCACGCATTACCCAGCCGCCTAAATATTGTCTAGTTAGGTACCCATTCAGAGCTGGGTGACTCGGGGACTCTCAGGCCCCGGGAACAAATCCTCGCCTTTGCGTGAATTTGAACTCGTAACCATCGGTACGCAAGTCGAGCGTGCTACCATTCGACCACCGCGATGTGTTCTGGCTACTAGGGATATAATTTAAACACATTTGGAATATAAAACATGACGTTACTTCCTTAATAACTATGGATGCTGAAATTTTTAAGTCCATAATTTCATCAGGTTTTTTGTAATTAACGCGTAACTGTTTTAACGGTCGACAAAGTTCCCTGACGATTGCTTTCTTATTTTTTCCCAAACTTTACGAAATTTTGTAGGCGTCTTGTAGCTTCTCTAACGAAAACCGATGAAAGTAACCTATTTAGCTGGCAGGACCACAATGTTGGTCATCATATTCAACTTTCCAAAGGTCTTTGTTTATCTTTGAATAGTCTTTAAAAAATCTAATACGCGGGTTCCAAACGCTCAATGAATTATACTTTGACGCAGCGAGTTTCGGGTACTTCCTATAATAACATAAGTAAAATAGATTACAATAACCTAATTGTTTGTAAGACCCAGGGGTGGGGAACCTTTTTGGGTCATGTTAAAAAAATTCAACCCAAGACCCACATATTTATAGCGAAGTGCCAACACTCCAATGGAACCCGAAAATCAGGATTTGGAAAAGCTGGTTGGATTAAGTAATTCTTTAATCGCATGCCGTCTGATTAGCCTCTATGTCTGTTTGGGACTCGCGAGCCATATGTTCAGCTATCAGTGGTATTTTCTCTCTTATCATGAAACTGTACAATTGTATATCCACCGGACTTAAAAGGCTTGTAATTGATTTTCTTACCTGACCTATAAAATTAGCAATTTCTTATAATTGAATTATAAACTAATTAAATTTATATCGGACCTGAACTATTAAGCAAGTGCTGATATGACATATGTTTGTAATAAAAATTTTCGCTACCTGACCTGTACAGAAAGTAACTATAGCCTAATTAAAATATATAGAAATTATCTATATCCCACTTAAAATTTACAGAAAGTAGCTAAATCCTACTTAAAATACACAAAAAGTAATTAAATCCTATTGAAAATTTACAGAAAGTATTTACATTCTTCTTAAATATACAGAAAGTAACTACATTCTACTTAAAATTTACAGAAAGTAACTAAATCCTACTTAAAATATACAGAAAGTAACTAAATCCTACTTAAAATTTACAGAAAGTAACTAAATCCTACTTAAAATATACAGAAAGTAACTAAATCCCACTTAAAATTTACAGAAAGTAACTATAACCTACTTTACCGTCTCTCCCATTACAGTCAGACATCACTGTCGATGGCATAGCAAGAAGTAAACACAAGATCGTGATTTTGGTGACTATCATAGCGGTTAGATAAATAAATCAAATCTTAAAATGCCCTTAATGCCAATAGTTAAAGTAAAAAACTAGAAATGTTTAAAGTGAAAAAACATCGCTTTCTTTTTGTGATTGTGGGATTCTCTAGTGTTTAGTTACTCGCTGGCTGACACGATTTTAAGAGTAATATATTTCCCCATGAAACCAAATGCGTTTATATATTATTTGAAAAGTCTGCTGTGTCTATTCGCGCTTGCTCAAGCAACTACATCTGAACTAAACCAGACATAGAGTTCGAGGCTTTTTAAGGAGGTTCCAAAGACATGGAAGGCCATAAATAATTCTCGAAGAGGTTTACTGTATTTCATGGAGGCAATTTTTTTTTCGGTCAATTCGGGCCGCCATAAATGACGTCACGCAATTATTGCCGATTTTTACCCCCCCCCCCCCCCCCNAAAATCTTTGACACCCCCCCAACCCACAAACAAAATTTTAAAAATATATAAAATCATTTTTAAAAAACTTATTTTCTAATTGAAATTAAGTAGATCTATGTTTAAAATCACTTTTTTGTCATTTAAGTATTTATTTAGTGTGTCTACATTGTAATATCGTTACACCAGTGAAGCTATGTAAATCGACATTAAATAAATTGTAAGCCAGTGCTTCTCAAAATTTTGTGTATCAGACGACCGAAAGGAATTTTTCCCTTTCACGAGGTACCGGTGCACTCTTTTCTCGCTTTGACGTGCTTTTCTCTTTACTGATTTGATAGCAAAATGATCCCCTACATGGCTTAAAGCCATAAGATTAAGTATGAATTCGGCTTGTTTAACATATTACATTTTTTAAAAAAAATTGTTTAGTTGCCAAGGCATAGCAAGACAGCTAACGAACAATGAAGCGTTAATGTCAAAAACATTTGATGTGATTAACATTCGCGATTAAGCTCGCAAATGTGACTATTGATATTACAAGGACCATTACATTGTTGACAAACCTAGAAAATATTGATACAAAACAATTCCTCAAATCGATTTCGATCTTATAATGACAGTTTTCATACTAAGTATATGCAAATCAAAGGCATTTGATTTAAAATTAACACATTGATATCACATCTCAAGTTTACTAAAAATTATTAGGTATGCGCTGGAAGAGGAAGAGGGCGAGTACTATAAGAACCCCCTACATTGTGCAGGAAAGTAGGGTGTCATCTTGTGCGTCGCAAAATACAGTAATTCCTGCAAGTTGATGACTGAAAAATACTATCACATTAATAAAATATCATATATTATCATAACTTTTTACTCCGAAGCTCAAAATATGGTGGGTTTTTATTGTTGATGTTGTTTTTTGTTTTGTTTTTTCTTTGTGGTGGGGGGGGGGGGGATTTTCCAGAATTTTATGTACGGCACACAAGAGTTGTAAACAGTAATGTCACCAATGGACGAGGCGTGTTTAAATTATTGCATTCTCTTGTGGAATTTATAAACTAATGAAAAATACATGGCTACCGCTATGGGACTGTTTAACCAATGGGTCGGTAAACAGCGATAAATTATCTCATTTGGGGTAAAAAGGGACTTTTGGGGGAAATGCTGAAACATTGTGGGCATATAAAATTTTCTAGAATCCACTCATTTTGGGTTAAACATAATGTTAACATATACTTTCATAATTTTAATTTTTAGGTATCCTTTTGAACTGGTCCGTTTTTTCAAAACATTTAACCGGCCTTCAAAAAACTAACTGTGATCCTTAGATTATATTTTATTTAAATGCATACAAATTAAACATTGACTATTAATCATAACGGTTAACTTTTTTGTATATAAAGAAATTATTTAAAAAATAATATGCTTAAAATGTATTTTATGAAAATCCCTCAATTGAATGACGAGCATCACGTAAGAAAGAGGTCAGCGACCAGGGTAAATTACCTGATTTGGGCTCAAAAGGGAGTTCTTTATGTCATTTATGTAGTTAATATGCTATGAATGTTTCTTTTTATTTATATATGTATTGTTGTTTCCATGTAAAGCGCTGTGAGCCTGGCTCCTTGCTGGGATACAGCGCTATATAAGTTATCATATTATTATTATTATAATTATTAATGTAGACTCATTTGCGACATATAACATCCAGTACTATCCACTTGATATATTAAAATACGTCATGTGTACGTGTACGCTTTGAACATATGCCCACGATTGAACCAGTTCCTTCCAGAAAATGCATTTGTTAAAATTTTACAACTATGTAGATTTCTTACCTACGTACTATACGAAGACACCTAAATCCACCCTACTTTCATTTATATTGACACGAGTGACAATAATCTTAATCTACATGACTTGAGTGTATCAAGTATCCTTTCTGTCATATTTAAAATTAATGCCTAAAAACTGAGCTAAAAAGAAAAGTTGTTTAGTGCTCCTCTCGAATTGCTATGTCAAGAATTCGATGCCTGATGCATTCAATAAATTTAATGAATACTTTGACTAATTTTTAATGGGCAGGCACAATTATCATTATATTTAAAATGGCCAGGGGCATTTGAAAAAAAAAAAACAATCCAATAATTATATCAAACTTAAAACGTTTATATTTGTATCAAATAGATTCACCTCCCCCAGCCCCCCCCCCCTTTAAAAAAGGATATTCCGTGTCGTTTTGACTTAAATAACCTACAAATAATCCTATTCAGATCTTTTTTGACCCTTGTGTTGTTTTTAAAATTCACCAGTTGAAGTTTTGTGGGGGTGGGGAAGGGGTAATCGACAAAAAAGTTAGAAGGCTACTGCCGTGAGTGAACCAAACAACGTTGCGGATACATCACAATTGCTTTGATGTCAACATCAAACGAAGCAGAGGTACAATTTCATATGTTCTCTCGTCGGTTCTCAAACTTTAGGATTATAATTAGATTTAATTTTCATGTCTTGATAACTTACGCCAACCGACGTTTGATAGCCTATCGACCGGAACTTTGAAAAGCACTGATAAAAAAATCATTAAATAAATTTTAAGCGAGCAAATATTTCAGTGGAAGTTTAATTTAAAGTTACCCTTTCGATGTGACGTCACGTTTCTTCAACCCCCCTTCCCTCCCCCTCGTCACATATCGTTACAAAAGTGTGACCCCCCTCCCTCCTAGGAGCGTGACGTCATTTATTATGGACGGTCCCATTTCTCGCCAACCATAACATTTATCGGGTTGAAACAAGAGCCAAACGATACCTAATAATATTTAAAACAATTTTGGAGAAGGAACTTTGGAAAAACATCTTAGATTCCCTTAATTTTAGCAGCAATTTGTAGATAGCGATTGTTTTGTTTACTTTCAGAATTATTGATTTAAAATGGCTTTTAAAATATTCTAGAAAGATTTCCCTTTAATAAAATAAGTAGAAAATTATTTGTTGGAAATTGCGTTTAAATACTCATTCGATTTTTTTTACTTGTTTTATTTGTTTTTATTTTAATCTTTTGGTTCTAAAATTTACCTGAATAGTAATAGTTCCTTGAAACTTCAACATTCAACAATATTGAGGAACTTAAAATTATGGCTCATAACTATGGGTGTACCCGATTCCAACCAACATTCTGGCAAATCCGGAATCCGGCCACTTTTACAAATCTGGATCGAGCTTCAGCTCCGGCAAAATTTTACATTAAAAATCCGGCCAAATCTGACTTGCCGGCTTTGCGATAAAATATATATAAATATAATAACTTCGCCGTATCCAAAGCCGGTATTCAGCCATTTTTAAAAAAAAATCTGGCTCCGGCCTCGGCTCCAGTCAGATTTCACTTCATAAATGTGACCCAATCCGGCTACGGTCAGATTTTAAAAATTTGATCAGGTACACCCCTACACAAAATGCAATAATAAATCATTAGTTTTGTTAATTACCTGCGAGGTGTTCTTTCTTTTTTGTATCTAAGTGTTATATTGTGTAATTCAATCTAGTTTTAGTCCTGTGAACTCAACTCCAGCGCTTTTATAACGACCAGTCCGAGCTGTAGCATTGACACGTCATTGAGCTATTTTTAGCAATTCCTTCATAGCCTTGTGTCTCTTGACGCTGTTGTAAGTCTAACCAGCGGTGTTTAAGAAAGCGGGCCCCGACGAAAAGTGTATAGCCAGGTGTTGGTTGAAGAGAAAATTATTATTAATATTTAAATCTATATACATACACACACACACACACACACACATACGCACACACACTCTGAGATGCAATTAAATACAATAACTTTCATTCTTTAAAATAAAAGTATTTGGGGAGGGATGGGTGTTCCAGCGAAGAGTTTGAAAACAGTACTCAATTGAAATTTTTTCAAAGAATAGTTTTCATGGTAACATAGGAGGAGTGGCGGCACTAAGTGGGGTTTCACCCAGTGTAGTATATCAACGTCTTCACACCATTTTGGGCCCCTGGGCAAAGAAAGTGCGCCTGCTCCACGGGAATAAATAAAAATAAATATACACAATATATATATATATATATATATATAAAGATATTCTCATGGGGCCAATACGCTCGTGGGCTTCCAGGCAAATTACCAACCTGACTATGCGTTAAAACGGGACTGATATCACCCCTGATGACCTACCTCATAGAACTCCTCCGAGTATGCCAGTGTCAAATAACGGGAACAGAGAATTTTACATTTCGGTGTCACCACTTGTGTTTTTGTGTTTCTGTCACCTTGTGTGGTCGGTACCCCGTACCCGCTCCCCCAGTAACGACTCTGCATAGGTAGATCTGGTGGAAATCAGTTGCATGAGACTTAGACCACAGCACGTGTTTAAGTATAAATTTGAGAAAAGAAATGATGCTGGAATAAACATACCGTAAAAACAAAGTTTTTGACTATAAACCCCTTATTTATGAGACAGAACTAAAAGTATTGATTACATTCAAAATAATATGCACTGCGCGACAAACAAATATTTACAGACTTGAAAGTGACTGAACTCTCTTGGCGTAAAAAGGGGACGAGTGGGGGTGTGGTCACCCATGGTTAGAGTGAACTCCAAAAAATCATGTTAAGTCTGGTACCTATTGGAATTCAGGACGTGTTAGCGCATTTTCGTATTATGTATCAGTACTTATGTTAGATATCAGAATTATGTAGTTATCAGTAATTGTGTTTAGATTTTAGACATATTTTTATGAATTTTCTTGTGTAATGAATATACCTGACATTTTTTTTATTTAAAAGTCATTTCTTTACATTTTTAAAAAAAAAATTATTTTCTCTTTAATCCAACTACAAGTCACCACAAATTATGACGTAAAACTCTCTAAACTTTTACACATATTCTAATGACGTCAACTAAAAAAAACCAACTAATTCTTTTGCACCCTTTCGCACCACTCTTCCATGCTTGAAGAATTATGCATTCGACTTCCGGCAATGGCTGCCGTTCCCTGTGCTAGTGTTACCTCTCGATTCGATATATTTTTTGGTAGTTTTAACGGGGTTTTTAAACGGATCGAGTAACTGAGTGTTGATGCACAAATGGCAGGTCAGGGCATACAAAAAACATATATACATCATGGGTCTAGAACTTATGGATGCTGTGATCAAGGGTGATGACGGACGGACGGACGGACGGACAAAACGGGTGCAATAGCGATTTCGACATCTCGAAAATGCGCTAAAAACACGTGAATATCAACAACAGAAGGCCCGCATACATTTATATAGAGATAAACTAAAAGTGCATTAATTTAAATACGGTACATTCGATAGATCTGAAATTTTGAAACAATACATTGTTTGGTAAGACAAGTCTTTTGACCGATTCAGAGAGAGAGAGAGAGAGAGAGAGAGAGAGAGAGAGAGAGAGAGAGAGAGAGAGAGAGAGAGAGACGGTGGTGCACTTAATATAAGGAATTTAAAGAACAACCCTTAAAAACAAAGATTTGACTATAAATCCCTTATATATGAGAAAGAACTAAAAGTAATGATTATATTAAAAATAATATTCATCTCGTGACAAACATTTACAGACTGAACGTAACTTAAATCCCCTTGCTGTCAAACGGGGAAGGGTGGGGTGGGGTCATTGATGGTTGGACTGAACTTCACCAAACACGTGGGTGTCGACAACAACTTTCGGCTACCATGCATTTATATAAAGATAAACTAAAAGTGCATTAATTTAATTACAGTACATGCGATCGATCTGAAATTTTGATACAATTCATTGTTAGGTGACACAAGTCTATGTGCAAAAATTTTAAATATCTTATACATTATTGTGAAAAAAAAAAGAGTATCACTTTTCCTATAAATGTTTGCAGATTCACGAGATAATGAAATTTTTACATCTACAGAAATTGGCAAGTTTATACCCTTAAAAAACATATTTAAAAATAAAAACGCATCTGTAGACAAAACAATCACCCCTATATAGACTATTAGCCATAGTTTACATAAAAATTATAAAAATCACACACTACAAAGATCAAATGCATATTATTTTGCATTTTTCTATTTATAAGTTTAATTTTATGCAATTAAATGTTAAGAGCATGTCCGGTTTTGTTTTTCATATATTTTATCTTCTCAGTGTGGCGACATAAACTCAAATAAATGGGTCACGCGGTAGTCCACGGTCCGGAGCCGGTTCGAGGGCCACCAGCCACATGTCCACTGAAGTTATCATGAAGGAAATAAAAAATCAAATCATAATCCTCAATTTTAAACCATTAATACTAATCCTATTAAAGAGGTATTAAAGACACTAGTTCAAAGCCCAAAGAGTTATTCGTAAGGTGGCGTGCCGATGTAAAAATAAAAAAAAAAATTTTAAAAAAGAATTAAAAAAAAAGGTTGAAATGTCTGTAACTTTGGAAGATAAAATATTGCTGGAATTAGCTGGGGCACGGTGGTCGTGTGGCATACACATGGTCCCGAGCTCGAAATCAATGTGAAACAACGTTTTTGTTCCAGTGGCCTAAGGCGTCACTGAGCCCAAACAGCTACGAATTGGTACCTAACATTAAAATTGAGGAAATAAAGGCTGTGTAATGTGTGGAACCCTCATAGCTGTGGCCTGTGAACGTTTCCTCCCTTGCCAACAGACCGGTATGGTATTGGGACACAATTACATTCTGTATAGAAGGGGTGTCTGTATAGATAAGACAAGAAAGTATGTAGGATTTTTAAAAAATCTAACTTTTACTCCTCTGCCATTCTTTTGGATTCACGTGAATACAGAATATCCTGAAGTTGCCGATATTTTACCTCTGTGATATTTATTTTTTTAACAATGAACCATTATCAAGACAGAGTACAGGAACAGTACGGATGCTCATTCTCCACTGCGTGTAGCATTGTCCTCACTTGAACCACGACTTTGAAAGCTTGAGAAAAATAAGCAGGCCAATAGTCGTTAGATCCATTGTTTAAGTTAAACAATGAGCTTGAACATACACATGTACTAACTATAGCGACTACAGAGGCGTTGGTGTTACCCGGTGCCAAATAATGGGTATATAAGTAATTTTACAAATTGGTGTCCCCATTTGTGATGTTGTTTCCCCAGTGCGGTCCACACCCCTATTGACACCACTGAATTACTTGTATTATTTTAAACACTACTCTATGACTATTTTCATTATTTTTTATACTCGAGTTTAATTAATCGTAGGCCGTTTGTCCGGAAAGAATTTAATTAAAATACTATTAACTCAATTAAGAACAGTTTAAACAATCGATGGCTGCAAGCATCGTTAAATTTTAAAATGAAATGAACACGATCACAAACGAACAATAAGTAAAAAAGGCTTGAGGCTACTCTTTAAAAATTAGTTCGATGACATTTTGAAAGTGGAGCTAGAAAATATGCAGGGGCTCATTTCACTGCCACGTCAGTACAATGGAAATAATGCACCACTCCCTGGTGGAATTGAAAAATACTTCTTGCCGGTCCGTCGTACTAATAAATTTAAAAATTATTGATCTATTACATATTTTTTCAGTGACAAAGACGATCTATTAATCTTATCAACAAATCTTTATGAGTGTACCTCAATATTTTCCATTTTTTCCTGCATAGCTATCACTGACTGATAGACACCTTGGTGCCTTGTAAATTTGACTAACTAATCAATCGCGCGTTGCAACGTTCTCAGAATGTAACCTTTAAGCTGCGCAGGATTTGCAGCCACGCAGTCATCTGGCCGATGACGCGCAGTGGTTTAGAATTACCGCTCAGGAAATTTGGTAACACATTTCACACAAAAAATAGGTGCTGCGCAGATTTGCACACGAGTTTTTATACTGAGATGGAACATTGGATCTAAGAATAATTTAGGGTTTGACCGGATATTGACTACAGCTCTGGCTAATCCGGAATTCAGCTATTTTAACAAATCTGGCTCTAACTTAGGCTACAGCTGGATTTCACTTCATAAATCAAGCCCAAGCCGGCTCCAGCCGGATTTTAAAAAAAATTGAATTCCTTACACCTTTAGTATAAACAATAAATTCAAAGAACCAATAAGTAATCCTTTTTATAAACGAAATTTGCCAGAAACCTTCGTGGATGTTTGCTAAAAATAATAAAAATGGAAAAATGGACGAATAATATAATATTTCAGAATATTACAGAAAGGAAATTTTTTTTTTTTAAAACAAACCCTCAACCAAAATTATTGATAATTTAAAAATTATATAGCTATATTATTCAACAGCTTATAACATTTTCAGGGGGATACATCGATTTAAAAAGATAATAATTATAAAAGCGTATATCACTATAGATTCTAGAGCATAAAAGTCCCTTTTGTTCCAAATAGTGCAAGATGAAAAGTTCAAAATCTCTATATATTGCAATCTTGATCAAAATGGATATGTACAGCGGCCTAGCGTGGGTATATTCCGCCCAGGGTATAACCAAAATCCCCCCTCCCCTAAAAAAATATTTAAAAAATTAAAATAATAAAAATAAAAAAGATTTAAAAAATAATAATAATAAGGTTTAAAATATGTTTTTGCTATCAAAAATAGTTTTTATTAGAATATAATTATTAAAATACTATACATTGTCATGTTAGAAATACAAAGAAAAGCTTTCAATTATTGAATAAATTTGCATATATCTGGTTTTTCTCATGGCACAACATGTCCTGTTTCAATATTGTCCACCATGCTATGCTCAATAGCAATAAAAAAAAAAAACACTCGTAAAAAACAAGTTTTTAACTATAAATCCTTTGTATACTGGACATATCTATAAGGATGTTGATAATTATAAGACGCAGGGCAAAACAATCTAAAAATACAAAATTCTAGTTATGTCCCGTAAATCTAGTTTAATATAAAGCCACCGATCGTGAATAGATCTATATATTTAACTAGATTGTGCCAGGCGCCGTGGCGCCTGCGGCGCCCCCGTTTTTTGGGCGCCTACGGCGCCAACCTTTTTTTTAAAGACCAACTAACTTGTCCTTTTTTGATAGATTGTGCCGGGCGCCGTGGCGCCTGCGGCGCCCCCTTTTTTTGGGCGCCTACGGCGCCAACCTTTTTTTTAAAGACCAACTAACTTGTCCTTTTTTGATAAATACGAATTATTAAACTTTATGAAATGTACGCAAAGTATTTATTTAATAATAATAATAGGGGTTGTATTTTGCGCACCGATGTACACCAAACAATGACGTCATCCTATTAAATATTTTTACAGTGCTCATCAAAACACGATTTTTCAACTAAACTAACTGCTGTAGACTGTGGTACATCTCTTGCGTTACGCGTTACGTTACAAACATACCCACACCACTGGGCTATTATATATATAATAAGTATTGTCAATTTGATGCGCATCTTATTGCGCGACGGCAAAGGTTGTTGAACATAATACGCACCACGACACTCTTATCTCAAAATTAACATAATACAAAGAGATAAATAATTTTTTTTTTAAAAATCAGTAATTAAATTACAGTACATTCGATCAATCTGAAATTTAGATACATCATTTTTATCGTTGGCACGAGTCTGCCTGAAAATTTCAGCTCGCTAGCTTACAAGAACTGGGTAAAAAAATATATTCATAGTTTTTTCATCAAGGGCTCACACATCACAAGTTAATATAAAATATTTTAAAATAGCTTTAGGTTAGTCAATGTTGGTTAATTTAACATTAAATAGGGATGGAGACAAACAAAATCAAGGTATCAAGACACACACAATTTTATTTTTGGAAAGTGTTACATCTTAAATATTTTATAAAGTTTGAGGCCCTATAAGCTTAACTACAGAAATATTAAGTAAAAAATGGTAGCCGAGGGGTACATTTTTAAATTATTGAAAACTGCAACTTTGGAACATGAAGTAGACTAAATTATAATGAATGAACTATTGAATACTATCGAAATACTTTAGGACGTCTTTCTCAATCCCTACCCATCATTGACATTAATTAATCTTTCATTAACTTTATTTTAGAGAAGCTACTTTGCATTACTTAATGCAGTGGGGAGCAATGTAAGAGTTTGTGATATTATTTTAGACAGGGTAATTTCCAGCCTAAATATCTTAATAAACCGAATAAAGAACTCGTCTTGAATTCATTAATACTTCTTTTTTTTTTTTTACCCGTGAGGTAAAATATTACCTGTTTGACAATATCTTGTAAAATATTTTGAATAATTTTAAGGCAAAATTTCAAAATCCACTTGTTCAAAAATCATATCTCTTTTTTTCGAAAATCTCTATAACTGCTAAAACTTCACATGAGTTTCTACAGCAATTTTAACTTATGAAGAATATAACTTTCTTCTCGACTGTTTTTCGACATAACATGGATGCATATTCGCTTCAATCTCCACATATGTGCCCTGTATTTTGTTGTTATTATTATTATTTTTGTTGCTTAGATGTTCGATTAAAAGGACGAATTCTTTACATTTTAGCAAATTTTAAATAATCTTGTAAGTATTCTATTAGTTTCTTTGTGAGTAGCCTTTACAAAACACATTTTTAAAGCACTGAGCATTTGTAAATAATTTCGAATATCATTGACTTCATAATGTACATGCTTTCTTTTCTATACAGACGCTCTTTCTATGCAGAAGATTATTTTTGGAATCTAAGCATTTTCTTCATTGTTTACTGGTTTAAGTGACGTAGCGTTCACAGGCCACGAGTTCCACGCTATCCTCAGCCACCTCAACTATTGTTCAGAGCTGGTTGGACTCAGGAATGATCTTGGCCCTGGGAAAAAACCCTTCCACATTTATTTTACCAGGATTAAATAATGTCAAACGTTCTAATAACTTCTTGCTACTCTTATTTTGTTTTCTTTTGCAAAAACGAAATTGTACTTTTTAAAAAAAAATATAATGGCGTAGCTAAGAGGGGCGGTGGGGGCTTTCCGCCCCGGTTAGCGCATAATTAGAGGGCAACGTTTCTGGGCATTTGAAAAGTAAAACTATTTCCAACAACTATCGGTTTTCTTATGGAAGGTAAAAACTAGAGTAAACCAATTTTTTTTTTTTTGATTTAAGTCTTACATGACGATTTTGCCTACCGTTTGTTTGATTACATAGTGGTTGTTTTAACTAATGCAATAGAGTTCAAAAATGTTTAATCGCTCAAAAAGGTATTCATTTGTTTGGAAAATTAAATAGTATGCGTCACAAATGGCGCTTTTATAAGAAAACTGAGAAAGACAACACACAAACTAACAACACACCACCGGCCCCAATAATATTAGTAACACCACGACAGTTTTTGCCTGGAATTTCGACATGTACACAATGATGCGCTAACAAGTACGTACATGGCATATCGGTTCAAATATTGTTTTAAGCTTGGAAGTAGTAATTTATATTTATATTTCAGTTTTCAGAAAATTATTGTCAGGTAACTTACTAAAATAAAAATTGTGTGGTTTTTATTGCATTAAAGTAACACACATAATTTAAGTTTTCATTAAAATACTGTTATTCATTAAAAAAAAGTTTTACACCTATCCAATTAAAGTAACTTAAAATAATTTGAATTCGTCTATTCTATGGAAAAATATTAAAAACATGATAATATTTAAATTTCTCAGTTAATGAATCCACAATAGCATAAATAATTTTTAAAGACACTTTAAAATTTAAAGCCTTTTGGGGACATAGACATCTGAAGAAGTAACTAGTCCAACGAAATCAGATACTAGAAATTTACTCAGTTTAATGCTATCTTTTTCTTTTCTATTATTTTATCTCAATTCATTGAAACACGACTTTTTAAAAAAATAATGCAAACCCATTTCATGGAACAAATATATGTACTAATACAGAAAACTGTTATAGAGCGTTGGAGATTTCAACTGAACGTCAACCTAGAGAAGAAAAAAAAGGGGGGGGGGGTAAATCTGGGGTATTAAGAATACGTGTTTTAATCCATCGATAGAGTTATAAAAGGAAATAAATGAAAGCGTTGATGGGTTGCATGCCTGACAAGAAAAATTTCGTGTATAATACCATATATCTTGCTAAATGAATAATTTGAACACTAAACAAATTTCTTAATTGACATTGATAAAGGACAGTTCAATATTGAAATAAAAATGACACAGGTTTATATGACTGTACACAGGGATGGTCTTAGCAATTGAAGTGCCCTATGCGGACTAGTATGCGAAAAGAATTGCGTGGGGTCCAGTTTTTTCTATGGATAAGATATTAATAATGATACTAATTGAAAAAAATAGGATAGATGGGGCCTTGGAAAGCACGGGACCCACTGCGGCCGTAAACAATGTAGTGGCATAAGGCCAGCCCAGACTGTACCTACACTATAAGAAGAGGCATTATACTAGAAAAACGAGGGGGGGAGGCCCCTCAATCTATTAAAATATATTCAACACTATAGATTGGAATATTCCGTACCCAGCATAAACATTATGTTAAGAATTTTTCAACATTTGGTATTAGCGTATCTAGTTATGAAAAGGGTTCTCAAAACTGAACCTGACAAAAAAATTATTATCGATCTACAAAGAGTGTTTAAGACTACAAAATCTTGCAATATTGTCCATAGAACAAGATATTAACTAAATTTAAATTTTGATTTCATAATAAAAAAAATTTCTACTATGAAAGCAACGTATGTAAATGTATAAATATGTTTACTAATGGATACAATTTGTTTGCTTTTAAGCAAAAAAGGATAAATAATATAAATAAAAATGTATGGCATCTGTCCGTCTTCGAAAGACGATAGATTTATTTTTATTATTTGCAGCTCTTGGTATGGCTGATGAGACCAATCCTTGAGTGGTAGTCTCTTCTGCATTTTACACACGAGAATGTAGTGGGGCAGTGTTGCCTGGCCTTTCTGATCGCTCTTTTTCCAACTGCTTCTTCCCTAGTTTGCTCCTCTGCTCTTGGTGATCCTTTTTTATTTATAGCACGCCATGTGGTCCTATCCTCAGTCAGGTTTTCCCAGTTTTGTATGTCAATGTTGGCTACTTTCATGTCTCTCCTGCATATGTCCGTGTATCTAAGACATGACCGACAAAGCGACCTTTTCCCTGTTGCCAGCTCGCTGTATAGCACATCCTTGGGCATGCGACCAATTTGAAATCTCTTGACGTGTCCAAGCTAGCTTTGCGTCTTTGGCTTAATATGGCTGGGATGCTGCTCATGCTTGCTTCAGCCAGGACCTCTGTGTTGGGGACTTTCTCTTGGATGCGCGGCAGGCATCTTAGGTGGAAACTATTGAGCCTTATTTCATGCCCTGTATAAGTGGTCAATGACTCGCATCCATAGAGGAGCGTGCACAGTACACAGGCCTGGTATACCTGCAGCTTAGTCCTTGATGTGAGTTTGGCATTGTACCAGACTCTTTGGTACAGTCTAGACATAACAGTTGCTGCCTTCCCTATCCTACCACTTATCTAATCTCTCAGCAAGAGTGTCACGAGATGCTTGATCCCAGATATGTAAAACTGTCAACAACATCCAGTTTGCAGTCGTCTATAGTGATAGTTGGGAGGGAGGCAGCATCCTGTGCCATAATGTTGGTTTTATTTATGTTAATGATGAGGCTAAACTCTTTGCGGGCAGCGGAGAGGCTGGATACAAGGTTCTGCAGTTCGTCTGCTGTGTGAGATATTAAGGCAGCATCGTCTGCAAATAAAAGCTCACGCAGCAAAATCTTCCTCATTTTGGACTTTACTCTAAGTCGGGCCATATAAAATAATCTCCCATCAGAAAACAGGAAATGGAGCTCCTAAGGTGGTCTGCTATTGAATGAAATTGCATCACGGCAGCTCCTGCGACGTAAATGGTACCAAGCCGTATCGACATTAGTCGTTCCCTCGGATCCAAAATTGGCATGGAGAGGGTGAATTTGCTGTTTGGGCAGCAGCTGGTTCTCCATATTAATACGCCCAGGCTCAATAATTCCTGGAGAGGACACTCCAGCATCGCCACAAGGTGTAAACACAACACGGGAAGCATCAGTTTACTGATTATAAGCCATAGCTCAATTTGCGTAGACCTAGGCACCAGGGGTTGCTTCTGACGGTGGGAGAGATCACCATGCCTCAATTTAAGCTACCACCCGCCTCAAGCTGGGCAGCCCCAAGCCAATAAGGAATTAACCCGCTTACTCCACTGGGTGCGTGGAGCTCAGAGGAACATCTCAACAAGTATGCCTGTAAATCCTGCACCTAAAAATAAAAAATAAAGATAAGAAGACTCCAGCTCTTCGCCTAGCAAGCTGGAACGTTAGGACTATGTATCCAGGCATTACTTCCGACTTACAGCTCATCAATGATGCCAGGAAGACAGCCATCATCGACAGAGAGCTTGGCAGACTTAACATCGACATTGCCTGCCTCAAGGAAACCAGACTCCCAGAAAGTTGTACCATAAAAGAACTCAACTATAATTTCTTCTGGCAGCGTGGAACAATGGATACACCAAGGTAACATGGGGTTGGCTTTGCCATAAAAATGGACTCTGCTTTTCCATAGAACCCCCAACAAAGGGCACTAACAGAATACTAACCATATGTCTATCAACTTCCTATGATTAGCCAACATCATCAGTGCTTATGCGCCAACCCTATCCTCGAGCTCAGAAGCGAAAGACAAATTCTATGAAGATCTTAATCAAACAGTAGCCAGTATACCCACAAACGAAGCAATCTACCTCCTTGGTGACTTCAATGCAAGAGTTGGAAGTGATCATAAGGTCTTGCCAACTTGCCTCGGTTGTTTTGGAAGAGGCAAGCTAAATCAAAATGGACAGAGATGACTAGATATGTGCTGCTTAAATTAACTATGTGTCACAAATACCCTTTTCAATTGCAAATCAATCCACCAAGTGTCATGGAGGCATCCCCGCTCTAAACACTGGCACCAATTAGATCTCATAATCACAAGACGCACACAACTGGCCAATGTCCTCCTCACACGCAGCTACCACAGTGCATACTGCGACACAGATCATTCGTTAGTGGCTAACACGGAAAGGTTGCTGCCAAAGAAACTGTATCGCAACAAAAACAAGGGCAAACGACGCAACAATAAATAAAAATAAAAGCATATTAATTGGGTAAAGCTTTTCAGGAGTAAATTTGGAAAATGTTTTGCCTACTTGAAAGGAAGAGGGTAAATAGCGACCCCAATAACTTTCTTGAGGCCTTTAAAAAAGCACTTGTATTTTTTTTAAAAATTACTTATAGGTATATAATCTTACTAGCTAATTACCCGCGTTTTGCAGCAGTAAATTAGGATTACAGTTAGCGTTAAAAACCCATAAGCACTAATTCAAAACCTCTTTGATTTCAATCTGGATCATGATGGATATACTAAACATATTAACTTTAACCATCTTGTCTTTTTTCTCAAGATCTTATAAATAAGAATAGGGGATAAAACATTACCCGAAAAAAGACATTTGATGCCTCCGGCCCCCCAAAAATGGACATTGTGAGTTCACTGCACTACAGTATTTTAATAAAGACTCTCACGTACTAATATACCAGGTTTAGTCAAAGGTCATTCATTTACACAGTAGCTAACGCTCAAACTAATTTTTATATAGCTCATAACAGAAAAAAAGCAACGTAATGGGCTCTAGCAAAATATCCTTGCTCTGCTGCGGCAGTTAGTATTTTGGTAAGCGTTAAAAATCCCTTTCACACAAATTCAAAACACCAATTGACTTTAGTGTGAAACATTATAGTTATATTTGTTTCTAAACTTTTGTCAAGGTAGTGTAATATCAAATGCGTACTTCGGCTACAAAAGATTGAAAAATATAATTTTAATGACCTAACAAATTTTAATATAGGCCATCAAATTAGTATCTTCCAAGTTTTGTAAAAATACATTTACACAGTAGTATTTTGAGTTTTTTAAATTTGTAATTTAGCTAATATAAGGGGGAAAACCTACTTTTGGGTCCCAGTCCCCCATTGAGTTATAATTTTGGGTGTTACCATCCCAAATTGTCATGAGTCTACGTGCACAGGAAGTTGTAGAATTTGTGATAATTAAATTTTTATTTAAGAAAAAATACATTTGGGCCCCGGTCCCGAGTGAGTGGCAATTTAAATATGTTTTTCGCTTGTTACCAGTTTCCCTAAATTTCATGCTTCTACTTACATGGGAAATTAAAGAATCAGTGATGAGTCACTTTTTATATCAGGAAAAATACATTTGGGCCCCCGGCCCCTCAGTGAGTGATACTTTTCAATATTTTTGCCTGTTACCATTGCCGGAGTGTAATAAACAACTTTCCAAATTATCATGTTTCTACCTACACGGGAAAGTGAAAGAATATCAATATTTAGTAAAAAGAAAAAAAACATGTTTGGGCCCCCGGCCCCTATGAAACTGAAATCTATTTTTAACATTTACAATAATCGTTGCGAGAGGCTATTTAACAACATACCAAAGTTTCATGCTTCTACCAGAACGGAAAGTTGGCGGATTAGGGATGAGTATATTTTTAATATAAGAAAAAAAAACTACATTTGGGACCCCGGCCGCCAGTAAGTCATAATTTAAATATTGTTTTCACCTGTTACCATTTTAGAAGTGCGCTGAACCAGCTACCCAAATTTTCATGTATTCACTTATACGGGAAATATGCAAATTGGTGATTTTCATTTTTTTAATAGCTCATATAAGAAAAAAAACAACTTTATTTTGACCCGCGGCTCCCAGGAAGTGATAATTTAAATATTGTTTTCATCTATTTCCATCGTGGAAATGTACACAACAACTTCCCAAAGTTTAATGCTTCTGCCCGACGCGGGAAAAAGGAGATAATAAGTAATGTTCATATTTTATATAGTCCATGTAAGGGGGAAAAAACGTTTTTGGGCCCCCGGCCCGCATGAGTGTGAATTTGAATATTATTTTCCACCAATTATCGTCGCAATAGGCTACTCAACAACTTTGCAAACTTTCATGCTTCTGCCTACACGGGAATTTGGAGAATTAGTGTTTTACATGTTACCATCGCGGGAATGTACTCAACAACTTCCCAAAGTTTCATGTTTCTACCTACACGGGAAAGAGGAGAAGTAGCTATTTTCAGTATATAAACTAAACAATTTTGGGCCTTTGCCCCCATGAGTGTGAATTCTAAAAAAATGTATGCCAATAATCGTTGCGATAATCTACTCAACAATTTAATAAAGTGTCATGCTTCTACATACACGGAACGTTTGAGAAATAGTGATGAGTCAGTTTTTTTATATTAGAAAAAAATTACATTTTGGCCCCCAGACCCGAGTAAGTGATCATTTAAATATTGTTTTCGCCTGTTACCATCGTAGAAGTATACTTAACAACTACCCAAAGTTTCATGCTTTCACCTACATGCGAAATAGATGAATTAGGGATTTTCATTTTTTATATAGCTTATGTACGGAAAAAGGAGTTGAAACATAGCTAATATAGCCTTTCCCGGTTTAAATTGGGGTCCCATGCAAAATTTCAGCACTCTAGGTCTAACGGTGTGGAATTATATTGGTAACAAACAAACAAACAAACAAACTTTCATCTTCATACATTAGATCTGGCCCCTTTAATGCTTACATTAATGGGGTGAGCAATGGTACATTACCATTATTTCGTTTCGATTTAATCATGTTTATTACAATTTCAACAATCACATCTGTCGTTCTGCCTACACCGCAATCTGTCAGATCAGCTCAATCTGCCATTACTTAACATCTAGTGCAACAAAAACTCTAGCATGTGTTCTTGTTCTAGCTCGTATTGTTTATTGCAACTCTCTTCTGTCAGATGAGCCTAAAAAATGCAGTGAAAAATTAGAGAAAGTTCAAAATTCAGCTGTCAAATTAGTTCTTAAGGCAAAAAAAAAAAAAAAAAACATGATAAGGTTACTCCGCTACTTTACTCACTTCATTGGCTACCTGTGAAAGCAGGAATTGATTACAAAATTGCGTCACAATTTCTTTTCCGACTCATGCCCTTTTTTCTTACTGAACTTTTTTTGGTCTACTTACCCACTGGTCAGCTACGCTCTTCTGCAGACACACGCATTCTGCCTGTTCATAAGACATGCACTAAAACATTTGGTGAAAGGTCGTTCTTTTTTTTGTTGTTGTGGCCACTAAATAATGGAATTCCCTACCATACAAATCCGTAGTCTTCCAACAGCCAAGTCCTTCAAGACTGCACTTAAGACACATCTTTTCAAAATTTATTTTCAAAATTAATGAAACACAATTCTTTTAAATGATAAACGTAGCTTTTTTGCTTTATGTACTATAATTAGTGTGGTTATTATGGTATGAATGCTAATTTAATATTCATATGTCTGTTACTACCTTCATGTAAAATACTGTGAGCCCAGTTCCATACTCGAATACAGCCCTATATAAATTATATGTTTATAATTATAACTATTTATAAAAACCATCATAAGATAGACTTAAGGGGCTTATTTTGCACCCCTTTCCACCTCGTCACACATTGGTACAAAAACTTAGACCCCTTCTTAAATATGAGGTCAAAAAGCTTCCCCCCCCCCTCCAAGAATTTTTAAAAATATATTTTGTATTTGAAAATAAGCATGTTTCAAGTTAGGGACCAACCGGTTAGACATTTTCTACCGGATACCAAATCCGAATAGTTAGATGAACTATTTGACTAATCTGGGTACGAATCCGAGTAGTAGGGTTCTTAAACGAAAATCTGAAATTCTAATTAATTTTTTCGCAAAACCATAACCACCTTGTATTTAGCTTTCACGTTTTCTACAGATGAAATATAATTTTAGGCATTCAATTGAATATTTTAAATTATTTTTGTCTGTATTTTTCTTTTATTGTTTACACTCTTTAATGCAAAGTGAAATGATATTATAATTATGGCAAGAAAAAGGAAATTTAATCTATGAAAATTTAAAAAAATAATTTCATTATAAATTACTTTTGAAGTATGCTTCTCTTGTTAATATCGTACTTATTTACTTTGTAACTTTTAATTGCTGATAATTTTAGTTAATTTATTAACTTTTATTTGAATTTTTTAAATTATTTTATTCCATATTTAAATATCCTTAATTATGGCTACGTGCAGCTAATAGCTAGATGTAATCACGAAATTGTCGTAGATTATTAGTTTATTAAGTTTATATCTAAATACTTTCAAATTATTAATTTCTATAATTTGTTTACATTAGTTATATTTTAACGTTTAGTAAGTATACTAATCTGGGTACTTATTGAATCCCTAAATTACATTTTTGAAGGCATTTTGTTTTAGATATTTGGCATTTTTTATTTGCTTGGGAACTAGACTATTTGCCTTTATAGGGTTTAACAAAAAATAATTATGTATTCTTGAAAAATCTGTTAAAGCTTGCCTTTTAAAAGTTTATATTGTTACTTCTTTAGTTTGAGTTTTTAGTTTTTGATAAAGGTTATAATTAAAATTTATTGATGTTTTTATTTTTAATATTGAAGAAAAAATATGCGTATAGTATTACTTTGGTGTTTTATTAATTTTTTTATTGATACTATTAAAAGCTTACACTTTTGTTGTGTATAGACAAACATTAATTTTCCAATTTATTACTTTATCTTGGTCTCTTTTTTCGCTATTAGAGAGGAGGATTGGGTCTGCACGAAGATCTAACTAGACAAAGAACGTGTCCGAAAAAAACCTTCTTCACAGAAAAATGAAGGTTTTCGCATTTTTATTTAGAATTCAAAATTATCTCTCAATTTAAAAAAAAATAACTTTAAGAATACTAAAGCTATGTTTATATTACTTAAAACAAATCGCCATGTATTTATATGGCATTTCTATCTGTAGCACGCTTATAAATAGTTTTAGAAATAGCTTTTCAAGTAAGAATTACAATTCATCAAGACGCATCTGAAAAATATACATTTGGTTCAGAACAATCTGATCAATAAATATAATGTCGATTGTCCCTAATGTCCTACGCATTTTGACTTCATAGATTGTAAGTAGGAAAATGTAATTTGCCTCAAAACACAAGAGAACAGGACAATGGGTGAGGGCGAATCTATTACAATTTGACTAGTTTCAGCCTTTCTCGGGCGTAACAAAATGGAACACTCAATTTATCATTTATTAATACTTTTATTGCGAATAATTAATTTAGATATTTATGAGAGCAAGGCTTGATGCATAAGCTACGATGACATCTATTCCGGCTTTTTTTAAGTGCAGTCTTCTATTGGTTTACATGCTTTAAACACGTGATTGCATGTGCATTTCTGGCAAGTTTTGTATGTCGGCATTTCTTCACCAACTTGGTAAGTCTAAAGAAACGTAAACATGTTATTAAATTTTTTTAAAGATTATGTATGTGTTATGTAAGCATCAACTATGTTATGTAAACATCAATTATATTAGTTGATACTGTACGATGAGTGATCCAAATGGGAGTCTTGAGCAAAAACCTTGAGTAACTTTTGGATTTTGAGTATGTTATCCTATAATTAATAGTGATCTTTCACATTTAAATACACATGGATTAGTATGACAGAGCTAAGAAATTCTCATATTAGAGTTGAAAATTTTTAAGTGTTCATGAATTATAATATAATTATTTTTTAAATTAGAAATATATGTTACCTAAAAATAGATGCGAAAATTTTTAATGCTGATTTAATTTTATCTTCTTTAAAATGTCTATGTTAAAATTATTGGTAAAATCTTCTCATTGGCCTAAACGTATTTATTGACAACATATATTTGAACGCGAAAGAATGAACATTTACTTTTCACACCAATACACTTCATGTTTCGCATCTTAGCCCTACAAATAAACATCACAAAGCAAAGACCACTTCAAATGGACAAAGAGGTAGCAGCAGAGCGGTGTGGTAAGTCATGGTCAGAGATTTCTTCAACTCTCTTCAAGTCTTTTGGATATTATTGAGTTAACTGTGAAATCTCATGCATTTGTTTCACCATACATTTTTCAGTTCCAGGGTTTTAATAGGTTTTTGTTACTGTTCTAAAATCTGTAAACATATTGCTCCAGTCAATCCGTCCGTTATCCCCAACAGGAATAAGAACTCACGGAGTTTTAGAATTGAATTTTTGTAATTTACATTTTTATTTTCTTTTTTAAGCCAGTTTTTCAAAGCCCAATTTAGATGCTATTTCTAGCTTCCAAGCCCAGTATTAGGGTGTTAAGCAAAAAATTGGAAATACGAATTAATTTCGGTAATGTTTCTTTTGACTCTCTGATGGATAAGCAAAAAATTGGAAATACGAATTAATTTCGGTAATGTTTCTTTTGACTCTCTGATGGATGCTCTGGTGTACTCATCCTAGTCCTTGTGGTGGAACAATCAGAGGTGGTTGACAAGAGCAGAAGTTCCACAAGATCACACATTTGAGCCACCTCACGTTAACTTCTAATTACGGACATCACAGTTTGCCTTAGATTCATCAATGGCGTTTAAGGTGAACATATTCCAAATTTTACTACTTACCTTTGGAATGTACATGTTTTAATGTAATTGGTTACAATTTTAAAAAGAATTAAAAATATTTATAATGTGGCGGGATGAATGCCAGAGAGTCGCCTTTGTGCGTACAATTGTGTGCAGTTGTAGCAGTAAAACACAACCATGTCTTCAATCCCAAATCATCATCATTAGCAAATATGGCGCCGTGGCGCTAGTCACTAGAGTAAACACGAAGGTTTATAAACTTCCTATCTTTATAGTTTCAAATTATTAATTTCTATAGATCCAATTAGATTTCATTTGTTATATTTTTAAGAATTTTTAAGTATACTAATCTTGATCATTGATATTTATCAAATAACTTAAGAATATTCAAAACTGACAAGAATAACACCATTAGTTGAATCATTAATCATTGAAGCACTATAGGATAGTTATTTATGGACGGCCCCTTTAACAAGTGCTGGTATGACAAAAGTGGCCAAAAATTTTTGAAATAATTTTTTCACCACCTGACCTATACAGAAAGTAACTATAACCTCATAGCACAGTCTAAAAGAAAGTAACTATAACCTCATACCACAGCTATAAAGAAAGTAACTATAACCTCATAGCACAGTCTAAAAGAAAGTAACTATAACCTCATACCACAGCTATAAAGAAAGTAACTATAACCTCATACCACAGTCTAAAAGAAAGTAACTATAACCTCATACCACAGCTATAAAGAAAGTAACTATAACCTCATACCACAGTCTAAAAGAAAATAACTACAACCTCATACCACAGTCTAAAAGAGAGTAAATATAACCTCATACCACAGCTATAAAGAAAGTAACTATAACCTCATACCACAGTCTAAAAGAAAGTAAATATAACCTCATACCACAGCTATAAAGAAAGTAATTACAACCTCATACCACAGTCTAAAAGAAAGTAACTACAACCTCATACCACAGCTATAAAGAAAGTAAATATAACCTCATACCACAGCTATAAAGAAAGTAACTATAACCTCATACCACAGTCTAAAAGAAAGTAACTACAACCTCATACCACAGCTATAAATAAAATAACTATAACCTCATACCACAGCTACAAAGAAAGTAACTACAACCTCATACCACAGTCTAAAAGAAAGTAACTATAACCTCATACCTCATTTCTTTATAGCTGTGGTATGAGGTTATAGTTACTTTCTTTTAGACTGTGGTATGAGGTT
>MUZC01000862.1:68409-100789 GCA_002072015.1 Radix auricularia
GTGGGGGTGGGGGGCCTGTGAACTTATAACTTTTTTGTGGGCTTAAAAATAATTACTTTTATTTTTATAATGTGTAATTGTGTATTCATAGGTTTATCACCTTATGCGGCATCTTTTATTACTGCTTAAAACATAAATAGGGCATGCAATGGTAAAATTGTTCCCCACCTTTTACAATCTACTTCGTTTCAATTACAATTATTAATTTCCATACAAGCGGTATTTTGTATTTGAAATGAGCATGTTTAAAATCATTTTTTGTTTGCTTGGTCATTTAATTATGTTTTTAGTTTAAGATTGCACTCTAACACCGTAACATGCGTGAAACCGCGTAAATCGTCATTGAATAAAGTCTGGGTAATCATATTTGTCAGTGTAGCTTTTATTTAAAGTTGCGCGTTTTGTTTTATCAAATGTGTGACCCCCCACCCCGATGCGTGACGTCATTTATGGGTGGCCCCTAAAAGGGCGGCATATTGGAGACCGCCCCGGGCGGCAAAAGCTCTAGCTACGCCACTGCACTGCCACAATCAGCACTATCTATACACTTCTTAGTTATATTTCAGTTTAACCCTCTATGACTCTATGTATCCAAAAATGATAGTTGGCATTGGCATAGAATATCTGAAACTATAAGGACCCCGTATCTCAAATAGCTTAGAGCCTCATCAAGTCTAAATCTGGCCATACATCCATCCATCTAAGCCTAGGTCTTCCCTTGGGATTTTTGGTGGTGTACCTTGTTAACTCCTCTGCCTCTGTCATTCTTTTAAGTGTCCTACCCACCGCAAATAAGTAAATAAGTGATGAATTTATCCAAATAATGGCACCTAAGATTATTCCGCTATCTATACACTTCTTTATTATATTTAATAATAATAATTTAATAATTTATATAGTGCTGTATCCCAGCTAGGAGCCGGGCTCACACCATTTTACATGTAGAAAATAACATACATATATTAATTAAATAAACATTCATATCATACTAACCACACAAATGACAATACTTTACACATAAGCTAAGTTAATCATTAAAAAGAAAGTGTTGTTTCATTAATTTTGAACATAAATTTTGAAAAGATGCGTCTTATATCAGGGTTGCCAACTAATAAAATAACAAAATTTACGGACTAAAACAATTTTTATGGACACATTTAACATAAAATGTTGACCTAAAAACGAACGAATATGAAGCATAATCCAAGCATTGTAGCTAAAAAAAAATGTCAAGTATCCATATGGTCCATATGAGCACGTCTCTATTATCATGTTCATATTTTATAACATTAGTTTATTATATGGCATTCATAAGTAGTGACAGTGTTTAATTCCTCCTGCTTATGATCTAACATAGAAACATTTACTCTATCGATCATTGTGGGAGTAATTTTTCCCGGTCCTTTTGTCACAGTCAGTAAACTTTCCAACATTGGATTAGACAATTTGTTTCTCAAGTTGGTTTTCAATTAACTATCAGCAGAAAAAACGCGTTCTACTTCTGTTGTTCCATGTGGAATATTGTTTGTGCAAACTTCGAAAGTAGCGGAAATCTGTACTCTTTGTTTTCGATATTTCTAGTCATTTGTACAATTTGATGCCAGAAAACTTCATAATTTCCGTCGGCCTTGCTTATGCTTTAATCCGCAACTTTTCAGTCAATAAACTCGGCCTCTGAACAATCAAAATCTGCTGGAGACACAATTTGTGGAAAAGCTGGGTCAGTTCCAAAATTTCCGACTGTTCCACCGTAATTCTGTTTGTGGGTTTTAGTACTGGCATGAGCTTAAGCACTCCGTTGCTAATAAGCATTGTTTTCTTGCTTGCACCGACTTCATTGGTATAAAATGCAAATACATCAACTTAAAAATTTTCAACAGTCGATGGATCAGCTACTTTTTGCAGTAGTTTAGTTTGATGACCACTGAATATTTTATCGCGTGATTTAAAGTTTGTAGCCTACTTTCCAACTGTCCAGAAAGCTCTTACTGTTTATTAATGGAGCGCGGGATGCCACTAAAATAATTTAAAAATTAAAATTTGAAGCAAGAACATAGATATCACAAAAATGATTTTCCTATTTTTTTAAACATTGAGATTCGACGTTTTGTCAATTTTTTTTTTACGGACGTCTTAATTTTCTTACGGAATTTTACGGACAGGCAATTTTACGATAAATCTTTACGGACTGTCCGTAAATTTACGGACGGTTGGCAACCCTGGTCTTAATTGCAATCTAAAAAGACTAAGTAGCTGAAATACTACGTATGTTTAAAGGTAGGGAATTCCATTGCTTGGCTGCACAAAAAGAGAATTACTTTTCGCCAAATGTTTTAGTTCGTGTCTTAACACAGAGAATGCGTGTGTCTGCAGAAGAGCGTAGCTGACGACATGGTGAGTAGACCGACACAATTTCAGTAAGGTAAGATAGGAAGGGCATGAGTCAGAAAAGATGATGTGGCACAAAACGACAAGTTTGTAATCAATTTGGGCTTATATGGGTAGCCAATGAAGTGAATAAAGTAGCGTAGTAACATGGTCATGTTTTTTTGTTTGTTTGCGTGTTTTTTTTTGCCTTTAGAACTAATCTGGCAGCTGAATTGTGAACGCTCTGTAGTTTTTCAATGCATTGTTTTCAGTTTAACCCTCTATGTATCCGAAAATCATATTTGACACTGGCATAGAATATCTGAAGTTATAAAGGGTACCACATTTCAAATAGCTAAGACTTTGAGTTACAGCCCCATCATGTCTAAATCCGGTCCTACCTCCATACATCTAAGTCTAAGCCTATGTCTTCCCCTGAGCCGTTCTTCTCTGTGTTTTTGGTGGTGCACCCTCTTTACTCCTCTGTCATTCATCTATAAGTGCCCTGCCCAGCGTACTATTTCCTTTTGTTAATTTCTACTATTATCGACTATCGTGGGATCCTGATCAATGTTCACTCTAAGATTTGTTGGCCTGCATGCACCGAGTATAAAAACGTATGTGTAAAGTTGCACGCCATCTGCTTTTGTGCAATATTTTATGAAATTTACTGTGCGGTATTTCTAAACATGTTCAGTCAATGTCAACAAGAAAATTTGGTGGCGGAATGTTGCAAGTCTTGAACTAGAATTTAAAAAAAACCCATCTCCTGTAACTGCTCACAATAAAAAGGTAACAGAATGGGAAATAAAGTGGAAAATTTTGTCGCGAGAAAATAACTTGCCACTAAGTTTAATGGACGACATCTCCAAAAATGTTACAGATTGGTTTCCTGATTCAAAAATCGCTCTAAAGATTTCAGCTCTAAACGAACAAAGGGATCCATGATGATTAAAAATGTTATTGGAAAACTAAACAAAGAAGAGTTGTTCACTAAATTTGAGATCATGTCATATTACTCTGTTAGTTGAAAAATCAACTGATAATACTGATCAATCAATCACAGAAAATGGCCTTGGTGGTGATTTACTTCGACGTTGAAATATGTAAGGTTCAATATAGATTTTGTCGTTTTCGTTGATTTAAAGGGAGCAAAAGCAGGGTTAATTTTTTTCTGCAATAAAGGCATGTGTGGAAGAAGAAAAAATACCACTGACCAATGTAATGGCTCTTGTAACTGATGCAGATAACGTAATGATTGGAGCCAAAAATTCCGTGCTTTCACGTTTCAGAAGTGTACAACCAAATATATTTCATATACACAGCACATGCCATGTAGCTGCTCTATGTTCCGCTGATCTATGGCGGATTAAGGGGGGGCTGAACGGGCTAAAGCCACGGGCCCCCGACGGTTTAGGGGCCCCCAAACTTTTTATATTTTATAATAAAAATGTACAAAAGTTTGCACGAACCCTTGAAAATATAATAAATTAATAAATACTATCTATACAACTTATCGCGTTCAGACATGATAGTATTGATAGTACCTAATAATCGAAAAACTTTAATTGATTCACTTCGCATGATATAAAATATAGTTTATATTTTTAAAATTTCCCATTTTCGAGAAGTTCCGCTGGCCGTGTGGGGATAGTACATGCACGTGGTGCTGCCGGTGTCGGGTTCCATTCACAACAAGGGCAAATATTTTTTTTTTCTTTTCACACTCAATTATAACTACCGCGAACACATCAAACAGTTATTTCTTCGTGTTCGTTTTTTTTTCATTATTAAAATTTAGTTACAGTCTTATATTAGCTGTTAACAATCATTTTATTTTAAGGAGGCTGGCTGGATAGGGCCCCCGTTTGATTGCAGCACGGGGCCCCGTGCAGTCTTAATCCGCCCCTGCCGCTGATGCATGTAAAACATATCCCAAATTTAGTGAACAGCTATGCAGAGACATTCACAGCCATTTTTCACATAGTTGCAAAAGATTACAGCAGTACAAAGAGTTTCAAGAGTACATGGAAGCAGACACTCTACGAATATTGCAGCTGTGTTCCACGAGATGGTTGAGCCTGTTGAAGTGTATTAATCGTATTCTTAACCAATATGATGAACTTTCAAGCTATTTTCAATCAAGTGATGACCTGTTGGTTACAGTGGATATAATTAGCACTGTCGTTAAATGTAATTTTTGGTTTTTGCTGCCTATGCTTACTCAGTTTAAAAAATGTTTCCATCAAATTCTCAGATTTTACCAGATTTATATGCAGAGGCAAAATGGCAAGTCAACTGTTGAAAAGTGTGTTGGGTTACTATATATACGACCACATGTACTGTTTTTAGTTGAAGACTTTACGACTTTTGATCACTTGGAAAGTACAAACTTTAAATCACGCGATAATGTATTCATCGGTTATCAAACTAAACTACAGCTACAAAAAGTAGATGATCCATCGACTGTGCAATCCAGAAAAGAATGCCCATTAGCAACAGAGTGCTGAAGCTCATGTCGGTACTAAAACCCACTAACAGAATATCGGTGGAACAGTCGAAAAATTGTGTCTCTACCAGATTTTGATTGTTTAGATGCCGAGCTTATTGATTACCAAGGTGCGGATTTAAACAACGTCAAGGCCGACTGAGGTTATGGTGCTTTTTGGCATCAAATTGGACAAATAATTAGATGTATCGAAAACAAAGAGTACAGATTCCCGTTACTTTCGAAGCTTGCACAAACAATGTTGGCGTTTCCACGTGGAACAGCAGAAGTAGAACGCGTTTTTTCTGCTGTTAGTTTATGGAAAATCAACTTTTCCAATGTTGGAAAGTTTACTGACTGTGAGAAATGGACCGGGAAAAATTACTCCCACAATGATCGACAGTGTAACATTTTCTATACATGTATGATCATAAGCGGGAGGAATTAAACACTGTCACTGATGATAAATGTCATACAATAAACTTAAGTTATAAAATATGAGCATGGTAATAGAGACGTGCTTATATGGATGCTTTACATTTTTTAGCTACAATGATTGGATTATTTTAAGATATAAGGGTCAACATTTTATGTTAATTGTGTCCGTAAAAAATTGTTTTTGTCCGTAAATTCGGTTGAGAGTTATTATATTTGTTCCTCTAGACTCTAGACAGTGGGAAAATCTCTACATTGGTCCTCTTAGATCTTAATGCCGCTATTGACTCCATCGACCATCAAACTTTGCTAAAAACCCTGCAAAATTATTTTGGAATTTTTGTCTCAGTTCTGACTTGGTTTAAATCATACTTATCTAACACAGGTGCTATCAGTAGTTGGCTGTATCTGTTACAGAGCTGAATTGGTTTATGGTGTGCCTCAAGGCTCAGTTTTGGGTCCGGTACTTTTCGTGTTGTATACAAGGCCCCTACTTCTACTGCTCGAAAAGCATTCAGTTAAAAGCCAATCATTTGCAGATGATACTCAACTTTACGCTCACACTGATCCCCCTGATAATGACTTCACTGTCCAATTGATGCAGGAGTGCATTGGTGAGGTAAAGTCTTGGATGACTTTAAGTAAGCTCCAACTGAATGATAATAAGACAGAAGCACTCCTGTTCTGTAACAATAAATCACGCAGTACTTTGACTATTCCGCATTCTATTCAGGTGGCTATTTCTGATATAATGTTCAAAACATCGACTAGGAATCTTGGCTACATTATTTCTGACATGTCTACCAACAACTTCATCAATCACATTTGTCGCTCTGCCTATACTGCCATTCATCAGATCAGCTCAATACGTCATTACTTAACTGTTAGTGCAACAAAAATTATAGTCTGTGCTCTTGTTCTAGCTCGTATCGATAACTGCAATTCTCTTCTGCCAGGTGCGCCAAAACAATGCATTGAAAAACTACAGAGAGTTCACAATTCGGCTGCCACATTAGTTCTAAAGGCACAAAAAAAAAAAAAAAGTGAACATGTTTACTCCACTACTTTACTCACTCATTGGCTACCTATACAAGCCCACATTGATTACAAACTGGCTGTTTTGTGTCACAACTTCTTTTCTGACTCATGCCCTTCGTATCTTACCTTACTGAAATTGTGTCGGTCTACTCACCAAGTCGTCAGCTACGCTCTTCTGCAGACACACGCATTCTCTGTGTTCCTAAGACACGAACTAAAACATTTGGCAAAAGGTAACTCTCTTGTTATGCAGCCAAACAATGGAATTCTCTACCACTACACATCCGTAGTATTTCAACTACTAAATCCTCCAAGACTGCACTTAAGACGGATCTTTTCAAAATTTATTTTCAAAATTAATGAAAAAGCATTTCTTTTTAATGACTAACCTAGCTGATGTTAGTTAAACTTATTGTCATTTATGTGTTTAGTATGAAATGAATGATTATTTAAATAATATATGTTGGTTATTATTTATATCCATGTAAAGCTGTGGTGAGCCGGGCTCCTTTATGGGATACAGTGCTGTATAAATTATCAATTTGTTATTATTATTATTGTCAGTAAATGTTATTTTTATTGAGTTGGCAACTCTGATCATGAACGAATTTAAATCTTGAGAGTAAAAATTTTACAACGGGAGAGAAGAAGAACGAATTTTTTTTAAAAAAAATAAGCTGACTTGGACGTGCGAGACATCACAGCTCTGCCGTGACCAGGATTCGAACCTGGGTTGTCGCGGCCACAACGCGAAGTACTAACCACTATACGATCACGGCCAGTACGCCAGCTGTGACAAAACGAAAATTTAAACATTATGAAATAACATTTAGAAATCAAACTGATGTTTTAAAATTGTGCTTTTATTAAAATAATTCCTGAATATAATTTATAAAAACAAAATTAAAATCATAACTCCCAACGCTTATTTCTCACTAATACATCAAGAGATATTTCTTTTTAATGTTTTGTCATAGATGTATGCCAGAAAGTACAATTCTTCCTATTTTATTAAAATTGACACTTTTAATACCATTTAAAATAAACATATATTATCTTTCATAGAAAAATTTGATATCATACAATATATTTGATTGTATGTTTAATGTTAGCAAACAATCTTCAATATTATATTTTTAAAAATCATTAATATTTTACAATTATTTTCGCACATTTGTTTCTATTGTGTCAAATTTGACAGCATCTTGAAATTAAATAAAAAATTAAGATTTTTATCAATCACTTAAAAATATATTTTTGTTCAAAGAATTTCAGAAAGATTTTTTAAGCTATAAGATTCATTTGGCTTTACAAATTAAATGTCATGTATCTTTTAAAATTTTATGTTGAATAATTTTTGCAAACACCTGGCCATCATTTGAATCACGCTTCATCGTAACAATGGCGCAGACAGGCACCTACCGCGAAGAATTAGAAAATGAGCTAAAACAAACAGATCCGAATTCACATGCAAACAGATTAGTAGCTCAAGGTATTTCTAAAAATGTGTAGATCGATATACTTTTAAAATGAATTAAGATTCTAAATTTGTTTTATCAGATATAACAAAATTAAGGTCCTATGCCTTGCTGCACAATTTTACTACTGACTGACTCATGCTACACTGAAACGGCATCTTTAAACAATTTAAAGTAAAATTAACATGGGTGGTACAGTCGTACATAAATAAATTCCTAATGTTAAATATTTTTTGAACATGATTTTCCATTTTATGTCGCTAAATGGATTAAAGTAGAAAGGAAAATAAATTAGAAAAACTTATTTTATTTATAAATTTAAAAAAAGAATTTAAACTTTTTTTTTACTCTGGACTAAAGGAATATTTAGACTTTTAAATAAAATACCAATTTGAAATCATTTTTAACAAATAATTCCTAAGCCTAAGGAGACAAATAGTTTGAGGTGGCATTATTCCTTTGTATTTGCTCTAAATTATGTTTGAGCCAACTTGCATTTCAGCATGCACTCACTTGTGACTAATACTGTAACCATCTGAATACATGATTATAATTTATGCATGTTTTCTTTTGGGTTGTACTTAAAAATAAATTTTCATACTGAAATACATGCAATGCATTATTAATTTTCATTCAATGCACAGACAATTCTCCTGAATTGTAGACAAGCACTACATGTGTGCAAATAAACACAATGCATGACCCTCGCTCTGGTTGACCAATCAGTTATGGTTGGCAAGCGAGGGAGATGCGTGGTGGGGGGAGGTAACATCACAGTAAGCATGTCTTGAGATCAACAATGTGTTCGCCTCCCGCCTCAGAGTTTACATCTTGACGTGCACTGTAATGTCCATTCTTTCCAACATTCTTTGCCCTATCTCTGCAAATCTGAAGTCTGAAGTGCATGCTACCCCACAGGTGGTCGCATCTAGTTTTTTTTTTTTTTAAATGAATTATTTAAAAATGTCACAGTATTTCCACATTAAATACCTTTTTAATTCTTTAGTGAAATTTACTCGTATTTTGTGTACTTTCATATTCTGTATTGGCTTTTGTATTTCAGTGGGTATTTTAAATGAAAATATCAAATTAGAACTAGATTCAGATTTAGTACTCTCCTTTATAGAACTAATCTTCATTAGAACAAAACCACAATCTTTTCTAATTTAGCTCAAATACTTCAAAAGTTACAATTTTTAAAAAAAATCTGAAATGTTGGAAAAAAAATAATGTGAAAAAATGAGTTTTTGTCATTGTAACTTTTGACAAAATACTTCATGAGTCATGAGCTTTTAAACTTCTTTATCTAACAGACTTACATAAATAACTTGATTTTTTTCAGGTCTGTCAGTATAATAATACAAATTTTATTCATTTCAAAATGAGCTGAATCATGACTTGAAAAAAAAGGAGCCCAAAGTCTATTTTTTTTCATTTTTAAAAAATCATTTAAAAAAATTAACCTAATCAATTAAAAATATATACCTTCACCTTAAAGACAATTCAAAGCTTTTTATCAACAAACTGACGGATGAATTAAAACTAAAATAAAACTAGAATTTTTGAATTGTGTATGATCACATAAAGTATTAAATTTGAAGAATTTTTAAAAAAAATCACAACAAAAAAGGTCCACAATTTGACCATATTATTTTGCATTGTATTAATTTAAATAGAAATGTATAGACTTATTATAAAATGGACACATAATGTAAATAAAAATCGCCAAAAAAGTTTACTTTCAAACTTAAATTTGATATATACAAACATGACAAATTAAGTAGGGAACTGCAATCAGTACAGACAGTGTAAATTTTATTTTAACCTAACTTGTCAATTAATTATAAGACTGATGCCTACTTAGCACGTCTGAATGTTTTGAAGATGGTTCCTTTCAATGGCCTTCTGTTATGGCTTAAATAATACAAACATCAAAAGCCTGTGAAAAAAGAAAGCGAAATTTTTATTTATAGCAATAATAATGGTATAATTAAATTAATAGTAATATTTAGCACTTATTATTGCCTAAAGTTAATATTAAGGTTGTTAAGACCGTTCATTTTTTATGACAGGCTAACCGTTCAAAAAAAGACCGGTTAACCGCTCATCCTTATATCCCTAATGTTTTGAGAACTAACGAGAATGTTGTCGTCTGATGGCATCAAAGCCCGCTTCCCCCGCTTGCATTCAGCTCTTTCCACATTGCCCTCAATTCAACGCATTTTTAAAAAAAAAATTCCAAAAAATTAATTAAACAGTGATAGTTAATTGTCTTCTTTATATTTTATTTTGAGGACTCGTAGTTCACCGGTCTAAATAAGAGGACCGGTTCAATCGTTCGTTAAAGTTAGCGAGGTATTTTTCATTAAGTTTAAAAAACCAACGCCTCGCACCGTCCGTTGTGACGTCATGTTTACCTCTCTTGTGTTTGATGCCGGTCAACTCGCAAATTAAAATTAATAATGATAATAAATTATAAAGCTACGGAGTAAACAATGATGATAAAATGGAATTTTTAAAAAAAAAGTATTATTTTTCAATCGTCAACTCGCCAGAATAATTGAATTTTGCCTGGCACACGGGGACCCTGTTTTTTCTGTTCCATTAGGGTTTGAGCTACACTCGCCGTACTATTAATGTGGAAATCAAATGACTTTGACTAGCAGGAAAACTGTCACTAAAAAAACCGAACTCAAATTTGTAGGCCCATTAATAGCCCGGTATCTTTGCTAAGTTTTTCAAATACCTCTCGTAATATAGGTACATGTATTTCACTATAAACTGGTGATCAGAAAATCCCGATAGGTCACGAGGTCATATGCTTTTATAGCATTCTTTGTCTTTATAACAAAAGGACTATAATTAATATAAATAGAAACAGCCTCGGCCTTAACCGTTGTTAACATCAAATGCGCACTGTGTTAGCTCTCGTACAGTCACAGTGACTCGACAACTAAGCTAATTAAAATTTAAAAAAAAAATCATTGCTTAGCAGTAGCTAGTATCTACTATTAGTTGTGAACTTCAGTGCAGCAATGCTATAACGCATCATGTACGCACGCTTACAGCTAGGAGACTGGAGGCTTAAATGCCAACCTACTTGTCAGCTGGATCGTGGTATCACTTTTACTCACTGGGACAAAGCGAGAGGGAGAGACGAGAGGCGTGTTACGGCTTGTGTTGTTTTTTCACTAGGTTACCGCCAGTTTTTTTCTTTCTTTTCGGTTACGCGGTCCTGAATAAAGATGACCGGTCCTGATCTGAGGACCAGCTAACTGGTTAACCGTTAACAAGCTTAGTTAATATTAATACTCCTTTTATTATCTAACTTGAACCACTGGTTAAATAAAAATAATTGTCATCATATTTTTGCATGAACTTTAATATTAATAATTTCATTTACCCAGTTTTTTATTGAGGTATATTTAATGCATTACAATTTTACGAGAATTTAAATATATCTATACATTTTAAAGTAACATGCTTTGACATAATTTAACAATTAAAGCTAACAAAATACTGTAAGATTAACATTAAATGCCCTAAAGCGTTTTAATGATAGCCTGTCCGCTAGGGCTAAAGCGTTGTAAAGCGCGCCTTGATAGTGCTCTCATTAGAAATGAAATTATAGAAAGTAAATACTCTTCAGTGTGTGAAAGATGACGTATTTGACCTCGGGCAATGGCGACAGTTTCCCTCACTAGTGCTATCCTCAATTCGCCAAGTTTTTTTGTAATTTTTCAGGTTTTTTTTTTTTTTGAAGATGTGATTTGGCTATACTTGATTATAAAAATAATAGTTGTAAACTACAGGTAAAAGTAAAGACGTTTTTTTGGTTATGTAAAATAACTATTATTTTTTTATAAATGAAGTCAGTATAACTATAAAAACATAAGCGGAAGCAGCTCCTTTTTGGTGTAAAAAAATATAACAATTTTTTTGTAAATTTGATGGCCTTTCTCCATAAATATTTTTGAACACAGTAAAATGGCTGTTTCATTTTAAAAAATAAATTTGCTAGAATAATTGATGTTTTTTACCCTTTATTTGCATATTGACACAGTTAAAATTATATCAGGTGGTGAAACTAAATTTCCTCTCTTAAAATCAGTTGGGTTGATATACATAAGTATTGTCCATGAGGACCTGTGCGAGTAGGTGTGACACAACCTTGCCTGACATGATTTACCACTCATTTCGGAAGCTCATGAGAATACCTAATTTCAGTGTTACAGCACAAATGCACATGCTTCTTGTCATTTTACCACACATAGAAGTTTCAAGTCATTGGAAATGAATTTTTTCCTTCCCAGAGATAGACAGATTAACAAAAGGAGAAGATGACAAGAAAGACAGACCTCAAGTTACAATGTATGAGCTGCATACAGAACGAAATCAGAAATTGACGGTCAAAATTAGAATTCCAATTAAGGAGCATCCAAGAGTAAGCCAGTTTCAATTTGAAAAATGTATTTTTTCCAAATGAATTTTAAGGGTAATCCCTTATTTTAGCGCCTTTTTTTTTATTTCAAGTCATTACAGATTTTTAACTTTACCTCATTAATAATTACTATGAAAACTATTTCAAAATTATGACAGTATTTTTTTGTTGAAATAAAAGTACTATTATGTGATATATATGAAATAAACATTTGTATATTTCATTATCTTCTGGTACTTCGACTCCATTGTTGTTGTGGGTCTGATTTTTAAAAAAACTTTTTTAAGTTTAAAACGCCTTAAAACTCAATGAAACACACATAAAATTTATTGTAAAGCATTTAATACATTTTATTTCTGATTTAACTGTTAAAATTTGTAAAAGTAAGTTATTTTCACTTGTTTGTTCTAAAAAAAATGCATGTAAATATGGGATTACCAATTTAAAGAAATTACATATATTTCAATATTAATCAAACTTAATTAATTTTTATATTTATTTTTTTATAGTACAATTTTGTTGGAAAGTTGTTGGGTCCTAAAGGCCAGACCCTGAAAGCACTTCAAGATCAGACTGGGTGCAAAATGGCAATAATGGGCAAGGGATCAATGAGAGAAAAAGAAAAGGTTTGTTTTAATTACCATTAAAAAAAAAAAAAGAAAAGTCAATTTTAGTTACATCAGATGAGTTCTCTTGGTATTCTGTTTATGTATTAACTCAATGTTAAAAATTTGTGAGTCCTTGGTTAAATTCTAAATCAAATATTTTTTTTATTTTGCCATGGATAGCTGTGGCAAATTTTTAAAATGTGGGTTGTAAAAACTTTGTTTCTTCATCAAAATGTTTTAAAATTGACAACAGTCAGGCCTCTCAAAGTCGAACTCAAAGGGACTGGAAAAAGATTATAATTACAGAGTTTATGAGTTCGAGAAAATGGCCTAATAGGCGCAGTGGTGCAGAATTTGGCCAAGACCTAACAATTAATTCGATTTGTGCCGGTTCGACTTAGAGAGGTCCTACTATATTATTGTTATATCTTTCCTTCCTAATTTGTTTCACCTTTTTTAGGAAGAAGAACTACGGAAAGAAGGTGGGAAGTATGCACACTTAAATGAAGAGCTTCATGTTTTAGTTGAATGTTTCACAGATGTTACAGATGGATACCATCGTATAGCAGCAGCTCTTGTAGAGCTAAGGAAGTTTATCATTCCTGTAAGTAAATTTTAAAGATTAAGTATTTGAAGATACTTGAATGGGTTGCTTGTATATGTAGGCTTTTTATATAACACTAATCATTTTTTTCAAAAAGTAAACTTGCACCTCAATCCCGTGAGGATTTCACTTATTGCAATCAACTGGTTATGTAATTTAAAAACTTGCTGAAAATTTATTATGTTATTATTGTCATACTGGCTTTATCTTTTAAGATAAGAATGGTCATTACCACCTTTTTTTTTATTAACTAATAATGATAATTTATATAGCGCTGTATCCCAGCAAGGAGCCAGGCTCACAGCGCTTTACATGGAAATAACAATACATATATCAATAAAAAGAAACGTTCATATCATGTTAACAATACGCTATACTCAATACATCAGCTACGTTAATCATTAAAAAAAAAACAAACTAGCCTTTGTTTCCTTTTTGTCTGACCACAAAATTCCAATTTGCAAACACTACATTAACTCGTAATGTGCCATAAGGTTTTTGGTAAACTTCCGCCTCAGTACCGTAAGAATTTCCCAAATTGCGTATAACGAAATCGCATCTTTGAAAAAAAAGTAAAAACTTCCAAAAAAACATCGCGAATCGAGCGATAACACTAGCGAGGGAAACAGCCGCAATTGACGGAAGTCGAAAACATGGTTTTTCATGCACTGAATTTCTTTCTAAAGAGAGTTCTATTATGTTTTGGCACATTAAGAGTTAAATCAATTTTCTTTGATTTTTTTGAAGTTTTAATTTATTTTCTTTTAATGTCACTTTGCCTCATGTAAACTATGCAGGAATATAGATCATGTATATTTTTTTTAATGATTATTTTTAAAAAGTTAATACCCTTAAATGCATAATAATTGGCATAAAATAACACATCAAAACATTTTGTTATAAAACAATCTTAAATATAGAATTAGTGATATACTTTTTATAAACAGTTAAATGTATCTTTCAAATGAAGTTTCTGATTTGTTTACAAGTTCCTGATCATGATATAAAGAACTGTCCTACATAAAAATGTAAAAATAAAATTAGGAATTCCTTTTGAAACTTCAACTTTGACTCTTAATTCTAACTAATAAATAAATGGCTTTTGCACACGGTCACCTTTTATGAATGAAACAATGAGAACAAATCAATGGTAATAAAGAGTCAATGAGGTTGAAGGATGGATGCTTCCCAATGATAAGTCTGCACACAGTACATTTTGTTATTCCGTACGAAATGAAATGTTTTAGACAGGCATTTGCAATTCTGCGTACATCTTTGCGATATTCTCAGCATCTGCATCATTTACACGATATTTCGGAGTATACGATAGTCGGTCGATACCTAAACAATATAACGCATGGCACGCTGCATCGAGGCAGTACATATTTACTGGCTCTTTTGGTACTTTCAATACTGGTTTTGGGGTCGATATATTAATTTATCGAGATATTTATAACACTAAATGATAATTTTTAATGATTTTTTAAAATGTGTGTCAAAATGTCTATAATATGAAATATCAGGGACTTTACATGACCCTTAGCATTACCACGCTTTGTCAAATTTAATGTTAGTACTATACTATTGTTCTTCTATACTTTGCTGTAAAGTATCTCTTTTGTCTAAATGTGTTCATGTATTGAGAGTTAAATATTTTCAAGATTATTGCTATTGTGACATCTGTATTTTGATTGTGATTTGTTTGTCCTTTTTTTATTGTAACAATTTTGTAGGATTACTTTTTAATATCATTTACTTAGGATTTATCTGATGAAATGTATGGTGGTGGTGACATGGGCATGGAGGAGATGGGTATGAATGGAGGTGGTGCTCCACGTGGTCGTGGTGGCTTTAGAGGTGCACCACCTGAGAGAGGGTAAGTGATATTTTTTAAAATTCCTTTTTTAACATTTAAAGCCCCTTAAGGTTTTTGGCAGACTTCCATATTAGTCCCATAAGGATTTCCTGTATTGAGTTAATGCTTTCTTTACCTGTAGTTTAACACTATTCTTTTTGTAAAAACAAATTATAGCAAAATCACATCTTTAAAATAAAACCGTAAAAACTACCACATAATGAGCGAGGCAGCCATTGCTCAAAGTTCAATAGATCTTCTTTAACACACTGACGAGTTCTGCCTAGTATGAGTTTTGCTTCTAAAGAGAGTTCTATCGCGGCACGCTTTACATCGCTTTGTCAAATTAAACGTTAAAGGGCTTCCTTTTAAATAAAAATTCTATAGTTTTTATACATATGTACCTATCTTAAACTTTGACTTTGCCATAATAAAGATTAACAATTTAATGCAAATAAATTTTATTAGTATTTCTTAAAAATGCACCTCTGAGAAGGATTAATCGGGGAAAAATTTTTTATATTCATGGCTCTGAAATAAAAACATCTAGTTTCATCGTCTGTTTAATTTGTGGAAACAATCTACACCCCCTTAGCACACTTATAATTGCATGTATTTAAATAACACTTGTTTTTTTATGCTGATAGTTTTGTTTCCTCTGACAAATTTCATGACATTTGACATTTTCTTGCATTAAATTCTTCTGCTTTTAAAACACCTGACCATATTTTCACTAGTGAAAACATTAGCTGGTTAAAAATGGCTCTCCTCATTACACCGTGCTTATTTTTTGGAGTATTTACATCTTTCTTTCCTTACCACCTGTAAAACTTAATTTGCATGTTTCAAGTACTTTATAGAACATGAATGTAAGGATGAGTTTTATACACGATAAGAGGCAAAAGTCAAACTGCACACCGAGCAGTAAGAAAGCTTATTATATCTGTTCTTTATTTCTAAATGATCAATTTCTTTCTTTTTTTAAAAAATTTTAAGGGGCAGAGGAGGTTTTAGAGGTCGGGGCAGTGGACCTGCTCCTCCACCAGCTGGAAGGTATGTTTTAATATGTTTTTTTTTGTATTAAGTTTATATAAGCAGATTTTGTGCCAAAGTTTTTGTATCTTTAAAATCCTGTTAATAAAATTTAAATAAGGAAATTTTGTCCCACAGAAAAAGACTTATAATATGGATTGCCTTTAACTAAGTTGATCTACATTTATCGGTGGAAACATTTTAGCTTTCACCATAATTAGGATATTTAAGTGTGGAAATATCCATATGTAGCCGAGTGGTGGCTATAATTGTTAGTTTAAATAAATTAAAATCACAATACAGATAAGTCGAGGACTATAGTTGTATATCGATAATGTTTTTATTCCACTTCTTTCTCTCAGGCTAACTGTCACTCTCAATCCACTTCCTTTCTCATCCTCTGTGCATCACGGTGCAATGCACATGGTGCGGCGCGGTGTGGGTGTGCACACTACTACACATAAAAACTTCAGAAAAAAAACTGACTTCTCCTTCAGTCATGATCTGCTGAGACCAACCAGCTCTAACTGTATATCCTCACCAGAAATGGTTTTCGATCTCTGCAAAGTAAAATGACAAAGCCTGTTGAACTGGGACTGCTTTTCCTGAAATGATTTAAAATGCACATGCATATCATGTGCAAGCAAGCTATTGCCCTGAAGTTTGGCATTCAGTTCATTACACTTTTCAATGTCAGAAGCAAACATGAACTCTAACTTTCACTCCACATCACAATGTCACAAGCAAAGCCCTTCATCTCCTGGAACATAACACACTCGCCTCAATATATTTCCCAGTTTCAGCCACTGCTGTGGTATATAATATAATATACAGTTTCCTAATCTTCAAGCAGTGCCTTGAACTGCCTGTGGGTAAGTGCCCTGGCTCTGAGGAGGTTTATCACGCTGACAACTGGGTCAATAACATGCTTAAAACGTCAATAACATGCTTAAAACGCAGTTTTACAAAGACTTTTTTGAAGGATGACGCAATGCAGAGTTCAGAGTTTATGTTCATGATGTTCTTCTTTAATTTTATTTTTATCAACTTCACAAGACCTACATTTTTCCCAGCCAAAGCTTGCACTCCACATGTTGTTACACTTGCCATCTTGTTCTACAGATCCATATCAACACAGTTCTTAACACGATTAAAAAAATCCTGGCCTGTGGTTGTGTCGTGTCTTTCATCTTGAAGTGGATGCATTAAATTGTCAATAGTTTTTTTCAACATGCTTGACTACAGTTCTCCTTGATAAATAAATGCTATCAGAGTTTGTTTTCTGTTTCTGAACACACGTTGCTTGCTGCATCTGACAAGCATTCCTTAACCCATTCAATATGTCATTTAAGGTTACCTAGTAACATTTTAGGTGAAAAAATCCATTCCACCTGATGATTTTAAACTGAAAATTTCAGCTTTACTTTTTATCAAAACTATATCATGATGCATATCAAAATTTAGGTAATTGAAAAATGAATATGTTTCTATTAAAAAGTGAGACAAAATTACCCTATAAAACCTTAAGGGATATTATTGCATTTTAATGTTTAAAAAAAAGGGGGGGGGTGTTTTGCTGTACTCACCAGCTCATAAATCAGGTAACAATAATCCAATCAAGTTCATATTTCATATCTAAAACAACTGGAAAGTTTCATTGCAATATCTCCAGACATTATCAGGTTTCAAATTTTTCCCCATGACACGTTTCAATTTTCAAAAAAACCAATAAAATATGTTTTGGTTTAATAGTTTATTATTACACTTATATTTACTAAATCGTAAATTTTCGTAATCACAATCCACACTGAGTCTTCAAATTTATCGTCTTTTGAAATTGATTGTCCCTTCAAATCAATTTATTTGCTTTGCTTGATCATCAGTCAGAGATAAAAAAAAAAATTACTAGATTAGCACTAGGATTAGTGCTCAGTGAAGCCATTTTGATCAGCTGTTTTTTTTTGTTTACAAACTTTTTTGACTGAAAAAAAACACAAAATATATTAAACACAGTCTAATACTTTCAGAATTGCACACAATGGAAGTTGAAACTCTCTGAATAGAACTTTAATAAGCTGTTAATGAAATAGTTGAATGGAAAAGTCCGATTACTAGTAAAATCGAACAGACCATCGGTGACGCAGAGAGTGGCTAAACACACACGGCTGAAATTGAGTGGAGGCAGGCTGTGGCGCAACATATTAAATGGGTTAATAAACTCGCTGTCAGAAAAAGACTTGTACCAATTACAATCTTATGGGACTGCACCAAATTGGCTTCAGTTGCAGCATCTTGTCTGTTTGGCAAAACAGTTTTCTGCTTCTTTAAATTATTAGCCAACTCCTGGCATTTCCCTTTTCTCTCTTCATTTCTTAAGTTTCACCTAAAATTGAAATGTTTTGTTAGGTGTTCCCTTTGAAAGTCGTATTCTTAAGACACTCACCCACTCGCGGTACAGCAAGCAGACGTTTGGCAGCACTCATCGTTTAATCGTCTTATTTGTTTTTAAAGTACAATATTAAATAAAACTGTCAGTTTGTAAATCGTGAACAAAAGCCACTTTTGACCAAGCTGAAATGTAGTTTCGAATAAGGATGTATACAATAATGACTAATGATCACTATTAAAGCCATAAAATCGATATATTATCACTAGATTTAAATCAAATTCTCAGAATAAAATTTTAAAAATATAGGGACTATTCTAAACAAGTAAAATTAACATGGCAAAATGTACACACCTGCATAATATGCTCTGGCGGCCCATGGGCCATAGTTTGCCCACCCCTAGGCTGGTAGAAAAAGCCTGATTCTGAATAGACTTATGAATAACTTCATGAAAAGCAGTTGATTTCTTATAATTTGTAACCAATTTATTTCTTTGATTCTAAAGATACACAAACCCTATGGTTTAAATTTTGTTTGTGCTTTTTTTGTCAGCATTATCAATTGTTTATTTGTTTATTGAAGGGGTGGCCCACCACCAACTGCAAGAGGTGCCCTACCTCCAAGAGGTGCACCTAGAGGAGCAGCACCAGCAAGAGGCGCGCCACCTACTAGAGGTGCCCCATCTCGTGGCGCCCGTACAGCTGCTCCAGCTGCAGCCTATGATGGATATGGTTCTCAGGTTTGCTACTGTTTCTTAACTTAACTGAGTTTCTGCCTTGGGTAGTTTGTGAAAGGTTTATTTCAGATGAGCAAAATAACCAATACAATTGAAACCACATAGCACAAACTGCACCATAAATGCTCTCTACAAGGAAGTCCAAAGCGACCAAGAGCCACTTCTGACAGTTTAAGCACTAAAGGCATTTCTCATACCCTACATATTCTCAACCTGAGAGCTTAGTTGTCAAATTACCTTTACATCCTTGATAAGTTGTAGTCATGTCAATTTTATGCCTTTTTTTCTACAATGAAAATGGGTGTTTCAAATCTAAATGTTTATAAACATGAAGCTTATTTTGATAATTATTTTTTTCTATTTTCTACCTCGACAGAAATTTGCCACACGAAAGATATGTCATTTTTTTCTAATCTGAGTGTATGACTAAGAATTTATTTTTAAAAGGGGCAGTTGTAAAGTTAATAAAGGTGAATTATCTGATATAAATTTAGCTTCAATTTGATAGGAAAAAATTCTGCAAAGCAAATATCTTTTTTGATATCTCCATAACAGGGATATGGTGCAGGCTATGGTGCCAATTATGACACTTCTTACGATGAAGGATATGGTCAGAGTTACTCTTCTGGGTAAGGAATTTTAAATTTTATGTTTTCATTTATGCTATGAAGGATGTTAGTGATTCTTGCATTGCTAGAGACAAGCAGATCTGCCAACCCCTCCGATTTTGTCGGAATTATACAGATTTTTACACCTGGGTAAGGCTCAGCTTATTAAGACAAATAGGCGACACGTTGAGAAAATTTTAAATTAATTAATTTTAACCCCAAATCATTATTTATACTAAGTAATTACACCAATAGGTGTGTCTTAAATTGATTCAGACAGTCTGTGATCTCAATACTGAGTTATCATCCTAAAATGTCTTTGTGACGCGTGATACTGTGACATGAAAAAATGTCAAATAATTTTTAGCTTTTCAAAATCTATGCAAGTAAAGAACACATAACATGAACAAAATGCACCATGTAAATGAAATCAGTTATAAAAACAGACATTTTATTACTTTCTCTGTATGTAAATGCATAAAATGTGACACATGTTACGTGACATAAGAACAAAATTAAAATACAATTTTGTATTTGTTTAGAAAATGTGAACACTGAACAGAAAACAATATGTCATAAACATTAGGCATAACACTAACTCATAAAACAATGAAAGTTAAACTTTAATCATTAGCTTTTGAAGTATAAAATAATAAGACAAAATATGTGATGCTTGCTACGTGACAAAAAGAAAAGCGACACTTGTTACTGTGACAAAAACAACTTTTATGGGGTTCATTAAGCTACTGATTATAAAAAATATAGCAAAGTTATGAGTATCCAGTTAATGCTTAATCCTTGAGGACAGTTTATACATCAATTTACAGAAAATTCATTCATTAGGTGTTCATTCATATGAATAAAATAAAATATGGCTTTAGTCTACTCCAAATACACGGTACATTGCACTTTGGAAGGTATAACATGCCCCAATGACTTAATTTCATTCTGCCTCAGAGCTTATATTAGTATTATAATAATATCAAGTTGAACTGATAAGTGAGGATTAGGAACCTCAACCTAAATGGAGTCTGAATTGGCCGCATTATCTCCAAAAAGGGCTTGATTCAACATTTCCAACACAGGGGTCTGAAATAAAAATAAACATGGTCTTATAGTAGGCCTAAATGGTAAGAAAATTAAGATGTTTCATCTATTGACACATAATGAGAGAAAGAAAGAGAGAAGAGGACATGCAGCGCAACAGAATTTGCATACACCAATCAGTTGCATACTTTTTTGTTTTGTGTACCGGTACTCTTTGGTGCACCATCTTACTTCCATATTGAGCCACAGCTTGGTATTACCAATATCCTTGGACCAGACCTGCCAATCCCACTTTCAGGGATTTTTCAGTAAAAGCAGGGATTTATAAAGTTCTTAAGGTATAGAAAGAAATTTACACACCAAAGAGATAATCTAATGTTAGAATAAAAAATCAGTACCAATATATAAAAATCCGGGCTAAATCGGACAAAATCAGGGAATTCTGGATTTGTTACAAAATCAGGGATTACCCATGATTTACAGGGATGGTTGGCAGGCCTGCCTTAGCTTTCATGTGCTGGAGACTACTCACCTCAAATTGTGACATGAATTCCATCTGGGGTAGATCCACTTAGGCCATTCAAGATACCACAGGCTGAAAGCTATTTTGGAAATTGAAAGAAGAAAAGGCATAGAGCATTTATTATTATTTAGAATGCATTTTTTCCCTGGAAAAAAATGTTAACATTTAAAAGAAACAAAATGATGGCTCCATTTATTGACAGCTTATTTCTATTTTTGAGAAGATCTTGGATGGGGTGGCACAATGGTTGGGATCAGCAAGTGCAACGGCCACCATTGCTGCAACACAATATGATCGCCCACACCAGTTAGCAAGGCACTGGATGATGATGATGCTATTTTATTTTGTAAAAAGTTAAATCTTAAATACCACATCATGTATAAAGAAGCAAAAATTAAAGTTGGTGAAATATGCTATTCACCTCAAACTGTGACATGAATTCACTTGAAGTGATGTCAGTTGTTGATGAGGAAGCCACATCCTGTTCAGCATCTTCAGAATTAGGTACAAGTTCATCTGGGAAAGCTCCATTTAGCACACAACAATCTGGATTCTGGTGTTTTTTCTTCACAAGAAAAAGAGGAAGAGTGTGTAGGATTATTATTCTTATATATATATTTAAAAGGGGTTTTAGTAATTTTACCTTCATCTGCAGTTGAACCTCTCTCCAAGGTGTTACATGTGAGGAGTTGAAGCAGTCATCTCCCTGCTCACAGCCATGACAGAAGCATGACAATGTCCTGGTCTTGAGTTTGTGTGTTCCATGAGCTCTTACGGCGTGAAGAGATCTAGTGCCTGTAATGGGTTTCAATTCCTCTGAAACGGAGCAATTTATCTCGGAGACGAAGATGAAATCTCTCCTGTAGTGGGAGCATTTGTTGTCAACATAATCTGGTTTGCACAGATGGGTCTTGCAGTATGCAAATAAATCCTGAGCAGATTGTATAATTACCAGCCTATTCTTCACCGCTCTAGCTGCCGAGCTTTTGATCACAGCACTTTCACCATTGCAAGCATTTTTACCGTGCTCTCAACCCTAAAATAAAAAAAAAACTCATTTAACATAGACTAACTCCCCATATAATTCACACATTTCTCATGAGTAAAGATTGTCACTGAATTTTGATGTGTGTTACAAGGACAAAAAAAATGCTATGTCCATGGTAACAAGCATCACATAACGCATACATAATAGAATTTATTCTATTGTTTAAAAAAAAAAAAATTATGAACGAATATACAAAACAAAAATAAATCTAGATCTACAGCTTCTATTTTTTTACATTTAAGCCTAGCTTCAAATAAAACCTAATTTTTAAAAAAAAAATTTTTTTTTGGTGATACATGTTACATTAGACATGAGATCCTTGCCTGTTTTTATGTCCAGTGTAACATTTATCACACACAAAAATAATTTTTGATGAGCCTAATTTGTTAAGAAAATAATTCATGTTCCCTTTAATATTTTGTTGAAGATCAAGTATAATTTAACCCTTCTTAATAAAAAAAAAAAACCTAAGATATCTACACAACATAAATAAAGTCAAAGTCACTGGATTGTGTTATGCATGTTACACGATGACATGGAAATGCTATGTCTTCTGTAACAAGCATCACTAAGCTACACATTTAGACTTCTATTTGAATTTTAAAAAGATAATTCATCATCTTATTTTATACCCCAGGTACCAGATCCAAAATGTTAGTGTACACTAACATGAAGTCACAAACATTACATGTCTATTACTATTAAAAGAATGAATAATAGTCCTAAACGTGATGCTTGTTTCAAAGGACATAAACTAAATCTATGTCAGTCGATTCACAAAAAGGGACCAGTCATGCTATTTTCCGTTCTAAACAGTTGAAGGCCGATTTTTTTAAAGAGCTTGTAATCCAAAGTTATTATGCGATTACACAAGCATCCAGTTAATGTACTCATTTCTAATAACACACGTATCAATTCTTTAAAAAAGTGATGCATGTTACATTATGCAATCTGTGTGATTCTCGTTACAAAACAATATGAATGTGACATGGCTTGAAAAACGCTTACCTTCTCGTCCTAGTGACATGTTGGTGGCTGTTTGGCAAATGAAATGAAAGAGTGGAACCGGAAGAACAAAATTTTATCATTAGAAACGAAACGAAACAAAATTTATACACGTATTTTTGGAAGTGATCGCTCGTTACATTGTGACATTTTTTTTTATTCATTGGAGTGGCACGCCGATTTAACGCGAGGGGCACTCTGAAGTGTCTTTTTTTATAATCCAGACTCAATTAGTATTGTCATAGGTTGCTGAAAACCGCTGTTACTCCATCAATCAAGTCTTTAATGCAAATAACAGCAAGTGCAAAACATGCCTCTTTCGGACATAAGAGGTAACAAGCATCACATAATTTTGAACAAGCCAGAGTTTCACCCACAAACAAAGCCAGTTCAGCTTTTGGTTGTTTTCATGAACTCATTAATGTAGATAAACCAAAAAAAAAATCTCAATTGCCAGGTTGGCACATATAAGGCCAAAAATAAGGACTTAAACTGTACATGTAATTAAGTGTCGTTTTTTTCACTATTAAATTTTTGCCCTGTTTAGAGGAAAACTGCTTCAAAGGGTTTAATGTTGTCTGTTGTTGGAAAAAAGCTTGTGTGTGCTGTATCTTTGAAGACTGATCTTTACATTTCCACCCCTAGCTGGAGCTATAATATCCAATTTTAGTGAAGAAAAAGAAACTGCTGATGCCTACTGTGCAGTCCCAATAAGCAGAGCCTTACCCACCTCATACTGACCTTGGACAAACGCTCTAACTTAAAATTTCAATTTCCAGACATTTTTAAAAGTTTTTTTTTGGTCAGATTTGCTAATATATCAGTCTTTAAATGACAAAGGATTATGTCTTTTTTTAAAGTTAATTTTGTAACAAATCATTTTTTCTTTAAAGAAATTTCAACACTGAATCAAAGAGTATAAAATCAATTTAAATATGCACCTTATGATAACCCAACATACTTCTGTGTGAATAAGTAAATGATTATAGTCTTCATTATTTCTAATTTTGTTGAGCAAATAATCTCTCATTGAAGGCATTCCTTTTGATTTTAATAACTGGTTATGACATTATAAAGTGATCCATGCAAACTGTCATCAAGATATTGTGCGAATAAATAGCGTCAATGAATTACACAGCGTACTGAAAATACATTAGCTAAAACTTATTTTAATATGCCATATTCAATGGTTTAACTTAAAGAAAATCTTTTAAATTCAGTAAGTAATGTTTCAAATTTCATATCATTTTCCAAACATATAGCCATAATTCAAATATTTAACATCACTGTATTGTCCGCATTTATTCAATGGGTCAGTAATTCTCCCATCTGTCATAACAAACCACTGTTAATGACTATTACATTAGCTTTTTCAATGGAATGCTACATTAACTCTTAATGTAACAAAGTGCGGTATCCACGGTTTATTTTTACCAAAGAGCGGTAATGCGCGACTCGATAGAGCTCTCTTTAGAAACGAAATTACAGAAAATAAAAACTCTTCAGTGCGTGAAAAATAATTTCGACATCCGGCAATGGCAGCTGTTTCCCTTGCTAGTGTTATCGCTCGATTCGCGATGTTTTTTGGAAGTTTTTACTTTTTTTTTTTTTTTGAAGATGCGATTTTGCTATACTTTATTACTAAAATAATTAAAATAATAGTACTGAACTACAGGTAACAATAGTTTTAAACTCGAAACGGTCTTTCGGATACAATTAAGATATAAAATTTCCCAACATATTGAAAATTACCCAACTTTGCAACCCAGCTGATTCACATTAAAATAAATTGTACTTTTGAAACCTACTAAGAGGAATTCCGCATTCCGTGCGCATCAAGCTTGAACTTACAATAAACCATTTTGATTGGTTATAGCTTTGGAAATGCCCTAGTTCTACTTTCTTTTCTAGGTAAAACAACTTTGTATTCCATGACTGATAACACATAAAGATCTGTATTAAAGTAGTAAAAGAGGCATTTAGGAACTTTTTATCTACTGTTATTAAATTTTCATAACAAAAATAGATCACAATTTTAATACTTTATATTAAACCCTATCGTTGTTCAAGGACCTCCAAATCAATTTTAATTTTCCATGGTCCCCTAGGGGTCTGTAGGGACCACAGGTCTGTGGTTCTCTGTAGACACTTAAAATTTAAAGATAAAGGAGGTAACTTTGTTACTTTATATTTATTTAATACGTAGTTCTTAAACCAGCGCACTGGGAAGCCGCGACTGCGCACGCAGACCCCTTTACAGGTTTTTTTTTTGTTGGCAGGTCTGCTCCCTACACTTCGAAAGATGTCCATACAGAACAATTTGTATAGTTACTAATAATTTTAAAACAGCAAGTGAGAAACTATTAACATGTTAACTTTTTTTGGAGATGCTTGACTAAATTAATTTATTCTATTTTTAGACAAGAGGCAGCATACTATGATTATGGTGGTCCTTCAGCTAATTCTGCTGCTGCTTATGACTCCTATGGCGGAGCTGGGGGCTATGGAGAGTATGGTTGGTAGCTGAGAATTGGTTTTTTTAGATGAGAGCTATTGACACTTTTTAAAATTATTCTATTTGCAGAGAAACTTCATTTTGCTTGTGTTTTAATGGTTAGTTTTTTTTCCACCCCAATTTCATTAATGGTGTTGCAGTAATTTATTTCCCTTACTTAACTGTTGACTGTGTTTATTTGATGTCTTTTATAGCTGAGAGCTGGGGCACTAGTGCTGGTGGAGGTAAAGCTCCACCTCAAGCAGCAAGGGGTGCTGCACGAGCACCAGCACGTGCACATCCATATCCACGTCCCGCCCAAAGTGGAGGCTACTGAGCTGAGAATTAGTCATTATGTCCATTGATGTATTCTTCACTTGGACAACCCTATGGAGGCATTATGTTGTGCTCTAACACTGCCCTGTCCTTGGTTCACAGAAAGATATTATATTCTCAGTGATCCTGACATAACTGAGGTACTGTTGGGAATACAAGCTTTTAATATAATCTTTTTATATTTAAAAAGAAATCGTTTTAGCTATGCCAGTCTACAGTCTTAAGTGAATTGTTAAACAAAATAGTTGGCATGTGAACCAAAAACTTATGTACATATTATGTTTATATTTTGATTGGGAATATTTTTTAAGAATTGTAATTAGTCTTGTTAGTCTGATGTTGAACGCTAAGTCACATTTGAAAGGATCTTTTTATGAGCAATTTTATTTTTTTTAATGACTACCAGGAGTTTTATTGTGGTTATGAAGGTGCTTCCCAAATGTCATGACTGCCGTAATAGTGTATAATTTTAATTGATTATGCTATTTCTCCAACAATGAAAATTTTTAATGTCCCTAATTGTTGTAACTTCATTGTAGTAGGTTGTTAATTGTTTTAAGGTTTCAACTCTTGAAAAAATAATTAAAAAATGTTTAAGTGTCAGAACAAAATACCCAAACTGTTTTTATTTTATTGACTTAATATTTATTAATTAATATTTCATAGTGCCAACTTTGCACAAGAAATTGTTAAATAAATAGGTTAATAGTTGTCTTAGGTTACTGTTGATAAATATTAAAGAAAGCTTTTGCTCTAAAAAAAAAAAAACTAAATGGTTTTAGTGTACATATTTGTATCAAGGAATTTTATAAGTTAATATTAATCTGGTTCATAAATTCTTAAAAGGGCTATTGACAATCCTAAATGGAAAGTTGGCATCTATAGTTAACATGTATTCTGATATTAGTCCTCTTAATTTTTGTTATAAATCCAAATATTATAACTGATGTTTAAATTGAATGTCCTATATGAAAATATGCTATTGAAAAAAAATGAACATAATATAATTGTTTAACATTTGTTCTTAACACAATATATTTCCTTGCTGTTACCTTGTAACTGCATTTCCAGCCCTGTAATGGCTTTTAGAACAATATCAAACATTAAAATATTTTAGACTAGTAAATGGACAGGGAAGTTAGAATTAGATATATTTTTCACACAAACTTAAACCGCAGATTATATGATTACTTCATTCCAGTTTAGAGAATTAGTAAAAAAAAAAAAATGTATTTGGCTAAGATCAGAGATCAAATTAGTTCTTGTTTGGATTATCAAGTGTGCAATTCTGTTAAGTTTGGTCGTGAATAACCATAGACTTCTGAAAATATAAATGGTTTTATGTATTCAAAGCTCAGTAGTCACATTTTCTTTCAAAAATTAAAGAATTCTTAAAATATTTGGATGCCCAGTTCTTAATTTCTTTGTTTCATTTTAAATCAATTATCATGTCTACAATTTCCAATTTAATATTTTGAGGTCTATTTAGACCCAAATTTAAAACTAAAGAAAAAGAAAATTTAAAAATAACCCTGCAGACAGTAACAAATGACTGGTCAGTGCACACCTTGAAGAGCAGAAAATACCCCTGAAATAATATGGGCCATCCTGATATGCAGCTTTTAAACTTAATGGGTATTATTTATGCCCTTTAATTAAAAGCAAAGGTGATAACCTAAATTACAGGTAAACATAAGTTTAAAAAACTTGATTCGTGGAAAAGGCATTTTGAAATAATTAAGAATAGGATTCTTAAAGAAAACTACTCTTGCTGTAGGGGAAACTAAAAGTAGGCTCTTACTTTGAAAAACATTTTAAAAGTATTAACATAAATATCAAAATGCCTTTTCACTTATGTATAATTAAAGTCCATAAAATATCCCTCTAAAGTAGTTTTAATTAAAAATTAAATTTAAATAATTGTTATCACTTCAGTCCTAAAGAAAAGTTAAAAACACCAATTTGGCTCCATTTTAGGTAAACATATCCCAAAACATTTAAAATAAATATTAATACAAACTTAATTTTTTTTAAAAATGCCAGTTTAAATAACTAAAATTAATTGAAAGTGGGGCCAGATACAAAAATATAACGTATTGAAGTATTATTAGTTTACTATTGCTAATTATTATTGCAAAAAATGATTGTACTAATTTCTGTACAAATTTATTTCAGAAAGAAAGTGGAACCTTTCACTTATGGGACCCTGGTCTACTGCCATAAAGTTTCAGGTTTTAGGAATTAAATTTGAAGATCAAAATCGTGTGCAGCTTGTGTAAGTTTCTCTTGAAACAATAACACATTTTAAACAATAAAGCTCTCAAAACTAAATAATTGGTTTCTTCTTTTTGTTTTAGTTTTAGTTCAAGTTTCCATTCATAAGTTAACAATTTTAAATTGGAAGTGGAAGCCTTTATTGGTGCTTCTCGGGAAAAACAGCTTTCACTTTCAGTAACATTGCAAGGCTCAACACCATGGCTCGAGCATACAATTAGATTAATTGGCTCTTCTTTATTGAAGAGCCTGCTTTAGCTCATTTGTAATATTAGAAAATATTCATTAATATTATCATAAAGTAATCTTAATTAGTTGCACAGGTCTTTTCCCCCCAATAATTTAAATGATCCCACTCATCCCTTGCTTTGCCATTTTAAATTACACCTATGTTGCATTGTGTTACATTTACATACCTTAAAATATTTACTAATTTATGAGACAGAAAGCAGTATAAATTATACATAAGTTATTTTTTAATCAAAATAAAATTGAGTGATGCCATTTTTAAATGTGATGTATTTCTGGGTTTCTTTTTGCACTTTGAGCCTTGAGGAAGTGAATTTAGTCATCAAAGTCAAAATCATCTCCACCAAATACTGGAAAAAAAAAGTTAATTTATGTTAAGGTATTTTAGCATAAAACTAATTATGTATTATAATGTATTCAAATTTTTGTAATGGTGCTCAAACACGAATAACAAGTTAATTCAGAAAGAAATGATGTCCTCATATTTTTAAAAATGTGTAATGTAGTAGGCCTACCTGCACCATTTTTGATGTTCATTAATTAAATTTGTACTGGTCCACAATGTTCCATTTACCCTGTGTTGCCACGCAGATATGTGACTGGACACAGCAGTTTAGGAATTATAGTTATAGTATAGCGCAGCAAATTTGGTAAAATATTGCACCAAAAAAATGGATGCAGTGCAATTTTGCACACAAGTTTTCATATTTATACTTTGCACACGTACACATTGTCGGCCTAGTTCCTATCACTATTAATACAATTAACATATTTTTATTATTAGTCAAAATGAAGACCTATGAATAATGCTAGGCTTTCTCATTTCTCAAATTTTTTCTTAAAGTATTTTCAAGAAAACGGAGACATCTTCAATTTATTTCGGGGATGAAATCTGTTATATTATAAATAAATTATTTACAACAGATATATTCATATATAAATCTGTTATAGTTATATCTGTCACTGAATTTGTATATATAACTAACTGAATTTATAAGTTATGATAGAATTTTTTACAAAAAATATTTTAAATATATGAATGATTTTAATGTATGTCATAACAATTACAATTTTATTCAAAACAACTTTCAACATCAACAAGCAAATTTCCCTTTGTAAGTACGTTTTAAGGATTTATCCTGATCTATATTGCTACAACTGCAAGTCGGGACTTAAAATTGAAACACTCTAAGAGCCAAACATCAAGTGTAAGTAATTTTTAGTAATATTAAATATACAAGTATAAGTCGGAATGAGAAATGCAGCCCATATTGGAGTTGGAGAGTAATTGTTTTGCTGTATCCACAACTGTATCGGATTCTAAGCTTGGGTACTCTGGACGGAAAAGTTTCACTGGCCGGAAGAAGTCTTATTTTGAGTGAAATTTGTTGTAAAAGTAAAACGGTAATGTTAGCGACTAGACCTGTATCATTCAATTTATTCATTAGAAACGACGCCGGGCAATAGTAATAGTAAACGAATTTAAACCTAATTATTCAGAGTACAAGGCCATCCATATATTACGTACGCAAAAAGTCGTATTATTCGTATCCCCCTGTTGCACTCCATACAATTTAGGGACGCCCCCCATGCTTACGTACAAAGTACAAATAAATTTGCTACTTCCCCCACCCCCCACCACCTACCGTTTGAAAAATTACTTTTAATTTTAAGCTAGAGTCAAAATATATTAGCTTTACTTTTGGGGCAGTCCATGAATGACGCCACGCACCTAAGGGGGTCACGCATTTTTGAAGGGGTTGATATGACGTCACATCAAAATGCGCAACTTTAATATAAGTACCCCTAAAATATTATTTGATTGCTTCAATTTATTTAATGACGTTTTCGATGGCTTCATAAATACATAGCTCAAAATTAAATGATATAAAGTAATTTGCAAGATGCTAATGTTCATATTAACATTAGTATATTTCTAAGTTTTTGCGACGAAGTTTGACAAGCGGGGTTGGGGGTAAAAATAGGCAAAAATCGCTGACGTCATTAATGGACGGCCCTTTAAAGTTAGTTGTTTGTTTGTTTTTTGTAACATCATGTTTTTCATGTTAAAATTATAGTAGAAACACAAAAGAACATACGGGGACGGAGCAGGTTCACACATTTGTGACGATGTAAGGCAAGGGGGAGAGGTGGTGTTTAAGAAATCAAAATGTGCTACTTTAAATAAAATTAAAAGTTCCATTTAATTGCTTACAATTTATTTAGTTACATTTTCGATGGCTTCACACGTGTTACGACGTTAGAGTGCAGATTTAAACTAAATACATAGTTCAATGACAAAAATGTAATTTGAAATGTAATTTTTAATAAACTTTTTTTCTTGGGGGGGGGGGGGTGTCAATCATTCAATCAAAGTTATGTGACGAGGGGGGAATGGGGGGGGGGGTAAAATTGCGTGATGTCATTCATGGAAGGCAAAAAAACGTTTAAAATATAACAATATAAGTTGTGAAATCGCCATCCCATTAGGTTTATATTAAGACTGAGACAACGGTGAGGGAAAGAAAACTTCTACTAATGTCAAGAAATGAAAATATAAATCAGACGGATATATTTTAACAATGGCGAACGGTTATCCTGAATCAAATATTATTCCTTTTAAATAATCAAAAGTTCATAATTTCCTTGCATTAAATTATAAAACATTATTGCATATCAGTCTTGACTCAGTCAGTCACGGATGCCGTTTGCAGTCTGAGCGGTTTTAGTATTATGCAAATTAAATGTGTTGTGCTTACGTACGCATTCAGTGAAGACCCCCTCCCCCCGTACGCATCCATACACAAAATGCAAGTTTTCGACCCCTCCCTGCTACCTGCCTGCGTACGAAATATATGGATGGCCCTTACCGATAATAAAAGTTTTATTAGGCATGGGCACCACTACGCCCTCAACTCCTTTTGACAATTATCGTACACTACTACTACCAGAAATAAAAGTTAGCTTACTAAGACAAGGACGACTACTACCAGAAATAAAAGTTAGCTTACTAAGACAAGGACGACTACTACCAGAAATAAAAGTTAGCTTACTAAGACAAGGACGACTACTACCAACTACCTGCCACTAACTACTCTACACTATTAAGATTTTTTTAAAAGTTAAATAATAATATACATTTGGCAAACTTATTATTTGTTTTGATTGTTGTGGCATGGATTTGAAATTGAATGATCACGAAACGGGCAAATTCGTTTAGTGAGTTTAAGTTTGTGCAATTATTATTGGTAACAGTGGTAGGTGCCATTCTTTATTAGTACACCATGGGGAGGGAGGGGGTGACTCAGTGGCGTAGCTAGGGGGGGC
>MUZC01000862.1:103462-121482 GCA_002072015.1 Radix auricularia
CCCCCCCCCCAATACAAGCGGTATTTTCTATGTGAAAACGAGGGTGTTTAAAAAAAAAATTGTGTCATTTAAATATGTTTTTAGTGTAAGGCTGCACTCTAATAGCGTAACACGCGTGAAACCACGTAAAACTTCATTTTCGGCAATGATATATTTAAGTGGAACTTTTATTTAAAGTTGCGCGTTTTGAATGACGTAATATGTGTGTTGCCCCACCAAAAAAAAAAAAAAGAAAAAAAAAGAACGGTGCGTGACGTCATTTATGGGAGGCCCCTAAAAGGGCGGCATATTAAAGACCGCCCCGGGCGGCAAAAGCTCAAGCTACGCCACTGGGGTGACTTCAACTATCTGAACGTATTCGCGAATGAGTTTACGTCCGTAACACTCAGACAAATCGCAACCGAGAGCGGTTTAACCATAACTGCGTCCTACTAACAGGCAAATGAACACTAACTTACTTTAAAATGAATCACTTTTATTTCCAATACACACACGTAAAATGACAGCTTTTGCTAAAAAAAACATTTTTCATGCAGCTCCGGTGGGGCTCTTAGGGCAGTGTAGCTCTAGATGTGTGTGTGTGTGGCGGGGGGGGGGGATCTTTACTTTAAATGATACACGAATCGTTAGCCAAACGGGGAAAGGATATAATTTCATGTGAACTTTGTTTTTATTTTATAATTACTTTTTTTTTAATTTACAAAAGTTGATCATATATTATGTACTAAATTTAAATAATATTTACTTACATGGGTAACTGTAGGCTCCCAAACCGCCCAAATTGTTGAGGCCGTAAGAATTGTAACTGCTCGGGTAGTTGTTGTATGAACTGTAGCTGTTCGCGGTCGGGTAGCTGTTGTAGGCATTATAGCTGTTCACGCTTGGATAGCTGTTGTAACCACTGTAGCTGTTCACGGTCGGGTAGCTGTTGTAGGCAATGTTTGGTCCATACCCACCGTAATTGCCGTATCCACCATACTTTCCATATCCACCATACTTTCCGTATCCACCATATCCTCCGAGTCCATACCCACCGTAACCCCCAAGTCCGTATCCACCGTAACCTCCAAGCCCATATCCACCGTATTTACCGTATCCACCATAGCCTAGTCCATATCCACCATAGCCGCCCAGTCCATATCCACCGTATTTGCCGTATCCACCGTATCCTCCTAGTCCATATCCTCCATATTTTCCGTATCCACCATATCCGCCCAGTCCATATCCACCGTATGCTTTGAAGTCGCCCCCATATACAGTCATTGCCATGGCAACGACCAGCAGGACTGACCTACACATGAATTGATTCATTCTGTTGCAGCTGGGGGAAGTCATTGAAATAAAACATAGTCAACTACACTGCCAAAATAAACTGGTAAAAGTACATTACTACACTGTCTAAAAATTCAGTGACATGCGTTTTGGATACGTTAAACATTTTGTTAAGACACACTGAAATTCGAATTTTTTTTTTTTTTTTTTGGGATAGGCCTAATTTAGATTTGGGCCTGGGAACGGCGTTCTGATTTTAAGGACTGATGCTGATAATTGAAATCGAAATTCAATGGATTAAATACGTTATATAACAAAGATTGGAGAATAGACTTATCCAAAAGCATAGGACTCTTGCACCACATGGGATGCATGTTGTTCGTTGAGGAAGGGTCTTTGCCGAAACGTTCACTGTTTTGTTAAGCCCCCTCAGGCTAACTCATACCATGTTTACCTGTTTTCCATTTACTAATTTATAGGCCTGATTGCAGTCTCACACCCATTTTGTTCATGAAGTTGAAAGCAACATATCGATCGAACGGGTGGAACATGATTAAGCAGGCCATGCCCTAACATGGGCTGCAGAGCTTAGAATTATGATGACGAAGAATGTTTGGCTTATAAGTCAAACTTCCATATTTACCGTGCCTCAAAAATGTGTTATTGTTTATATTATAAGTAAATCATAGTAGTAATTAGTAGCCGAGGAGCGAAGGATGGAGGAGGCTACAGACTAAATAGGTAGAAGTAGAAGAAAGGACAAAACATTGGGAAACACAGAGCTCGTGTACTAAACTTGTGTGGTAAAGACTGTCACTCAAGGATGTGACTGCTCAGCCACACGAGGATGCACCGTCGTCTTGCGAGTCGGAAGAATTCCAGTTATATGAAAATGCTTATGATTTTTTTTTAAAAAAAGAAGATATATTAAACAAACTTTGACTCTAAAAGCATGGGTGCGCAACCTGCGGTCGTACGGAAATGTGCAGCCGTGGAAATCTTTTTAAATTATAATAACGTGCGGCCGTAAATTATTTGCAATTCGGCATTATATTATGTAAAGTTGTAATATTGAATATTCATATACGATCTTAAGGACTCGTCTTATTGCGAAGGAACAACAGTTTTCCTCATGCACAGAAGAGTACAGGATTACTGTGACAAATGTCGTCTGCTACAAAGTCATATCCAACAACTCAAGCTCTATCACTCCCAGCAACTCACCGCTCTTATCGAGAGCCATGAAATAAGAAAAGATGAAATTCTGGTTACCTCCTTTTCAGGCGTCCGCGAAGTGCTGTTGCTGGAATTCGCAGAACTTTTTCAGGATTTCGACAAGATCTCAGAAAATATGAGACTCGTTGCGTCTGCACATTTAGTTGAGACAGATAGTACGCCGTTGGATGTCCTAATCGAGCTGATCGAATTAAAAATAACGCGCAGCTTGTGAAGAATTATTCGAGGACAAAAACGATCTACTGGAGACACGGAAATTAGCAGTGGAGTATCCCAAGCGTCGTAAAATAGTAAGAAACGCTCTTGTGCTGTTAGGAAGCACTTACATGTGCGAAGCGTCATTTTCACTAATAAAATATTTCAAGAACAAATATCGAACCCGACTGGTGGAGACCAATCTGGCGTCAGGAATACTACTGATGATCTCCAGCGAGTGCCCGGACTTAGCGCGACTCTCGGCAAACATCCAAGAGCAAGGCAGCCACTAATGTCGGGACTCTGGACTGCTAAGTTACATGGAAAGTGTTATTGAAACAGCTTATAACTTATTCAATTATGGTGTTCTCAGTGTTCTAATGCCACTTAAAAATATATTCATGCTGTAGGAGTGTGACATGATGTTAGGTTTACATGACAATGTTCAATAGAGTAGAGATATAAGAGAATATCGATGTAAATGTTTTTGTTTGCAATTAAGCCCTGTGTTTACCTACAATACATTATGATTATGTCATTATTATCTCGCGTTGACTATTACGAGAGGTAAATTCTTGATAGTCACCGTTTTGTTTTTCAGTGAAATTTTTTTTAGCGGCAGTGACAAAAGTAATTTTCTTTTTATGCGGTCGTTAATGGCCCAAAGGGTGCGCACCCCTGCTCTAAAGGTCCGCTGAAAGTATACTCACTTGGTAGAGAGAACAGCTACTGGTTATGGCTTGTGGATTTCGGCTGTCTGTGGTGACCAACTGGACATTGGCGCTTTTTTATACTATTCGTCCAGCTATGTCCACGCGAGCGCCACTCCCCACCGCCCCCACACCCCTGCCGTTTTATGTCACTCATGATTATTAGGTCATGTTGATTGGTTTTGATAGACAGGTGTCACGTTTGAAATCCTCCCCGTCTTAAGACTGATTAATGAGTTAATCCCTTGAGTCACTTGGTAACAGTGTTAAAATAAATAACGATGACCCCCATCAACGTTTGCTTCTCATTGACATGCTAACATAATTTACATGCGAATGTCATTGTGTATAATATGAAAATAATTTTTTAAAATGTTTATGGCTGGTCTGCATCCAAGGTCCCGCTAGGAACTGGGAAAATTTAAGGAATTCTTTTTACAATTTTAAAATTCTTTAATTTCATCGCGTGCTCTGACTTTTCAGGAAGTTACACTATTAGTATAGCCTGCATCAGTTTACATTTTAAAATAATAATAATAATAATAATTGTATATATATATATATATATGTATTTAAAATCAAAGCGGGGGGGGGGGCGGTGGTCGAGTGGCAAGCTCGCTCGACTGGCGTTCCGATGGTCACGGGATTTGTTCCCGGGGCCTAGGGCGTCCCCGAGTTCCACCCGGCTCCAAATGGTGAAAAGCGGCGGGGTAATGCGTGGAACCCTTAGCTGTGGCATGTGAACGCTGCATCACTTGCCAAAAAACAAAAAAACAACAACTGCTGCCTTGCAGATGGTCTTGGCTGACCAAAGGCTATGGAAGCAAATCCAGAAAATACAGCAGGCTGAAGTCGGAGACCACGGGCCAATTGGCGCAAAACTCGTGGCACGCAAAACTTAATATTCCATATTGAGAACGAAGAAGAAGACAAAAATCAAAGGGAGTAATGAAATTAAAATATCTTCCCTTTGCTCCCATAAATATAAACAAAAATATTCTTAGCGGACTTGGAAATGTTAAGTCAATGTTTGCAACATTTTTACTGATCGACCCACATTTTAAATCGATTAATTATTAAAAAAATCAGACACTTGTCTGTGTGTTCAGTTGTCTGTGTGTTCAGTTGTCTGTGTGTTCAGTTGTCTGTGTGGTCACTTGTCTGTGTGCTCACTTGTCTGTGTGGTCACTTGTCTGTGTGGTCACTTGTCGAGTGTTCAGTTTTCTGGGAACCTTTTGTGGCATCAATTACCAATATTTAATTTTCCTAAAAAAATTAAAGAAATAAAAAGACTAGGGCTGTTATCGATTAATTTAAATTTAATCGTTAACATTTGAAAAATTAACGAATAATTAATCGATAATTTTGATTTAAGCTTAAAATAAGATTATGACGTCATTAAACTGAAAATTTCATAAAATGTCCATAACTGAAGTTTTTAATTTAAAAAAATAGTATTTTTAGGAGATATATTTAAATATAAGTAGTACAGTTTAGGCCAATGAATTAAAATTTTGTTATTGTTAATTATTTTAAAAAAAAATCATTTGCCTTATAAAAATTGCTTATTTTAAAATGTTTTTTTTGGGGATGTTATCGATTAAATTAAAATTAATCGTAACCTTTTGAAAAATTACCAAATAATTAATCGATAATTTTGATTAAAGCTAAAAATAAGATGTATGACGTCATGAAACTAAAAATTTCAAGGAAAGTAAAAAAACAGGCAATTCCCATACTTTTTATTTAGATAAAAATAGTTGAAATTAATGTCAATGAATTTAAATTGTGTTATTATTAATTAAGTAAAAACAATAATAAATTGTTGATATCATTTTCCTTATAAAACAGCTTTTTTGAAAGTTTACACTTTAATTTCTTTTTTTTAATGGAGAAGTTTGTACGTAAAAAAGCAAATATTTTTAATTATTAATAATTGACTATTTATTGATAGGCCCTAAATCGGTCTCCACATTGCAGTGGTTTCCCCTACTTTTAATCGCTATTTTATCGATTAAAATAATTTTAATCGATACATTTTTACCGATTAATCGAGAAATTAATCGATTATTTCCGCAGCCCTAGTTTTTTTATATGGAGAAGTTTGAAAGTACAGAAAAATATTCTTAACAATTAACTATTCTTTTACTAGGTCGAAAATTTGTTTGAAAATATTTTCTGTCATTTTAATCATCATTTTATCAATTTTTAATTGATAAAATTTTTTACCGATTAATTAAGAAATTAATCGATAATTTCCGATGCCCTAAATAAGACACAATTTTACCCCTAACCCCTCTTCACTTTGAGCAGATAGCGGGGGTGAATTTTTATATTTTGAAAAGGAAAAAATGTATAGTCTATTTGCGTTTAATTTAAATATTTAAAAACATTGCAAGAGACACTCAGTCCTCTTCGGTCTAAAAAAATATAAGTAACAAATCCTCCCCGGCGGAGTCTATGGAAGTTAGACTTGGTCCCCTCACCAAAAAAAAAAAGCAGAAAATATGCTAAACACATTGGAAAATACTTGTTACTGTTACTAAGAAAAATTTACGCCCAGGTTTGGAAAGTGGCGATTGGACGATTGGAGAATCCGCATGAACTAAAAATGGTTTAGGCTGTTAAATGGCCCCGCACATAGTCTAAATACTTGGGTAATTTTTGTTTGTTTCGTTTAAAGGAAAATTGCAAGGGGTGAGTCGTCTAAACAGTATGACAACCTGTTTAGTAGCAAATTTAAAGACAGTATATGTATATGGCAGTAGATGGCTAACAGCCGACAGAGAATGAAATTCCTACCAAAACTAACTAAGCATATTTTATTTTAGACACTGCGTATGCATGATTGTTTATTTCTGTATTTTTAAACAGCATGTCTTTTAAGTCAGAAATAGACACTAATCTTACATTTCCTAATCTCGCCTCGTTTGACAAGTCCCCGTGACAGTGGCATCAGTTGATTGGAACATCTGGTTTTAGGACAGCCATTAGGACAGTTTGGAACGAGCCATACATCTTTAGTGGATGTTGTCAGCGAGCCATGACCACGAAGAGGTCATTCTATCTCGGCCATCGCGATTGACTCGTGAACATGATTAATTTCTTCACTCGGTTGGTGGACACCGCTTATGGGCCATCAGTTCTTGACATTCGGGAAGTTAATCCTCGAGAAAGGCCAATGACACTCGTCAGGGACGTGTCGTGAGCCTTGTTCCCCCAGGGTTGCTATAAGTGGCTTGACCTCACCCTCGCATTCCTCAACGCTGTCCTGTTTTACAAATCACTGGAAGGCTGACAGGCACAATTAAATTTGACGAGATATTTTACGACCTCTTTATTGGCTTAGCAAGTATAGTGGTATGTGAGTGTCACGTGACCGGTGTGTCTTATCATAATAGTAGTTATGTGCAGAATTATTATTTTTCTTTAATATACTATCTTAGTATAGTAAGGATGTTACGTTGTATTAGTATTAGTCTTATGGTCTCTATATAATATTTTTTGGTAGTTATCGTGTTGTAATATTGTATTGTAGTAATTGTAGTCATATATTTTATGGTAGTTGTAGTGTTGTAGTATTGTATAGTAATAATTGTAGTCACATATTTTACGGTAGTCGTTGCGTAGTCACATTTTAGAAATGATAGAAAACAGATTCGTAGTTTTAAAAAATCCTTTAGATCTATATTAACTTGGGGCTTCTGCCTGCTTGCTTGCATGGCGAATGATTTTTGGATCGATTTTTAACTCACTGCCCCGTATGCTGGCGAGCTAAAATGTGCAGGCAGACTCGTGGCAATAATAAAAATGGTGTATCAAAATTTTTAATTCTCACCCCCCCCCCCCCAATTAAAAGGAGCAATTTAAAAAAAATTAAAAAAGGAAAATTCTTCTTACTATTTTCCAACTGTAAATGCTATTCATTTGGAGAGAGACGGCAACACTTGAATAATGATGGTCTGTACTTTATCAAAGTTTAAAATGTTTAAAATTTTAGAATAAAAGAAAAAAATGTGCTCGAAATCGGAAAATGCTCACTATTATCTAGAGTCTCACTAATGAATGGACGTAATGATACGAGACTCACTTAGTCACTTAGTCAACTTAGTCACTTAGTCAACAAAATTTATTTTTTGCGATGCCATAAACCGTGGACTTTCAAGAAACTCATAAAAAATACACAAACAAGCTTTCTCCCTTGCTCGTTTGATGTAGTTTTGAACTCTGTATAGTCGAAACGTAATATTAGATCACAAATTTTCATGATGCTCAAGGACCATAGTCACTGCAGTGGCGTCGCTAAGGGGGTGCGGTGGGGGCGGGCCGCCCCGGGTGACACCATCAGGGGGGTGACACCAGACTGTAAAACTCTAAATATTCCCATTATTTGGCACTGGAAAACTCGGAGGAGTTCTATTGGTTAAATCATGAGGGGGTGACAGCATGAGCTACCGCCCCGGGTGACACCATGAGCTACCGCCCCGGGTGACACCAACCTTAGTGACGCCTCTGAGTCACTGGCTTCTTTTTCTCTTCCTTATCTAATGGCTCATATAAATAATACCCTGTGGCGCAGCTAAGGATTCGTAGGGTTAAGAGGGCCTGGGGTTCTTGAACTGTTTGGGTGGGGGGTCCTGCATACATGGTGGTGGCTTAATATTTAATGTAAAAAGAATTTGCTGACACTCCTTTGGGGCCCCCTCAAGTGGGAGCATGTGGGATTTTCGAAACTGGACCCCCTACCGTAGTTACGCCACAGTAAATACCATAATATAGGATTTTTATAAATTTTATTTTGGTTGGGGGAGCATCAAGATTTTTTGATACTGGTATCAAAAGGATGACTACCATGTTTTGAAAAATATATTCAAGGACATTATCAGGAATTTATAATAATAATAATCCTATAACTTTAAATCATAGTTATAGTTGCAAATTTTAACATATTCTTTTATATTATGTCATTGTTGTTTTGCACTTTCCTGGAATTATTTTTCAAAGGACGCTCAGTTATTTTAGTGCTCCCAAAACTTGTGTTTTCCGTAACGTGCACTCCTTAAATCACCGCACTCTTTTCAACACAGATTTTTAAAAATATTTTTAAAAAAAGTTTTCCTGTTGATCAAAATATCAATGATTCGAGTTGCGAAATATATAAGGAGGTTTAAAAACGAATGCCGTCGCTGAACATATGTAAACTGCATCTTTCTTGCAATATTGCAGTATTCAGTTTGAATTTCTCATCTAATTGGTTTCAGTTTCACTGCTGTTCGCCCATAAAGATATTTCCTGTGTTTGTTAAGCGAAGAAAAGGTTAAGATACTGCTCTGGTTTAATGCTAACGCGGTCTGCCGAAACTTGTCGAAGTACCGAATGATCACGTGATTTTCGTGTACCTTGACTGGATATGACAATAGCATCTGAAAAATAGGTTTGACTCAAATTAGTCAAGTCCAAATCAGCAACTACCACTTAAATCATCGTGTTTTTTGTTAGTAATACTATGTATTGTTATAAATGGTACATAAAGTGGTTTCCCTTTGACCACCTTCTTTGGCGTCCAAAATCCAAAAAGCTCTACCATCTTTGATATTATTTATTAAAAAAAAATAATTAAAATCTACAAATAAAAATTAATTGTTTTAAAATAAATAAAAAAATAAAGAAGGAATATGTCATTGAAACAGTGGCATAGCTAGGGGGCGGTCCGCCCCGGGCGGAACTCATTCAAAGGGCGGCATTTGTGGGCATTTGAAAAGTAAAGTCATTTCCAACATCCGACTTTTTTCTTTTGAAGGGGGGAAACCAAAGTGACATTTTTTTTCTTTCTTAATTTCGAGTCTAAATTAACAGATTCGTGCTGCAACAATTATTTGATTGCATAGTGGTTGTTTTAACTAACGTAAAACCATTCAAAAATTGAAAATCGCTCATAAAAGGTATAGATTTGTTTTGAAAACTGCACAAAAAACAACGACACATCACCGCTGGTCCGAATACATGTAGTATAAATATTGCCACGACAGTTTTTACGTGGAATTTGGACATGCGCAGGATGATGCGCTAATAAGTATCTACATGACATGGTGGTTCAAATAATGTGTTTACTGTTTAACTTGCAATTACTGCTTCAGTTTTCAAAAAATTATTGTAAAGTAACTTATTAAAATTAAATTTATTTTGTTTTTAGTGCATTAAAGCAATAAGAATAGCTTGTGATTTTCATTAAAATACTGTTATTCATTAAAAATGCTACGCCTAACAAATTAAAGCAATGTGTAAATAATTTGAATTATTCTATTTTATGAACAGTTATTAAGATTTAAGGCAAGAACATGAAAATGTTCAAAATTCCCCTTTAAATAACACCACAATAACATAAATAATTTCGAAAAAAGACTTATTTTAAAAATTGAAGCGTTTTGAAAAATGACATTTGAAGTAACTAGTGACACGAGATCAAATGCTGGTATTTTACTCATGTTAATTCAATCTTTTTTCTTTTCTATGGTATCTAAATGTATGGATAGTTTTTAAAAAATAAATAAATGCAAACCCATTTCATGGAACAAAGATAAGTGTGCTCGTATAGAACTCTGTTATAGAGAGTTGGAGATATCAACTGTACGCCTAGTTAGAATTAGAAAAATATGCGTGGGGAGAATTCAGAAGACTTTGTTATATCTCTAGAGCAGGATGTACACCGGGAAATGTTTGTATACACAGATGTAATTATAAAAGAAAATAAAAGAACGCGCTCATGAGTAACATGTCCTTGCAAGTCCATGTGCGTGTATAATACCATGTAACCTACTAAATGAAGAATTTGAACATCAAAAAAATTTCTTTATTTACATTGATAAAGAACAGTCCGATATTGAAAGGATCCGGTTTTTTTTTAATGCCTGTTCACAGGGCTGCTCTTGGCAATGGCGGGGGCCCTATGCAGCTTGGTATGCAAAAAGGATTGAACGGAACCCGCTGTTTGCGTAGAAATATGGTATTAATAATGATAATAAGTGAAAACTAAGATAGGTGGGGCCTATGAAAGCGTGGGGCCCACTGCGACCGCATAGGTTGCAGTAGCCTAAGACCAGCTCTTTCTGTACCTACCCTACAAGAAGAGGCATTGTGTTAAAAAACGGGGGTGGGTGGGGGGAAATGCCCCCTTGATCTACTAAAATATATTCAACAGTATAAATTGGAAAATTCTTTATCCAACATTTTAATTTTGCTAAAAAGATATTTTTAACAATTGCAATTAGTGTATCTAGTTGTGAAAGTAGCTTCTCCAAACTGAATTTGAAAAAAAAAATTATATTCGTTCCACAATGAATGATTTAAGACTGCAAAATATTGCAATATTGTCCATAGAACAAGATAGTACAAATAATTTAAATTTTGATAATATATTAATTGATTTTTTTACTATGAAAGTTAGGTAAGTAAGTAATTGTATAAATAATAAATGGTTACAAACTGATGTATACAATTTCTTTGTTTATTAAAAAAAAATTCTATATTTTTAAATAAAAAATAAAGCATATAGATAGATCTAATTGTTAATGTTTTTTTGGTGTAATTTGAAGTATGTTTTATCTCATCTGGGGTTGGAGGGACCTGCGATCCCAATAATATTATTAGGGCCTTCAAAAAATTATCTAGTATTCTTATAAATGTGTTTTTATAGGTATATCATTTTATGCGGCCTCTTTTATTACTGCTTACAAAAAGAGGGCATGCAATGGTAAAAATGTTCCCCACCTTTTAAAATGTACTTTGATTTAATTAAAATTATGCATTCATTCATTTTTTTAATAACCATACGATTGACTGAAAGAGCCACCGATTAATGTCATCATGCGATTTTGGCTAATTTTTCACCACCATGCCCCCTTGTCAGCCGCCGTCACGATAACCTAGACCCCTTCCTCAACTTATACGTCACATAGATCCCCCCCCCCCAATAAGAGCAAAATGAGCATGTTTTAAATCATTTTTTTCCATTTAAAATATGTTGTTAGTGTAATTAAATAAAGTGGAACTTTCATTTAAAGTTGCTCGTTTTGAATGACGTCAAATGTGTTACTCCGCTCTCCTCCCCCCCCTGCGTTACGTCATTTATGGGTGACCCCTAAAAGGGCGGCATTTTGGAGACCGCCCCTGGCGGCAAAGGCCCTAGCTACGCCACTGCATTGAAAAGACCAGCAGTTTGCATAATTTCATTAAGATCGTCGTCATCAGCATCCTTCCGTCTCGAGAGATGAGGGATGGTGCAATACTGTTGGTTCGGGTTGCATTTCCTCGTGTGACTGTGCAGTCCATCCTTGAGTGACAGTCTTTACCACAGCTTTTGCCCAAACCTTCTGTGCTCCCCAATGTTTTGGTCTTTCTCCTAGCTCTTCTGTCTGTAGCCTCCTCCATCCTTCGCTCCCCGGCTATTATGACGCCCTCTCTTACAACTGTGCGCCACATAGCTCGGTCTTCTGCCTTACACTCCAAGTCTTACACTTGTGCGTATTCTGCCCGCCTTCATCTCCCTTTGGCAGACATCTTTAAATCGCCCTTTTACCGGATACAAGTTCTCTATATAATCAATTCAAAGATAACGATTCATCTAGATGAATTCTAGAAATTCAATATCTTCTATTCGCTATATTTAGTGACTTATACAGGATTGAAACCATTAACGAATTTTTTAAATAAAAAATCCACTCGTACCGTTTTTCATCCGCATTACAGAAAGAAAACATGACGCTCAGAGAAGGTGTCAGATGGTTTATTTTTAAAATGTGCCCCCCCGCCCCACCTCTCCGTCAATCTCCAAGGTGTCTCCGGCCAGTCATTGATGTGTCGTATTAACAGCCTCAATGTCAGCTGTCATATTTTTTATCTTACAACACTGAGATCTCTGAAAGGTAATTCATTTACTACGAGCCGACTACTTGTCAGGTTAAAAGATATCCCGGTGATTGGTTGATTTTTAAAATTCAACCTCCCCGAGGGATAGGATTAAAATTTAGGGGGGAAAAAGGTATGAATGAAATAATTTGGGATTGAGCAAATATGTCAAATATTTTTCCGTTGATGGGAGGCGTCGTAAACAACTTGTTGTGCAATCTTGGGGTTAAAGGTAATGCCACGGTAACATGTCCATCAGTTTAACTATATATCTAGGTTGGTCACATAATCATGTTTCTTTTGTTAAAATATGGATTGTATTCAGTTTATTGTGGCTCATGAAAACAATCTCAGTATTATAATTTTTATTAATACAATTTTTGTACTATACAATATAAATGATAATTTTTTTTATTTATTTCCTCTAAATTCTAAATTAATGACAATGTCATCAAATTCTAAATCTCAGAGTTAGTATCAAATACACATGTTAATGTATAGCCAGAAGTGTAACTGGGTTTTCCATCAAATACACATGTTAATGTATAGCCAGAAGTGTAACTGGGTTTTCCACGCTCTTACTAATTAACTTTTGACGCCTTTGACGAATTGATTTTTTCTTTTTTAAATTCCAAAGGATGGGAAAATATTAAATTTGAATAAATTGAAGGACTAGCCCTAGGAGTCGTTGGGATCTGCGCCTCTGTGTACTATAATTAGAATCTCATAGCACGAATTTTTCAAATAATATCCCATCTCTTAGAATAAACCGTCACGAAATTCAAGGGTTAACCCGCTAGCCTGACAAAATGTACAATAGAAGAAAAAAAACAACTGCGGTGAAATCAGGATATCTGGTAGTAGCTTCAATATTATTGCTCAAGATTCTATCGTTTGACCTCAGTTTCTCTCAACAGTAACAAATATTCTCTTTTAAACAAAATTCATCTTAACTTTTCATAATCAAGTCCACAAATGCATAATCTTTAATTAAAACATTCAGTTTTTATTAGTTTAAAAAATATTCTAATTAAATAAGTACACTTAATTAATATCAATTTAATTTAACAAGTATCTTTCCTAAAAAAAAAACATCCAACATAAACAAATTATCTTAGGACTGTTTCATGTCCCACAAACCGTATTCCTTTAGTTTTATTTTTTTAAAAAAATCATTATAGACTTATCCCATGGGAAATCGGTACGATCCATACCATCGATTTGTAAACAATACACATTTATGGTTTTGTACCTCAAGTATATGAGCTTCCATTAGTTTAACTGCTTAGTCACTAAGCCTTAGTGAAGTCAGTGTAAGGAATGTTTGGAAAAGTGTGTCGCTGATCTCGTTAACCAGAAGGAGGTTCTGATATCGCTATTGGTGCCGGGCAGGGAGCAAGGCAAGGAGCCGTTAATAGAATTAAATCTGAAGAGGAAAAAAACAGTTGGTTGAATTTGCATTAGGTTCAGTCTATAAAGTACGTCACGCTCAGGGTTGCCAACTCAATAAAATAAAATTTACCGACAAATATAAGAATTTTCAACAAAATTTAAGGACAAAAATTTTTTTTTTACGGACTCATTTCACATAAAATGTTTACCTTAAAACGAACGAATATGAAGCATAATCCAAGCATTGTATCTAAAAATGTAACGTCTCTATATGAGCACGTCTCTATTACTATTACCATGTTCATATTTTATAACGTTAGTTGTATGACATTCATCATCAACCTGGACTCTGCCGCTTTAAGGTGTGCAATTTCATTGTCCAAACTTAACACATAAACTTCTTTCCTCAAATTCATATTGACCATGGGGGAAAAATCTTGCCCTTTGTGGGAGACAGTAATGTGCGTCTTTGACTGTCCAACAAAGTCATGCTCAGGACATTTTCAACGAAATGACATAAGGTCATGAAAATATGTTCAATCACCGCAATTCTGTCCTATACTTCCAGCTAATGTCTACTTCATGAAAACATTCATTAAGATTTACAGGACCTTGACACGGTATAACTATCAGATTTTCATGAGTAACCTCCCTTGTTTTTCATCTCCGCCAATTGCAAGTCTATCGCTAATTGTCGTCTTCCATTTCCTTTGGCCAGTACCTTATTGCCTAAAAAAATCTCACTTTTGTTCTATTACTTTCCGCTGTAGTCCTCTTGGATTCTCCACTGTTATTCACTTATTTTAAACATTTTATTTTTGTTGAAATAAAAAGACAAAACAATTTTGTATCCAGCACATAAAAAGGCTTTTCCAGAAATGGTCGTAATTTGTATCTGTCTCTTTCCCCCCAGACTGCGTCCTATCATGTTGAATTGATTGTCTTCTGCATTAAATCATTGATATATAACTAGATATCACATGCATTAAATCATTGATATATAACTAGATATCACATGCATTTAACGAGCCGTTGTATCACATTACTTGGCTTTACGTAGTCACGGCCATACAACAGTTAACGAGCTCTTTCCCTCTCAGATCAAAATAAATGTCTCAGTGCCATTGAGCCAGCGTTTTAAACACTTCATAAAATTCAATGATGAGTTTGATGGTGGGATGCTATTGAATCTACAAACATTGTAGTGATCCCCACAATTGTAAAGTAGTTCTTAGCCTCAGTGATGCTATGTGAGTTTGTGTTTAAGGAAAACACCTCTGACAATGTTAATAAAAATTTACTAATACGCATTTAATATTTTTAAAAAAATCAACTTTTTATCAATTGACGCAGATCTAAAACTTCCAGTAAGACAATGAAAGACGAATGAATGATTTAATTTATTTAAACTATTGAGCAATGAATTACTTTATATTTAAAAAAAAAAAGAGAAATGTTAATTAAAAAAGTAGCCCACTTTTCGCTTTATCTTTGTAAAAACCCCAAAAAGACATGCAAAACTCGCACATAGATCTACATGGTACGTTCTGTATCTTATAGACTATAGACATTGTTTCAAATATTTCATTACTAAACATTGTCCTATGTTAATTTTTTGCATCACGAGGGTTGTAGAGATCTTTTTTTTAAAAAGCTGTCAATTAGGTTTATTAAGTACATGTGGGAATTAAAATCTTTTTCATATGAAGAGCACAATGGAAAAAAACAGCAGAGTCACATTTTCCACATTTTGAGAAAACCTAAATTAAAGGTTTGAAACCTTTTTATTACAAATTATGTGAGAAACTGTCAATTCTTTTAATGTTTAAGGGAAGGTCATCCATTTAAGCATCAAATTTTAACAAAGAAATATTCTGAAAATCATGTTAGCTCATGGAAAATTTTGTTTTTTCAAAATGTGTTCAGATTGGACTCTGCTGTTTTTTCCGTTGATTAGGACTTTGCCTGTTTTTCCATTGTAACACATAAGAAATAACTATATAAAACCATTGAATTTTTAAACTGTTTATAGAATGAAAAAGGCAAATTGAACAAATAAAAAAAAACAAATGCATGAACATTCACTGGTCTTGACCCTCATCTTCGACTTTATCGTCATACGGCAGAGCATCATAGAATGCCTCATTGGTGGTAAATTTTTTGAGGACTTGGAGGTCTTTGTACTTTGCAGCTGATATAGCCAGTCTATCTTCATACAAAGCTACTGGCACTGCTGTGCATACTGAAAAATTGTTTTTTCTCGTTGGAACAATGATGTTTGTTTTCAAGAAAATACCGTTCCATGAGTCTCTGTGAAAAACAGTCCCTGGACCTTCATCCTTGTTAAAAACCATTTCCCGAATGGGGCACGTGGGGAACGGGCAGCCTTTCTTATACAATGGCCTTAGAAAGCCGGAGAAGTTTTTGACCAGATCCTGTTTAACATCAGTCACGTTAAAGGGTGTAGGATGTTTTCGTGCTTCACTAAATATTTTTATTCAGTCTTCTGGAACACTAGCACTAGACTTTGTATTTACTGGACCCATGTCCCTGTCACACTCCATATAAGAATGTCCGCGCTCAGGGAATGTCACTGTCACTGAAGTAAACCTTTGTCTATGGTGCACCATATAATCTAAAAACCGAATCAGGGTAAAGTTCTTATTCTGTCCTGCGCAGGAATCGCAGAATAGTTCAAAGTGAGTAACCTCTTCGCTGACCTTGGTTGTGATGTGGTCATACAGGAAAGAAGCCACCTCATCTGAACCTTTCCTAGCGACAGTCTCATCATAGCAGTAAAGAAAAACATCATCAGTTGATAGTTGGTGAATGTTAAATGATTGGTATGTGAGCTTTCTGTTGTAGTAAAAGTCATTGGTGGACTTGTTGGGTAGGTTGAGATTTTTTTGGTAGTCAAACGTAAAGGCCTCAAGATGAGGTGTAATCTTGGCCTTTTGCTTAGCGTCTCTTTTTCTCCGGTAGAATGTGTCAGCTTTTCGCTGGTGGAGATCTTTTTGAGTACATCATCTGTACTCTTCAGGAATACTTTATAGTGATAGCTGTGACTGTTTACACTTTTAGGCTCTTCCTTTCGAGGTCTTTTCCGGCTAATCTCGGTGACTGTGATCAGTGAAGCAAGATAGGAATCCTGTGAAAAGAAGCAATATAAGATTATTAACGCAACCGGTCACACATCTTTGGAAACACAAGCATTTTTATAAAATTTAAAAATAAATAAGCCTACCTACTTTGTTAGAATTAATAAATGTTCTTGGGTATCATAACACAGTAATACAACCAGATGTCTACCATGGTTATGATTCAGATGCTAGTCTAGCTAGTCTAGACCTAACTAAATTTGAATGAGAATGAGAAACTCTTCGTCTTATTTAATCAACATGTTCAAGGTGGACTAACAGGTGCATTAAAATTATGAATCTAGGTCTAGACCTAAATCTAGAGCAAGTATTATAAATAAAAAAATAGTCTAGAACTATATTTAAAGAGTTTAATTTAAAACTTAAAAGAAGAACTCACCTGAGCATCCGTTGTTGGTAACGCATTGAATGACTCTTGGAGCAAGGCTCTATTCTCTTCTTTGACTGTTTGAAAGCATTTAAGTCTTATACATTTACAGTCAGGGCCAGTTACATGAGATGACAACCTCTGTTTCTTTGCTATGTCTTTCTTACTGCCATTTTTCTTTCTCTTTTTTGGCTTGTCTGTAACAATAGTCAGCCATTTTGCTTTAGTATAGATTCTTTGTGTACTGGTTACAGCTTACTGATTGGCCCAAAGGGTCACGTGACCCTAAAGGTCATGTTATTATATGGACCCTGCGAATTACGGACGGTTCGACACCGGACGATTCGACCCCGGTCGATTCGACCCCGGACAGTTCGACCCCAGGACGTTTCGACCCTAGGGTGTTTCGACCCCGGACGATTCGACCCCTTTCTTTTTAAGGCGTGAAATGTTTTGGTTTTTAAAAATCCATTTTTAATCCTTTTTTAAATTAAAAATAACTAGTTTAAGTTTAATATTATCTCTTTCAAAATAAAAACAGTAGGAAATAATATTTTTAACGTTTATATAATGATAGTATGATTGAACAAATAATATAGTTTTATATTAATATCTCTTTAAAAATAAAAATAGAATGAGATGTTATTTTTAATTAGTAATATAAAATAGTACAATATATAAAATTAAATAGTCTAATTTATATTAATAGCTCTTAAAAATTAAAAATAGAATGATATATTTTTGATAATTAAAAATAGTACAATATATAAAAGTCTAATATATATT
>MUZC01000862.1:164955-220652 GCA_002072015.1 Radix auricularia
CATTAAGTGACAAAATATTAACAATGAATCAACATTTTATTTTGTGTGACGGTATAACTTATAACAATGAACAATTTATTTTATTTTTTAACGTCATAGTCATACTAACTAATATTAGTACTAGTCATAGTATAGTATAGTACGGTAAACACTGATTATTGAGTTTAACAGCAAAAAAAAAAATAGGCATCAATAAGAAATCGAACCCCGGACCTGCAACGTAGCGTACTATCTTACTATCAATATGACCAAACAGCCACACATTTACTGATGAGATTTTTAACCTTATAAAAAAAATGTTACCAAGAATAGCAATAACCGGAAGTGAACTAGCGCGCAGATTGCGAATAGGGTTTGAAACCTATTCGCAATGCGAATAGTCACTTCGATTAAATAAGTTATTTATTATTTAAACTCAAATTATTAATTTAACTTATTATTATATTATCATTTAGTTTCGCAATTTAATTGCAGAGGACAACGCAGTTTTCGATTAGGAATGTTGCTACTAATACTAATACTATTATAGTAATAGTACTAAACAAAACGTTTCGAATTATTACTTCTTCAAAATATTTTCTATTATTTTTGTGTTCACTTGTCCGTATGTTCAGTTGTCTGTTGGTTCAGTTGTCTTGTGTTCACTTGTCTTTGTGTTCACTTGTCTGTGTGTTCACTTGTCTGTGTGTTCACCTGTCGAATGTTCAGTTGTCTTGTGTTCACTTGTCGTGTGTTCGCTTGTCGAGTGTTCAGTTGTCTGGGAACCAACAACAACAATCCCATTAGGCAATTGAGCATTGAGATTACTGTTCTTGTAGTACTAACAAAATTTGGCGTGACAGTGTAAAAATAAAATAAATATGGAATTCAATATTTTATTGAATTTTGTGAATATTTCATATTTTTAGCATTTAAATATTTTAAAAATAGGGTTTTGAAAGTATTAAGAAAACATCATTTATTGAATGAACGTAATAGTTTTAAATAATATTACAATGACACTTTAAAAAGATTAATTTAAAATATTTTTGACATCGAAATGCTTCATTGGTCTGGTCAACTTGAGATACAGAAAAAGACCTATTGGATACAAATAGATGAAAAGTTAAAGCAGGAAATTAATTTTAATTTGGCAATCGTTCTATCATGAAAAGGTTTACATTTATATTAGTGCTTATCGTAATCGATGAAGGTAAATGTATTAATGTTTTGACAATAGCGTACTATAATATCACGATATGAGGTTTCATCCATTTTCAACGGCTGTATACTGAACTGTATGTAGTAGGTAGTCCAAACTGGCGAAAAAACCCGTTTTGGGGTCATTTTTCATAGTTTTCAAAAAATAAATAAAAATACTTCTAGGAGACTTACACAAATAAAATTTATATGTTAATAAACTTCGAATCTTTATCTACAGAAATATATATTTTTTGTATCTGTAACTTGTGTCCATATGTAATTGTAATGTGTTTAAAAAGTATCAGTTTTGACAAATTTTACGGCGTTTTTTCGCGTGAATTTTTACCATTAGGTGTTTGAAACGCCGATCGCTTCGCGCCTATTCAAATTAGCGACGTAGTGTTACCATCAAATTAAAGGGCAGATACTACCCTTTCGTTTGATGTATAGAAAGTATATATAACTTTATTATTTCATTTTTAAAATTCAGATTGAAAACTTAAATCGTAGGAAAAACAATGAAATTAACTAAGCTATAACACTTTTCGCACACCGATAGAAAGATCATTATAATATTCAAATTACTGTTGTAAAATCAAATGAGTGGTAACTATTGGCGCGACGCGAATTTCTTTAGAAAAACCTAACCATTTCAATTTTTCGTTGTTTCACGGGGAAAGCCGAGCGAGTCACTGCTAGTCACCACGGTCTAGTGGTTTTGTTAATAGGAATTACTCGTGTTTGAGACGTCAATCAATACGTAAGTAATATATTCAAAGTTTTATTTACATTTAAACAAAAGATTTACACCTGTTTTAGTTTAGTTGATTTAGTTAATAAAAAGATATTATTATCTTAAGCAACACTGCTGGTCTCATCGCAGTAACATAATATAAAATTGGACGAGTCAGGCACATATGGCTATGGTATGATTAGAGTTGGATGTATTTAATTTAGGACAGTCTATCGATAAAAAGCATGGATAATCTTAGAATTGACTGCATAATACATACTCAAATGATGTTACATTTGATAATTTTTACAAAATACGGCTGTAATAATTATTTACAATACGGGTTTCTGCATAAATTTGTGAATCGATTTCAAGATGGATTCCCGATAGCCTGTGGCAACGGAGTATGTTGGATCTGGCATTCTTTTCGGGGGGTGTTAGGATTGAATATCAATGAAATCTTTTTTAGAAACAAATATTTATTTCAAAGTTCTATGAACTATTATGAATTTTTTCATTCATATTAATTACTTAGTATAAATATTTATTAATATAATTATACTTGATAATATTTAGATTTCTTTGCTCTGCACTGTGAATCTTGTGTCTTGTGCATACCAAATAAGTAGGATAACATAGACTCGCCCAATTCATTAATTTAGTATGATATTTAATCAATGAATATCAATAAAACTAATCTGAATCTGAGCTAATGTTCAAAGTTAAATACTCTGATTCTGATTAAAAATATACTATTTGTATTTAGTAGATAGTTGGCCTATTATAGTCTTGGTTTAAGTATAGTGCAACTATATTAATAATTCAATAAATAGTTNAAGTATTGACTTCAAACACTTCCTTACCAAAGATTACACATAATTCTAGTTTTGATGGTATATTAATAACATGTTTTTAATAGTATATTCCTTATTCCTCAGTGGGGGAAATTCTTGTTGGCCCCGTGTGCATCATTTCTGGCTAAAGGAAAAGGCCACAGCTTCCACCAGTTCCTAGAACATACGGTTTAATTTTTCATGTTACACTTCATCAAGGTCCAGGGTAACAAGAACAACAAAGATGTTGCAAACTGTTTCCAGAAAGTCACTACCGGCCTGATTGTTTTGTCAGGAAAATGGAACATGTGGTTTCTAGTATTTTGACACTCTCTGGGACTGATTCTTTGATGGATTATTTAGCAATGACATTGAACCTGGATTCTTTATATCCAGCCTTGGAGAAGTGCGGTATTACTTTAGCTAATGTATGTACACCACTTTATTTTGATAAAACAATCTGTAGTGAAGTTAATGTGACTAATAAAGACTTATAAAAACATTTCTTAAAATAAAAGTGGGGAAGAAAAGTGATGACTAACAGTTACAGAAATTTCTTTGTGCTAATTTACTCTTAAGTAAAGACTAAACAAACTGAAAGGTATGGAGAAGTTCAAAATATTGCACTTGCACATTGAAAAAGGAAAATAAAATGAAATATTAATCAGTTTTTTAAACAATAATTCATAAGTTCTGTACTTGTACTAGTTAAAAGAATTTTTATGAATTTAAGGGGCTAAACTGTTTCTTTTTGCAATTCATTCACAGAAGTTTAAAATTAACCTTATCATGATGTTTGAAGTGTAGATTGTCAAGACAAGGAGACATTTATTGTTAAATTTTTTGTATCATTTAATGCAACTATAAAATATTTTCTTATGGTGTTGAGCATTGATATTTCTGACATTTCATTTTTTAATAATTAGATATATCTGAGAACACTTTAAAATGCTTTTGATCCTATTGTATTATGCAAAGCATTTTTAATTATTTTTTTTTAAAACGTCATTATTTAAAAATAACTTTGGGCCAGTATATTTGAAATTAATTTAATTCATGTAAATACACTTTAATGCTATTGATTCATAATGCTTACTGTGCTGATCAACACTATCTTTAGTTTGATGTATGGTATGTTGAGTTATGTCAATTGCATAATTTTTTATGAATTTTTAAATTTTAGCATTTTTAATTATCACGTATTAGTACTTAGTGTTAGTGCTTATGAGGGTACTAGTTTTAAGGATTTTATCAATTAAAGTGATTAAACTGTTTCTATCTTGAAATTCATTCACATAAATTTTTAGGCTTATTAAAAATACCTTAATTTGATGTTAGATGTTGATATATTGATTTTTGTGACGAGGTGACATATTTTTATGTTTACATTTGTGAATAATTTATGCCACTTTTTAAAAGCTAATTTAATGGGGTTAAGCATTAATAAGATTTCTCTCATTTCATTTTTTTATAATAAGATTCATCTGAGAACATTTTGAAATGCCTTCGGCTCAATAGTGTTTTGCCAAGCATTTTTTATAATTTTTTTAAAAACTTCAATTTTTGAAAATTTAATGGGGTGGGTATCTTTGAACTTATTTTAATGGATGTAAATGTACTTCAATGCTATTGATTCACATTACTCATTGTTCCTGTTAAAATTACCTTTAATTTGATGTATGGTATGTTTATTTATGTCAGTTCCTTAATTTTATATGAATTTTTGAAACTGTGCATTTTATACACATTTCGGAAAATAAAAATGAAAAAAAATTGATGTTTTCAATTTTTAAATATTTGTTTACTTTTGAATGAATCAATGTAGAGGCTTCATCATTTTTTTTTAAATTCAAAAATTTGCTATAATAAGTAAAAATTAACAAACACATTGGTGTAAATATAATGAGGTAATTGTTTATAATTTAATAATTGAGACCTAAGTAACTATAACTAAGCAGTTGTAGTGGGACGTGGTGGTCGAGATGTAGCGCGCTCGACTGTTGTACCGATGGTCACGAGTTCAAATCCATGCGAAGGCGAGGATTTGTTCCCAGGGCCTGAGGAGTCCCTGAGGGGTACCCAACTAGACAATAGTTAGGCGGCTGGGGTAATGCGTGGAACCCCTATAGCCGTGGCCGCTGCATCACTTGCCAACAGATCATCTCTCATGGTCTGTTGACGCAATTATCCTCTGTATAGAAGGAGCGTCTGTATATCTAAGATAAGAAGATAAGCAGGTCTATGTGATTTTTTATTTTACTCACTCAAAATAATTTGGGACCAGAATTTGAAGAATTGCCACTTATCAATATCATTTTGTTTAAACATCTAATTTAAGTGCCAACGTACAAATATATAAAAGGGATGAAACTGGAGGAAAAATATACTTTCACCTAATATTATTTGTAATTAGAAGTAGTCTGCCCATATGATTCACATGTCATAAAATTATAAAATTAAAATATTGTACCAAACATAACAGTTATTACTATTGACATTTAGTTGATAATTGAGCAACACATTAAATTGCTTTATTTATTATTACGAATATTTTTTGTTAGCAAATTTTTGAATGAAAATCTCCAATTTTGTCACATTGCCAAAAAGTCTAATATTTGGAGCAATAAAAATAAAATAATTACATTCATTTAAATTTTATTCTTAAAATACTTAAATAATTAGTCAATTGACACTAGTTTCACCAGAAAAATTTAAAGATTTCTGGAAATATGTTTTTGTTTGCTTTGAGCTAAATCTAAAACAAGTAAAATTTGAGAATGCAAAAAATAATTAATAACTTTTATATTGTATTTATTATTAACTTTTTAATTGAGCCTCTTTTCCAGACATACAAATAAATAACGCAACCCAAAAATTAAAGTATGGCTAAGACTAAGATAAGTTTTTGTTGAAGATGAAGGCAGTAGTCACTGGAAATATCTGCTACTGTTTTGAAAACATTCATTGAATATAATATATATATATATATGAGCAACAAAGCCCATCCAAGGACGTTCCGCCATCGTTTTGCTGGCATGTTGTATCTTCCCTCCATCCACCGTCTTGACAGACCAAACATGTGTATCACGTCAAAACACTTTTCATTATAGTTATAATAATTAACCAGTAAAAACAATGTTTTCAACTATACATCATAACAAGTAACGAGTAGAGCTCAAAATAAAGTCTTGATAAAAAAACTGCACAAAAAGTAACTTGTTTTATTCGTCCGCGTAAATTTGTTCAATATGTAAATTTTTTTTTTTAATTTCTCCGCTGATGATTGGCTGTAGGGGTCTGCAGGAGTTTGAGGGACTAATCGCTGTGGAGTACAAGACAGAACAGACGAAAAATTGCCTTCTTTTATTTTGATATATATAATGTAATATTGTATAAATTCAGTCAATGCTGTTAAATTATTATTTCATTTATTTTGCCTTCATCTAATATTTGGTCTCAGGTGGGATTCATAATCTGCTTTAATCATTTATAATTCATTTTAAAATATAATCTTATAATCATTATTTTTCTTTTTAGTAAATACGTTGTCAAATCTGAAGTATTTTGAGACATTTAGTGAGATAGGTGTTTCATCTTACATAAAAAGATCTGCTGAAGGACAAGAGCTAATAAAAATTATTAAATTCAGAATCTTTAAGAGGTAATCAAATGTTCTAACCTTTTGTATTATGTGGGAGTATCTTCAAGAAAAATTCTTACTTATTACATTTATTTTGTATTATATAGTTTAATCATTTGTTTAATTTTTATTTAAATTATGTATGGTTTTTTTTTAATTAAGATCAATTTTAATTTAAAAAATGTAACTTTCAAATTAAATTCTTAAAATATAAAATTATTTTTGCTCATTCATTTTCATATTTTTGTATTGTGTAAGTTAAACAATCATGAAGTAGTAGTAGTTTTTGCTAACATAATATTTTCAAAAGTAAGATTTATAATTTTCTTATTTGAAAAAAATGGAATTATTATTGAATTATTTTGATAAGGAATTTCAAAATATGGCTCAAGTCTGGAACTAAAGTATTGTCGGAGGATTTCAAAGCTCATCTTGTTCATGGTGATGGCAGAACAACTTCTTTCTTGGTTGATCAAAGTAGACTATTTAGTGGACACCTTCTAGGTAACTATTCCTACATGCTGATTTTTTAAAGTTAATTTTGTATGATCTAAATCATTGTGTGAAATCAGTTTATAGAAATGAGAATAAATTTACATTTCATCTGAAATTAATTAGAATTTTAGCAGATTAACTAATAAACACAAGGTTGTGTATACAACATTATAATTAAAGATCCAGTTAAAATAAAGCTTTTGACTATAAAGCCCTTATATTTGAGACATAACTAAAAGTATTGATATGTTCATTATAATACAGACCATGCAACAGACTAGCATAAATATTTACATGCAACATAGAAATACAAAGAGAGAATCTAAAAATTAATTAATTTAAGTACTGTACAATTGATCTAAATGAAACTTTGATAAAATGGATTGTTAGGTGCCAAAAGTCTATTTGTATAATTTCAGCTTGAAAAGATCCCCCGAAGTGGGTGACTTTTAACTTTTGTTTTTCCAAGGGACTATGCACTATGCACAATAAAACAGGGAAGTTAATGTAATGGATTTAAAAAATAGGACAAGATACATGTTTTTATTGCTATTATTATTCCAAATAATGTGCAACAATATGATACGTTTTTCAACAAAAATAATTTTAAAATTGTCTGATCCTTAAGTTAAATAGGTTGTGGTCTATAATAGCCTGAATAACATGGCTATTAGTTAATGAAGCTCTATGCGTTTATCAGTTTAATAAATTGTATGTGTGTGCAAATACTTTTTTTAAAATTTAAGTATTTAAAAATTGAATTTTTTTTTTAATGTATTAATATATTCAATGTTTTGAAAAACTATTCAGCTTTTTCTTAAAATTCAAACCTAAAATTTATGCAAGCCTGTTTTTATTTTTTTGTATCTTTCACTGGTTCATTTTTTTTTAAAGATGTCAGAAATATCACAGCAGAACGAATACAAATATTTCCCCTGATATTTAAAGAGATTTGTCTTTTATTTTGTTATCCTTTCCATATGCAGTATAAAAATGTATTAATATATTCAATGTTTTGAAAAACTATTCAGCTTTTTCTTAAAATTCAAACCTAAAATTTATGCAAGCCTGTTTTTATTTTTTTTGTATCTTTCACTGGTTCAATTTTTTTTTTAAAGATGTCAAAAATAATATGTAAGAACAATTACAAATATTTTCCCCTGATATTTAAAGAGATTTGTCTTTTATTTTGTTATCGTTTACATAGGCAGTATATTTTGGTGGTATTGTTTAAGATATGATTAATATAATTCACTTCTTTTCAGATAATCCTGTTGTATCAGTTCATGCACATAAAGAGGATATGTTATGGTCCATCCAGATATTTGATAAAAATGAAACCTATGCAGTGGAGGTAATTAGTTGTATTTAAAGTCAAAGTGATGAATCTTAGAAACATAGGGTTGAATTCCGGGGGCAAACAATTTAATAAGATTTCCTAAATATGGTTGATTAAATGATGGGTTCTTAAAAAAAACCTGAAAATAATTATTAATGGCTTAAAAGACATTTTATTTTATTTTTTAATAATAATAATAAAATAATAATTTATATAGCGCTGTATCCCAGCTAGGAGCCGGGCTCACAGCGCTTTAAATGGAGATAACAATACAAATATTAATTTAATAAACATTCATATCATACTTACTACATAAATGACAATACGTTATATATCAGCTACGTTAATCATTAAAAGAAATGTTTTTTCATTAATTTGGAAAATAAATTTTGAAAGATGTGTCTTAAGTGCAGTCTTCAAGGACTTAGTAGTTGATATACTACGGATGTGTAATGGTAGAGAATTCAATTGTTTGGCTGCACAAAAAGAAAATGACCTTTTGCCAAATGTTTTAGTGCGTGTCTTAGGAACACAGAGAATGCGTGTATCTGCAGAAGAGCGTAGCTGACGACTTGGTGAGTAGACCGACAAAAGTTCAGCAAGATAGGAAGGGCATGAGTCAGAAAAGAATTTGTGACACAGAACGGCCAGTTTGTAATCCATTCAGGGCTTGTATAGGTAGCCAATGAAGTGAGTAAAGTAGCGGAGTAACATGGTCATGTTATTTTGCCTTCAGAACTAATCTGGCAGCTGAATTTTGAACTCTCTGTAGTTTTTCAATGCATTGATTTGGCGCACCTGACAGAAGAGAATTGCATTAATCAATACCAGCTAAAACAAGAGCACAGACTAGAGTTTTTGTTGCGCTATCTGTTAAGTAATGACGGATTGAACTGATCTGGCGAATGGCAGTATAGGCAGAGCGACAGAAGTGATTGATAAAGTTGTTGGTAGACATGTTATCACAAATAATGTAGCCAAGATTCCTAGTCGATGTTTTGAACAGTATATCAGAACTAGCCACCTGAATAGAATTTGGAAGAGTTAAAGTACTGCGTGATTTATTGTTACAGAATAGCAGTGCTTCTGTCTTATTATCATTCAGTTTGAGCTTGCTTAAAGTCATCCATGACTTTACTTCACCAATGCACTCCTGCATCAATTGGACAGTGAAGTCAATATCAGCGGGATCAGTGTGAGTGTAAAGTTGAGTATCACCTGCAAATGATTGGCTTTTAACTGATTGCTTTTCGAGCAGTAGAAGTAGTGGCCTTGTATAGAGCACGAAGAGTACTGGACCCAAAACGGAGCCTTGAGGCACACCATAAATCAAGTCAGCTCTAACTGACACCACATGTGATCTGTTAGATAAATGTGATTTAAACCAAGTCAGAACTGAGCCAGAAATCCCAAAATAATTTTTCAAAGTTTTTAGCAATGTTTGATGGTCGACGGTGTCAAAAGCAGCACTAAGATCTATTTTAACATATTTTCTTCACAGACAACCTATTCATATTGTATTTTAAGAGGGATTTAAGTTATTTTCTACTTTAGTTTGCAGTCCTTTTTTAAATACTGTATTCAATACCTTCTTCACTCTGTTTTGAATCTAAAATATAGTATTCACATCCTAACAGTTGACAAGATACAAATCTGTAGGTGTTAATCAAAGTGAAGGGATGACTGGGTCATGTCTCTGCTTAGTCTCACACATTAACAATATTTATGCCTTTGATATTACGCATTTTCATATAACATCTTTATTACATCATTCTTAAAAAATGACCAAAGATCAAAATTTGAATTAAGCATAAAATTGATGTATAATTTAAAAGTAGTTATAATTAATAAATGCAATTGAGTTTATAAAGTAGTAAATGCTTTCTTTTTTTTTCTTTTTTTTTAAGCCTGCCTTGAACCTTCTGCAAGCATCTGAAAATCTAAACAATGAAACCTTAATTGCATATAGGGGGTCTGATTTAAGGGATAGTGGAAGCAAGTGGTAAATACATGCCAAATTATGCTATTATCACCTAATTTATTTTGATTTTATTTCCTAAACTTTGATGTAAACACAACAAAATGAAAAAAAATATTATTTTTTAATTCCATGAGTTTATATGTCATTTCATTTTTTTGGTCATGATAATTGAATATAATGTTAAAAATCAATTTATTATAATTTATATTTTTATTTGATATTTTTATCGTATGGGTGATTGCTACAACTCATTTCAGTCCTCATTGCATTGTGTTCAGCAAAAATACTTTCCTTTATACTAAATAATAATATGAGAACAATACCCCAGCCCTAAGCAGGGATTACTACTCTTCACATGTAAAACTAGAGTTAATTCAAATAGAAACAGTCAAAACTTAATAAAACATTTTATGACATGTCTAAGCTACTTGATAGTTCACCGTCAATGAACACAAAGAGAAAATTAAGCGCTACAAAAGTTTCCAACATAGTATGGAGCATCACCAACTTAATCCGTCAAAATATTTAATCAACAAGCTGTTTGGATAATTACAGTTTTTTTGTTTATTAGCTTTTAGTGAACTGTGTGATATGAAGCATTCTTTATGTGTTTGGTATTATAGGGTACTGATGGTAAACAAAGTGCACCATAGTTTAGCATGTTAACAATAAGCTTCCCTGATGCCACAGCGATGTTGGGTGGTCAGAAATATTATCAATGAATTCTGAGTGGCACACAGGATGTGGGAAAAACTCCTTTAACCTCACGTCATGGCCACACTACTTTAAGCTCACCGGCCTTCCTACTTTTCCCTTTCCCATTTTGCTGCTGTCACACTGATGTTAGGTTGTCAGAGGTGCATAAATCTCATCAATGAATTCTGAGTCGAAAGTGGAATGTAGGGAAAATGCCTCAAACCGCACATCTGGTTGATGGGTGAGCTGTTAATTGGCGTTGGTTGTAAGAAAGGCAATAGTCATTTATTATTGTAGCTTGTAAGGAAAGTCACGAATAAACAAGGGAAAGAATTCACTGGAGGAAATTTTAGGGTTGAAGGTTAACAAAGGGGAACAGACCAACTTTAGGCACCTGCAAAGAAATCGTGGAAATTAGGAGAGTGGATAGGATGTAAGAGAGTGCTTAGAGTTTGCAACAAGAGTGTTTAGGAACAGTATTAGGGCATAGACTGTAGTAAAACTGTACACTGTGTTTCCTGTTAGAGTTCAATTATTTAGACATCACTAACTGTGTTCACCTTAGAACAGAAAGTAGTCAAATAAAATTTTACAAACTATAAACCCAACGACCTGCATTTATGTATTGTAATTAACTTGTAGTTAGTGTATACTGCTGTAATAAAATTCAATTTATCTAGCCACCACATTGCTACATTAATACAAAGCAGCGCTTAATTTCAAAAGAATGTTTATTCTTAGTGATGAAGTCATCTATTGATCTTTAATAGTAATTACAATTTTTAAACTACCCTTTTTTTTATAGAGTTTTCATTAATCTTTTATTTGTTTCTCTTCTTATTCCCATCCTCAGTGGTGCCAGATATCCTATGATTTCAAATAAAGATGACAATTTCCATTTTCGTTACAACATAAGCAACCCAAGACACATAAGGAACGGTATAACTTTTTTGAGATACTTTAATTTGACTCCTTTTATAAAATTTACTTTCTATAATCTTTTAAGATTCTTAATGTCAATACACATGCAGCTTTTCAATTTATTAAGTTGCAAAGATAAATGTTTTATATTAACAACTTCTTTTTTTCCTGGTGGTATCCATTCACTGGACTTGTTAATTTTGTCCAGGGGGATATACATTTTTAACCATTGGCATTTTGATTGTCATCCCCAAAAAAGGGTTTGCTTTTTTTATTTTTTAAATGCATAAAGTTAACTTGTTGCCAAAAACTATCTGCCTTTATATTGCTAATAATTCCATGCCCAATGATGACTTTTTCTTGGCTGGAGAAAACTTAGGACCATCTACCTCTTTGCTGACAAATGCAAAAGTAGACAGACATAAGCGTTGGATAAGTGTAGGACCCAATAATCTTCTGTAAAGAAAGCGCATATGTTATATTAGAAAATTAAACAATATTTTCATGAGAAGGAGGCAGAGAAACAAACTATCATCGGTTTATTTTTATTTAGATAGTCATGTTAAACGAAGGAGTGTGGAACCAAAGAACACCTGTCTGATCTACATGGTTGGGGATTATGACTTATTTAAAGAGAGATGTGGGAAAAATTATGTAACTTGTTCTTCACTACTAGTAAGTTGAAGGCATTGATTGTCAATATTAAATAACCAAACTTCAGAACTGAAATAAATTAGATTGTCATTCTGTAACTTAATCATTAATTAAAATTAATTTATACATTTTTACCTTATACATGTATTATGCTTTTTCAATGTTATATAACTCAATTCTATAGATGGATTATTCATATTGATATAAAAATAATATATTTTCCTAAATACATCACTCTTTATTAATATGTGAAGTAGGGCTGCGGAAATTACCGATTAATTTCTCGATTAATCAGTAAATTATTTTATCGATTAAAATTATTTTAATCGATAAAATAGTGATTAAAAATAGAAAAATTTTTTGTTTTTTTAAATTCGATTTATTAATAAATAATTAATCATAGTTTTTATTTTATTATTATTTTGTTACGTGCAAACTTCTCCGTTAAGATAATTCAGAAAGAGTATACTTCAAAATAACCTGTTTTATACGGACAATGATATAATTAAAAAAACCATTGTTTTTAACTATTTAGGAATAATATAAAAATTCATTGACATTATATTGAACTACTTATTTTTTAATATATCCCCTAACAATAGTACGTGTTTTAAATTTAATTAAATTAAATACTTAGGTTATGGGCATTTTAAAATATGCAATAAAAGGGCACAAAATATGAAGGAAAATGAAATAGTGAAAAAAGAGATTATGAGGTCACTGAGGTATTAGAAAAAAATCATAGCTTTCGAACCACTTGGGATAAAAAATATGATCTTTATGTTTTTACTAATCATCAAACAATTTCTATACAGCTGTATTACTTTTATATTTATAAAATTAATTTGAAATTTTCATTCAAGTGCCTCAACTTTAATACGTTATTTAACTTGTTTTCAGGGGTAACTGTTTTAAAAATAACAAAAGGAAAATACACAGCGCGTCTTTTTATTACTTCCCTTGAAATTTTCAGTTTAATGACATCATACATCTTTTTTTTTAGCTTAACAAAATTATCGATTAATTAATCGGTAATTTTTCAAAAGTTAACGATTAAATTTAATTTAATCGATAACAGCCCTAATGTGAAAGTTTCTGTGTGGATTTTTAACAAATTTCTTTATAATTTAAGTGAATAATAAGATTGCCAATTACATTGTTGACACTCTCAGGGCAAAGATGTTCTACAATAATTATTTTAAATCTATCTCTGCTGGTCTGTCTGTACATGAGTAATTGCACACATTCCTTATGTTTTACAGTAAACTAGATTTTTAATTTCTATTCAGAATCAATGTGGCTCTTCATTTTTGAATGAGTATGTGCATTCAATTTATACTGTTGCTGTCTTTTCCAGATCAGCTTTGTGCGTAATGCAGATAATATTTACCGACAGTCAAGTTTCTATGGATTTAGCAATAGACGGATTCCTGGAATAAGGATACAAGTAGGAATGGTAAGCAGTTGACTGATGTGTGTAATAAAGTTAAATATGCATTATAAAGAATAATGATGTGTATTATCAGTTTACTTCTATATATTTTGTCACCCTGAAGATTATGCACAAAAGTTTTTTTAATTTATTGTAAATGTAAATAAAATACTGTGCAGAGATTTCAGTTTTAAAAAAATGAATTATTTAAAAATGATAAAGGTATGGGAAATTTTCTTGTAAAAAAATTGTTTGCTCTCCCTTCTTTATTAACTTTTACTTCGTCATGGTAAAGAATTACAGATTGTTTCTATGCTTGCTAAAGATTTGAAAATTAAATTTTTGTTCTGAATAACAATGGTAGTTATAAATAAATAAGCAGTTTTATTTCTATCACTTTACTTTTGTCAGTTTAAGGCCTTAAACTATTATGGGTGTTTGGGTGGCTGATTCTCGAACACATTTTTAACTTTTTTTAAAATTTGTTGTTTGTTGATTTTTAAAAAAGACTATCATTTTCAGTTTCATAAAATGGATCTGGGCTTATGAGTATTTTTGCTCTGCATCTGCTTTTCTGCAACCTTTCTTTCCATTGATGCCAAGATACACAATCCTCTGTTTGTTAACCCTTGTTTGGGTTATTTTATAAATGAGACTTTCAAAGTATGTCTGAATTATTTGCTATCACCATCAATGTAGCAGCATTTTTCATTCAAATTGTGAAGATGCTCTGCAGACATGGTCATTTGAGAACCTCAATGCCTGGGATTTTGTCCTGCCAGTAAATTTTTAATTTTGGATTTTTCATAAGCTTGCCTTGTGAAAACGATTCAGCTATATTGCATGAGGCATACATTACAAAGCTTGAGACTGACATATAATATAAGTAAAGTTGTTCCTTGAAATACCTTTTAGAGATATTTTTGTTGCTTTGCTCATGTCTGTTTTTTTTTCCAAAAATCTATGCTTTTATATAAAGTATATGGATATTACAACCAGCCAACACATATTTTAAATATACAAGCACATCATCTTGGGGCATGTCACTAAAATCACTAAATGTAAGGGTGTGGGGGATCAATTTCAAGTAACTTTAAGCTACATGTCTAACAATGCCTGCAATGTTATTAAAAGAACTAAGCAATGAACTGTCCCCAATCCTTGTAGACCTTTTTCAAGCCTCTCTAAATCAGGCTTAAGTGCCCCAGGATTGGAAATTAGGTCATGTAACTCCACTCTTTAAGAAAGGTGATAAATCAGACCCTGGTAATTGCAGACTTGTATCACTTACTAGTGTCACTTGTAAATTACTAGAGGACATAATATATATAGTATAATAATTAACCACCTAGACAAATATAATGCCCTTTGCCCACATCAACACATCGTGAGAAAAAACTAGGGCAGCGGAAATTACGATTAATTTCTCAATTAATTGGTAAAAGAATTTATCAATTAAAATTATTTTAATCAACAAAATATTGATTAAATTTAAAGAAAATATTTAAACCAATTTTTTCTATTTTTATATAAATAATTAATTATTAATAATTAATAATAATAGTTTGCTTTTTAAGCACAAATTTCTCCATTTAAAAAAAAAAAAGTTTTTAAAGTGTAAACTTTAAAATAAGGAGTTTTTATAAGGAAAATGATATTTAAAAAAACATTGTTTTTGCTTAATTAAAATTAACAAAATTTAAATACATTGACATTAAATTGAACTACTTTTATTAAAATATATGTCCTAATAATATTTTGTTTTATTAAATACTTGGGTTCTGGGCATTTAATGAAATTTTCTGTTTAATGACGTCATACATAATATTTTCAGCTTTAATAAAAATTATTGAGTAATTATTTGGTAATTTTTCAAAAGTTAACTATTAAATTTAAATTAATCAATAACAGCCCTAGAAAAAACTGATCATGTGAAACACAATTAGTTAAATCATTAAACCTTGAAACTTATAGGATAAAAAAACCAATGAATTCTAATTTAGAAATACAACACAAAGATAGCTTAATACAAAACTCAGATAAACATAAGGATAAAAACACCTTCTTATTCCGTAGACAAGAACAAGCACATACTAATTTTTGTTCTTCCCTTTTGAAATTGAGGCGTGAAATGGATTGCATGAAGAAACCAGGAAAAATAACACTTTATCATCATTCAAAACTCTAATCAGAATGCAGGACTAAACACTAACCATAGATAAGCATAAGGCCTATCTGAAATGCGGTTGTGGAATGGATTGCCTGATCAAACCAGGAAAACCATCATACTATCAAAATTGAAAGCTCTCATAAAAATGCAATGATGGACATAAACTTTGGATTAGCGTTAGAGCCAATAATTTTCTGTATAGAAAGAGAGTCTGTAATACATAAGTTTAATAAATATTGCCATTGACTTTTTGAAGTGATTCTTTTTAGTTGCAAATCATATTTCTTTATATCTTTTTTTTTAAAACCTTTATATTGCTTTTTCCTGTATTGTTCAAATAATTATTTTAAAAATTTTATTTTCTTTGTTTTCTTTTTATATTTTTACAGCTGACATTGTACACAACCTACACAGTGACTGAAACAGTGTTCCGTTATCCACATTTTAATGTAAAATTTGATTGGGATTCCGATACAAAATTAAGGGTAAATAAGCGTCACTGTTGAAGTATTTTAAATAAGATTTACTTTTTGAACAAGCAGATCTTAACAGTATCCGAACAGCTGGAGTAATATGGGGTTAAAGTGTCATGTTATTGGTATCACTTTATTGTATGAACATGTGAAAAAAAATTATTTGAATTTTTTGTATTAAGTCTAATGGTCATAGGCAATGTTCCTTTTAAGCTGTGCTACCGCCCAGATATCTGACCGATGCCACGCAGCAGTTTAGAATTACAGCGCATCAAATTTTGTTAAATATTGCGCAAAAAATTCATGTTGCGCAACTTTACACACACACTTTTTTACTTTGCGCACAGACCAAGAATCTTAGAGGGGGTTTGGTCATATGTTAAAAGGAAAAGCATTGGTTATCTTACCTGAAACTGTGCGATTATTCCTTATATTTTGGTGATTTTTTATTCAATTTTATTCTTGCTATCAGTGTTTCTATATGCTTATTACATAAAATGACTGCTGAGAATTCCACTGAAAGTGCCCGTCACTTTGGTTGCTAAGGATAAGGTATTTTATGATGTACAGCTTTGGTTTTGCAGAAGTTATAAAACTTTTTAAAATTTTAGATGAATAATATGTAATCGGGTTTTGAGTGAGCCTGACAGAATGTAACAAAGCAACATTTTGGCTAAGAGCCTTCCTCAACAAACAAATAGTACACAAATAGAACGAATAATAAAATTAAAAACTTGGCTGTGGTGAAATCCAAAGAGTAAATGGGAGCAATCAAGTGTAGACTTCTTTTGAAGGTTTTCTGCTTTTGTTGTCAAGTTTTTTTCTACTTTTTGAAAAAGTGTTAGGTGTTTTGTTAGACCCTAGCTAGATATAAATGCCAAGGCCAAATTTAATGGCTTGTTCTAAATCCCAACCAGAGAAATGTATTTAAAACAAAGAGGTTAGTAGTAATACATGGTTATCCAAGTGGATTTAGATAGGTTTGACAAGGATATATGTTACCCAAGCATAAGACTCCAATTAATACCTTGACTCACATATTTTATTAAATAACAAACAAAGAATCTGGTGGGGTTTCAAATACAAAACATAATGTGATTAGGATTGTATCTCACTCTGACCCCACTTCTCGTCAATAACCAGCATACAAAGCCCCCCCCCCCCCCCCCCCCCACAATAGAGATGCACTATTTAAATTATTTTACATGGTAATAATTTTTTTCCCAGTCATTTGCCACCTTTGCCAGCCTCATCAAGCAGCCCTACTGCCATTACCATTTGTTTTCTCAGTATCCAATGCCAGAGCGTGTTTTGGGATTGGCTTTTATTGGAAGTGCATGTTATAGTAGGTGAAGCAATAATCCTACCAGTTTTAAAAGCAATCAGACTACTCTGTTCTGGTTAACTGTAAGAAACAGTATATATAATCTTTGTTTTACACTCAATAAGCTATTTGTAGCTTAAAAGATTGAATAAAGTTTTTTCAAAATTAATGTTATAAAATTGGGGTGAGGGAGCCAGTAATTTTGCAATTATTGTCTTGTTAATGAAGTTAATAGTTTCAATGGTTAAAGTCTAGGCTTATCTGTCTAGACTCATACTTAAAAATAATTTCAAAGCCAAGTTAGTGAGTGATAGAGTCATTAATTCCCTGAAAATGACTTGCCAGTATCCACAAATAAATCTATGCTTCTTAATAATTTCTTTCTCAGGGGCGATGAAAGGAAACGAACTATGGGCTAGTGGCATAACATCAGGCTATGACTGTCAGAGTGGACCTATCCCAAGCCTACAAATGAACCTAGTGTTTGTCCATGGTAAGCAATGGTCTTATGAGACGATGATGCCTATGTTGTATGTAGTATAAAAGCAGTGTCAGTTATGCTATGTCTATAGTAGTGTTGGTTGTTATGGCTATAATAGTCATCAACTATATTGTGTCTGTAGCAGTGTCAACTATTCTGTGTCTACAGTAGTCAATTGTACTGTGGCTATAGTAGCAGAGGCGTCACTAAGGTTGGTGTCTACTGGGCCGGTAGCTCATGGTGTCACCCCTTCAGGACTTAACACATGGAACTCCTCCAAGTCTTCCAGTGCGAAATAACTGGAACACACAGATTTTATATTTTGGTATCACCAATGTTCACTCTAAGGTTTGTCATTTGTTGGCAAAGTAAGAAAAAATTGTGTGCAAAGTACCTCTGCACTAATTTTTGTGCAATATTTTACAAATTTGTTTTCCGGTAATTCTAAACTGCTGCGCTGCGTTGGTCAGATATCTCCATGACCCATCGCACTACTACTTAGTGTAACTTACTAATTAATTTTGTGACCCAAAAAATGGCACACATCAAAAGAGCGCCAATGAACATTGGAGGCGATTGTCTCTTTTTTTACATAAATTTGTACGCAGTAAAATTTTAGATTTTGGATTCACCCCCCTATTGGTGTCACCCGGGGCGGCCCACCCCCATCACACCCCGTAATGACGCCACTGTATTTTAGTCACCTATACTGTGTCTATAGTAGTGTCAACTATACTGTGTCTATAGTTGTGTCAACTTTACTGTGTCTATAGTAGTGTCAACTATACTGTGTCTATAGTTGTGTCAACTATACTGTGTCTATAGTAGTGTCAACTATACTGTGTCCATAGTTGTGTCAACTATACTGTGTCCATAGTTGTGTCAACTATACTGTGTCTATAGTTGTGTCAACTATACTGTGTCTATAGTAGTGTCAACTATACTGTGTCTATAGTTGTGTCAACTATACTGTGTCTATAGTAGTGTCAACTATACTGTGTCTATAGTAGTGTCAACTATACTGTGTCCATAGTTGTGTCAACTATACTGTGTCTATAGTAGTGTCAACTATACTGTGTCTATAGTTGTGTCAACTTTACTATGTCTATAGTCTCAACAATGCTGTTGGTAGGTGTTTCAAGTGCACTGTGAATGTGAGGTATATTAAATGACCAAAAGATGAGAAAATGTATGTCCATTTAATAGGTGTATTTAATTACCAAAAGATAAGAGAATGTATGTCCATTCAATAGGTGTATTTAATGACCAAAAGATAAGAGAATGTATGTCCAATTCAAAGGTGTATTACAGGACCAAAAGATAAGAGAATGTATGTCCATTTAAAATAAGATCAATATTGTCGGGAATTTAGGGCGGACGACCTTATAGGCAGGTCTGGCGGGTGACCTTTTTGGCACCACGGGATCTGGCAAGTGAGTGCAGGGGGCCAGATGTGCAAATGTGACGTTTGGGTGTTATCTCGGTTGGACTGGACAGGCAGACCAAGAGACTCAGCCGTAAAGTTAGATGAAAGGAGCCGACGAGGAAAGGGGGGGGGGGGGTACTGACCATGACAGGTTACATCAAACCAACCCACCCCGTCTTATCTAGGGGAGGTACAAGATGATTGACAGTTTACGTTTGGACATTGGAAAACGGGAGGCGGAGTCTGACAGGTATTAGAAGGACGAGGGACAACATTCAAAGAACGGACAGAGAGAGATGGAGATAGGGATAGAAAGAGAGTTAGGAACACACTGAGTTTGGGACGAGTGTAGTTAGATAGTTCAAGAAGTGAAGACATTAAACATAATTTAATTGTGCATTCCCTCTTGGAGTTTCAATGTTTGAATAGTAATTAACCAAGTGTGTGCAGATTAGAGAAATAGAGTGAAAGTAGATAGAGACAATTAACCTAAGAACAGCATAGGATCTTCACAGTATTATTTTTTTGATTTGACACAGCTGTCAGCTTAGGTTAGAAACTTAAAAGGAAACCTGAAAAAATCACCATTTCGTTTGCCGTTTGCTAAATCGAAGCCAAGTTTTTACCATTTGTTCTTTGATAAAGGCCACTTGGAGAAATGTGCCTTGTTTTATTGCGTCTTTTTTTTTTATTTGTTGTCCTACCTTAAATTGTAATTTAAAATCAATTGCGCAATTTTAAGTAAAATACATTTATTGTGTTGTGAAATGATACAAGTATAAATTATAGTCAAAATTGTTTTGTTAACTCTTGCTTTATCTGAACATTTAATCTTAGAATATGGCATGACTAAAATGTATTGCTTGTACTATTAATTTAAGTTTTAAAAAACTTTTTATCTTATCAAGCAAGATCAACCATTACTTTTTCAATAAAACTGTATTTATTTTATGTTGCTTTTTTACAGAACTAGGTAATTTTGAAAAGATTTTTTTAACTTGTTTATTATTCTTGTATAGTTTCTTCTTGAGTTTTTCATTTGCAATTTTTATTAGCTTTTTTTGGTGTTGAACTTTGAAAATCAATTTAATGGCTCTTTGAGCACTATTGTCAGAAAAAACACTTACATTTTTCATTAAATTTGACCTCTTGTTTTGAAGGAAGGACATTAACTAGACTATTTATTACTACAATCTAGTTGAAATGGAAGTAATTAATTCAATTTTTTTTTATCTTAGAGAAACTAAATAAAATATGTGAGCCCATTTAGATTCAGATTACTGTAATTGACAATAAGGATTCCCGTGTGCCTACTATGTAATTAAATTTCCTTTATCTGATCAATGTTAAAAAATTCCACTGACTCATGCCTTGTCAATGTTAGTTGGATTAGGATAGTCATTGATTAAGTCTGGAGTATTTAACTTGACATTTATTGATCTCACCTGACTAAACATCAAGCCACTTAAACTGCTAGTGTCAAAAGGTTAGGAATATATTTGCTCAATTAGCTATTGTTATCTCACAGGTCACAATCTGGGAAGTGAACACGATCCTGCTTCTGAACAATGTTCCCATGATGAGGCTTCTGGAGGCAACTACATAATGTGGGACAGGGCAGTATCAGGGAAATATCCAAACCACAAGGTTATCTAATTGCTTATTTAGCCAGTCAAGTATTTGAATCTTATCAATCGATTTAAAAAATGTATTACAACTGACCGTAAGGTACTTCATAATTCAGATGAATGCTTAATGTAATAATCAGTTATTTAAACTTAGATGAAGGTCTCTATTTAAATAGCACTATTTATTATTTACTTAGTCTTCTTTATTACTGTTTGATTTCTTCCTTGTAATTTAAACATCACTTTTTATCACTTAATCTTCTTTGTTATATCTTACTTGTCCCTTGTTTATTTAGCTGTTCTCACCATGCTCCCTGAAACAGATAGGACGCTTTGTGGAAGGGATTAGCTGTTTAAAAAGTAAATACCAACTGTTCATTTTTTAAGAAGTTTTCCATTTTCTCACAGTGGTCCGCAAGTAATTGTATTTTCATTCCATTGCTAGTTATTAGTAAGCTTGGTAACGGTTAACCGGTCCTCAGATCAGGATCGGTCATCTTTATTCAGGACCGTGTAACCGAAAAGAAAACAACAACAACAACAACAAAAAAAAAAAAAACCACTAGCGGTAACGTAGTGAAAGTGAAAAAAACAACACAAGCCGTAACGCGCCTCTCCCTCTCGCTTTGTCACGGTGAGTAAAAGCGATCCCACGATCCAGCTGACAAGTAGCCTAGGTTGGCATTCAAACTAATCAAACCTTCAGTCTCCAAGCTGTAAGTGTGCGTACATGACGCGTTATAGCCTTGCTTCACTGAAGTTCACAACTAATAGTACTAGTTACTAACAGTGCGTGTTTGATGTCAACAACGATCAAGGCCGAGGCTGTTTCTATTTATATTTATTATAGTCTGTTTCTTATAAAGACAAAGAAAGCTATAAAAGCATATGACCCCGTGACCTATCCGCATTTTCTGATCACCGGTTTATAGTCCATTTCAGGCATTCAAAAAACGTATTGGCTCACGCCGCTTAGTGAAGTACATGTACCTATATTACGAGAGGTATTTGAAAGACGTAGCAAAGATACCGGGTGATTAATTGGCCCACAAATTCGAGTTCGGTCTTTTAGTGACACTTTTCCTGCCTATCAAAGGCATTTGTTTACCACATTAACGGTACGGCAAGTGTAGCTCAAACCCTATTGGAACAGAAAAAAACGGGGAGGGTGAACGTGTGAATCGCAAAATTCAATTATTCAGGCGAGTTGACGATTGAAAAATAATATGTTTTTATTTTAAAAATAAATTCCATTTTAATTTTTATCATCATTGTTCATTCCGTAGCTTTATATTTTTATTATATTATTAATTTTAATACGCGAGTTGACTGGCATCACACACAAGAGAGGTAAACATGACGTCAAAACAGACAGGGCGAGGCATTGGTTTTTGAAAGTAATGAAAAATACCTCGCTAACTTTAACGAACGATTGAACCTGTCCTCTTGTTTAGACCCACAACGGACGGGGCGAGGCGTTGGTTTTTTAAACTAATGAAAAATACTTCGCTAATTTTAACGAACGATTGAACCTGTCCTCTTATTTAGACCAGTGAACTACGAGTCCTCAAAATAAAATATAAAAAAGACAATTAACCATCACTGTTTAGTTAATTTTTTGGATTTAAAATAAATGCAATGAATTGAGGTCAATGCGGAAAGAGCTGAACGCAAGCGGAGGGGGGGGGGAAGCGGGCTTTGATGCCATGAGACGACGCGAGGCGACAACATTCTCTTGTTAGTGTTTGTTCTCAAAACATTAGGGATATATAAGGACGAGCGGTTAACCGGTCTTTTTTTGAATGGTTAGCCGGTCCTCAAAAACGAGCGGTCTTAACAACCTTAGTTATTAGTGGTAAAAAATATGCTAGGCCTCTGTATTATTTTGAAGCTTATTTTGGCGGCTAACAGGTAACAACTTGCAGGGTTGGGTGTAATGATGCAACCTCAGAGGGAAAGGTTTAATAAATATTCCATAAAACTGTAGACGTAAGTTTATGCTATGAATGAGGGTGAGCTTTTGAATCATAAAAGTGGCATTGAATTTTTAAAAGTCATGAATAGGAGAAATAAAAATTGATAAAGAAGTTTCATATACTATACCATATATATTTTTCACATTATACAATCTAATAAATCCTTTGAGAAGCAAGATCATTAAAAGCAGTCTAGTTGTAAAATTCTGAAATAGCAATCCTCCATACAATAATTTTGTTATTTCTAGCTCACAGTGAGAAAGCCAATTTTTGTGGTAATGGTATTGTTGATGATGGAGAAGATTGTGATGCTGGAGCCCATGGTATTTTGGATTTGGACAAGTGCTGTACAAAATCCTGCACATTCCAGCCAGAAGCTGTATGCAGGTATTTATGACTTAGCAATCCCATCCTTTCTCTCTTATTACAATGTCTACATCCGTTTTGACCCTTGCTAAGTCTCAAAGATTCCTCTTCATATCTATGGCACAAAATCACCAAACTTTTTTTTTAACTTCCTTACGGTCAACACAAATAAAATTAGTTAAAGTGGAAAATTATTTTTTCACCTGTTCATTCACAAGAAGCTTTTACATTCTCTAGTGGCACACTGGTAACAATTATAATGTTTTTTAAACTGATAAAATGTAAGTTTTAAAGCAACTATGACTGTTGTCATCAAGTCCATTGTTGCTAGTTTTTAGTGATTTAATTTTTCAATTTTCTGCTTATAATTTATCTTTATAAATTTGTTAGCTTTTCATATTTTTGAAGCTAAAATAATTTTTTTTAAAGTTACCTAACTCAAATCAAATTATTCACTTGGTAATATGTCCATGGTGGCTTGTTTAATAAAAACTAAAATGCGTGATAATTTCTTATCATAAAATTGTGGTAAATGAGATTACTAAAAAATAATGCAATTGATTTTGATGCATTTACATTTTTGTACACATATTTAAATATTGAAGTATTAAATCTGTAAAATGGGGTAGATTTTTTAATGATTAATATAATTAAGAACTGTGTTACTGTGTTAACTATAGCTAAGCCGTGAACTGATGAAAGTGGTATAGCTTTGTGTTTAAGAGGTAAGCATTAAGGACTCATATAAAATTGAAACGCTTTACTTGAATGCCCCTCTGTCAGGTAACTTAAGCAGATGAAAAGTTCACTCATTGCTCCACTACCATCCCGCCCCCACCCCCAATTTTGTTGAGTTATTTCTAGTCACCACTTCTTGTAGCAGAAAATTGGAACTCAAATATTTTTATTGGTGTGTTCAACTCCATTTTGTTTATAGTAAATAATATATTTGTGTGTGTGTGTTTATAATTAATACGGTCATTAAAGAAAAAGTGATTTCTCAAACTTAAAAAAGTTAAAACAAGGTGTTTGGAGTGGGGGGGGGGGGGTATGGGGGGGGGGGTATCATTGCTGTTTTACAGTATAATGAAAGGAAGAAATTTTGAAAATTCAAGAAATTTGTCAATGACTTTCATACTAAAACATAGTTGTCGCATTTCAGTAAGGTAGGCTTTGCCATATTGGACCCAAGAAGAGGATGTCAGGTTATAGAGAAGTAACAGTGTTTTACTGCAAGAAACCAAGGACAAACATCTCAAAGGACCATGCGCTGCCACAAATTAGTCTTATGGAACAATGTGGTGAAGCCTTTGATGGGCTGTAGTGGTATTGATGATGATTTAATATAGTATTTGTCTCTCTGCAGTTTCTATATAATTTATAAAAGTATGATTTTTTTCCCCTTCTGATTAACTGTAAATCTTCTCTCAGTGATTCAAATACAGCTTGTTGTTTTGACTGTAAAATGGCTCCCAATACCACAGTGTGTTCTGACTCTGGTACTGCAGATTGTAAAGAAAAGAGCCATTGCACGTATCCTTTATAATGATTTTAATTTCATACTTAACTAAATGGTAGTTAATAGTTTAATCTTTGAGCCAGTTCGAATAATATTTGCTGTTTCACAATACTCTTTTATCCATATCTACTTTAGATTTAATATAAATTTTGATTGAACTGGGCCAACACAACATTTTTAAATTACGCCATTCAATTTATGGTTAGTATACAGAAATGTCAGTTAGCCTTTTATAAGGAACTTATTTTTTTGAGGGATTAAGGCAGTCAGTGTGCCAATATTACAACATAAATCATGTTTGTTTTGTCATTTGTTGTCTTTGTTTAAAAAAATTTTCTTTTAGATATATCTGAATAGGATAAATTTTTTCCTTCCAATACTTAACTCATTACCAGAGGTAAAAGTTATGAATGCCCAGAGGGTGAAAATCTGCCAGATTGGACAGTTTGTAGGGATGGGTATGTTGCTTAGTTCTGTAACATATTTTAATAACTGACTTCATTCTTGTGCATGTCTTCATTTTTTTTGGGGTATAGGAAAATATTCTTGAACTTAAAAAGCAAAAGACAATGTTAAACATCTTTTAGAGTCCTATAAAATTATATATACTAAAATTTGTTGATAAATTATATGCTAATACAAATAATAAATAAAGTTTCAGTAAAATTGAAGTGCTTATGTTACAAAAACAAGCTTTAGGTTATGAATCTTTGAGTCCCAACAGTATTTTTGGTGCGTTGTTTTGTCACAAGTCTCTATGTTAGTAATTTTGATAGATGTTGCCAAATTTATTGAGAAACTTGTTCCTTAGTTTGCAAAGTTTAGAAGAAATCAATGTCCAGCCACTTGATCCAGAGATCTGGATACCCATATAAAGTGTTCAGGATGTTAAAAAGGTTTATGAAATGGTTCATGCCATTTGTGTTCCATCTTGAATTCAGTGAGACCCAACTTACCGACCCTCTCCCATGTTTCTGCTCTTACAGCCCTGATAGAACTCAAAAGTTATTATATAGCCAACTTGGTGCCCTGTGTGAAAAAATACTGCAGGATATTATGCCCTGCAAGTCTTTATTCAGCAGAATATGGTGCCCCAACATGTTTTGTTTTAATTCAGTTTATTAAATAAAGCTATCATGATTCCTATCATATTATTGGGGTTTTTTCTTTCTAGTGGAGAGTGCTATCATGGTGTCTGCATAGGCTTCTGTGAAATGAAAAGCATAAAGGAAAATTACACGTTGAAGCCTTGCTTCTGCAGAAGTTCAAGTAAGTTCCTCACTCACCTTCTTGTTTTTGTTGTTACATATTACAATGCCTTAAGTGGAACAGTCGTTTGTTAGTTGCTTGACACAGTTAGGTGGATAGTGATACGTTTCAACTGAAAATACGACTGCTCCACATTGAGCTTGTTTGAACCAGACGTGCTCTGTTTTATTAACTCTAAATGTGCCATAAGTCCCGTAAGAATTTTCCTAATTGTGATCAACTGGTTATGAAATTTTTAAAAATTGCGTAAAATCCATTTATGTTGTTATTGTCATACTGACTTCATCTTTTAGGATAAGAATGGTTATTTTATGTATCCAAAAGACCGTCTTGAGTTTAAAACTATTTTTACATGTAGTTTCTTCTTCTTCGTTCTGAATATTGAATTTGAGTTTTGCGTGCCACGAGTTTTGCGCCAATAGGCCCGTGGTCTCCGACTTCAGCCTGCTGTATTTTCTGGATTTGCTTCCATAGCCTTTGGTCAGCCAAGACCATCTGCAAGGCAGCAGTTGTTTTTTTGGCAAGTGATGCAGCTGCTTTTCACCCATTTGGAGCTGGGTGGAACTCGGGGACGCCCTAGGCCGCAAGAACGGATCCCTGGCTTCCCATGGATTCGAACTCATTACCATCGGAGCGCCAGTCGAGTGCGCTTGCCACTCGATCACCGCCGCCCCCTTACATGTAGTTTAGTACTATTATTTTAGTAATTAAGTATAGCAAAATCACATCTTCAAAAAAAAAAACTATAAAAACTACCAAAAAACTTAGCAAATAGAGCGATAACTCAAGCGAGGGAACGGCCGCCATTGCCGGAAATTGAATACATCTTCTTTCAGGCACTGAAGAGTTTTTATTTTCTGTAATTTCGTTTCTAAAGAGAGTTCTATCGAGGCGTGCATTCCTGCGCTTTGGTAATAACGGTGAGGCGTGCATTATCGCGCTTTAACACATTAAGAGTTAATAAATTTCACCTATGCCTATATAACAGTTACTTAATATTTCTTTAATCTGATCCCTGTCTTCTATTGGTTGTCTTATCTAGCTGTGGACATTAAAGACTCAAATTTTTAATATCTTCAGGTTCATTCATGTACTCAGGTTTTTGGGCTAGTGCACTTTTCTATTCAGTTTGGTTTTTTTTTTGTTTTTTTTTTTTTTAGAATTTAAAAAAAAAAGCGATCTACTTATTTGTTTAAAGAAAAAAAAATATTTTGTAACGACTGTTACTTATATTTCATAGGTTTACAAATGTGAAAATTAAATTAAATTAATCCAAGCTACAATTTCTTTTTAAAATTCTGTGCTTCATTATTTTTCAGATGAAGATGCTTGTAAGTGGTGCTGTTTTGATGTTTCTAATGAAAGTGACCCCAGCCCATGTATACCTTATGCAGATGAAATTTTAAAAGATGGGCGCCCTTGTTTTTCTGGATACTGTGAGGTGTGAACTTCATTTCCCTCTAATTATTCAAATGGATATTTTGATGTCCAAGGATTTATAATTTTTCTCAATATCATTATTTTTTTCAATTTCATTTCAACCATTTTTCAATAAAATTTTTCATCAGGATGGCTTATGCAAGAGAAACATAACATCAAGTGTAAAAAGAGTTTTTGCTTACCTGCAGTCTCTAAGGATCCCTGGAATTGGTATGCTCTAGGTTATAATTATAACTTTCTGAAGCACATAACTTTTATTAGATAAAATTTGTAATTTGGGTTGATAAAATAACTCTTTAGTCATCCATTTCCAGATTTGTCCTACACTTAACTACTTCTTGATCACTGCATGTTCTCTCCTCTACACTCTTTAAATTACTCCCAAGGTTTCCACACTTACTTCCTAATAAAACACTTTTGAACATTTTAAAGTTAAGATGTTTTCTTTTTTCTTTTTTGTTTTAGTTATTGAAGAATAAATAATTTTTTTCTTTTTCTTATGTAGTGAAGTTCATGAAGTCCAACATTGTATCCACTGTTATCCTTTTGAGTTTAGTGATTTGGATACCTTTGTCTTGTATATTTACTCGCATAGTAAGTGTTTAATACTGTTGCTGCTTCTATGTCTCTAAAAAAATATGTACACCTTGAGTAAGGAGAGCATTATTTGGAATACGCAGTTAAAACTATACAACCGGAGCATTATTTGGAATACGCAGTTAAAACTATACAACCGGAGCATTATTTGGAATACACAGTTAAAACTATACAACCTTAACATTATTTGGAATACGCAGTTAAAACTATACAACCGGAGCATTATTTGGAATACGCAGTTAAAACTTTACAACCGGAGCATTATTTGGAATATGTAGTTAAAACTATACAACCGGAGCATTATTTGGAATATGTAGTTAAAACTATACAACCGTAGCATTATTTGGAATACGCAGTTAAAACTATACAACCGTAGCATTATTAGGAAGATGTAATTAGAACTATACAACTCTAGCATTATTTGGAACATGTAGTTAAAACTATTCAACTCTAGCAATATTTGGAATATGTAGTTAAAGCTTTACAGCTGAAAAGTTTTCCTATTTAGAACTCTTGTGGATCTGTATCTTAACATACTGCTCATTCAATTGGATGTTCAGATCAAGAATGGCTCTATCTTTTTTATTGTAGGATACTAAAGAGAGAGATGAGTTCGAAGCACGTCAAAATCTTGCGTTCAAGATGGCAGGGAGGAAAAGCATAGCGCATGGTAAAATATTCTTTCTTCTTCTCTTGTTTTAAGTTTGACTTATGTAATGACATCTCTGCCGCTTATTTCTAATTTGCCAATAAAAACAATTCAATGTCCACTTGTGATGTCTGTTTAAAATAATCAAATAACATTGTCTTACAAATAAATGAGATAGTGATGGAAATTTAGGAAAAGTGAAGAGAAAAGCTGAGCTTACAAATATCTAAACAAAACATAAAAGTATGACCTAAATGTCTGAATGTACAGAATGTCCTATTTGGATCAAACAAAACAGAACGGTGAATAGAAAACTTTTATCAGTTTTACTTCAGCTATGAGAAAATTGATTGAATCTCATTTCAGTAAAAATACTTTTTTTTCTTTAAACTGAGGCTTGAAATCACATCACTTCAGGGATTTCCAAAATTGCTTCATAGAGGGCCTTATTCCTTGATGTAAAATTATGAGCTGGCTGGATTAAGATAATAAACAAAATTGACATATGTTGAGACAGTACAGACTTTTTAATCATGTGATTGGGGGACGGGGAGTTGTTTTGTTTTTAAATTTATATGAGTGGTATTTTGGTGGGAAAGGGACAATACTATCATGATTTGATAGACATCTTATGTCATCTTAGAAATATATAAAAATTGCATACAGTTTACTTTGATTTTTGGCCTCAGACATCATAAATTTGTTATCCTTTTGAGGTTAGTACTTTATCCGGTTTCTTGTAACAAATACTCATGTTGGTAAACGATACAACATCATTGGTTTGTGCGATCATTTGACCTCATCGTATTTTGTACTAAAAACTAGGGCTGGTAACGATTAATTGAAATTTAATTGTTAACTTTTGAAAAATTAATGAATAATTCCATGAATCGTTAATTTTGATTAAAGCAAAACATGTCAAGGGGAGTAACAAAAACAAGTAATTGACTTTTGTTTTTAATTTTATTGAGTTATTTCCCATGTCTCATAAACAGAGAAACATAATATTTTGAACTTTTTAACTGCTATGGACTGTTATGCAATACAGATCCTGTGATCTGGGCTATTATATTTTTTAGTTATTTTTCTTTGCTAAATTGAAAAAAAATATATATAAATATTTTATTAAATTTAATAGAATTTTAGATTAAAATTATTTTAATCAATAAAATTTGTAATGATTAATCAAGAAATTAATAGTTAATTTCCGCAGCCCTACTAAAAACATCTTATAGTTTTGGTTTTCTGATACTTCTAATGTGCAAAAGTCAGTTAATTATTTAAGATGAGGCCGTAACTAGCAGTTGTTGCTGTGCACGTGTTAAGCTATAAAAAAGTTGTATAGTGAATGAATGTTTGTAGCCCTGTAATGTTCAGCTGCTTATTTTAGATTTACACTGTTCTATAGTGAAGTTTTTTTTTAATTTTGCTACAGTGAACTTGGTATCAATCTAAAGTCTGTTGGTGAATACTAAAATATTTTTTTAAATAATAACTAGCTTTCAAAATGGTAATAAGAAAATTTGACTCCAAAAACTCTGCTGGTGGGAGCTAAATATTTTTTTAGATATTTACAATAAACCTGATTTTTATTTTTTGAAATAATGTGGTTGGGGCCAAGGCATTTAATTTGAGATGGCACTCTGAGCCTAAACATCAAGACAAACTTTAAGGTAGAGTTTAAGGTAGCAGATGTATTTCAACAAAACTAAATCACAAACAGATTCTGTGTGAAAACAATTCTAGTTAAGGCATAGGATAGTTCAAAATCAGGCAGAAAGAGAGTTTCTGCTATAAGATGGAAGTTTGTGGTGCCTTGTGTGCAAACAAAAATTTGATGTTTTCTGAAATAAGTTTGTGGAACTGATTTTTGAGATGGCTGCTAACACAAAAACAGGAGATCAAAGAGTCAAGGCCTTGGTGAAGATAAACAAAACATCTCACAGGAGTCTTCTACCTGATTAAAAACCTGCCGTCAGTCATATCACTCAAACTGATACAGAGCATTATTCCCACCATAGATGAAATAGTAGCCCATAAACGATGGAAAAATCCAGCTCTGGTGTATTTTCACAAGAGTGGAAAATATGCCAAATGAATCCTTATTATAACCTTTTCTTCTGTTTTATTATACATTAAGATTTTTAAAAGTTATAATTTTACAAATGTTCATCCTCTTTGGCCAACATTGCCCATAATCTTATATGTGATTCACACTTTAGCCCCCAGAGCTATTGAATTTGACACCCCAACTTTATACAAACTCTTAGGACAGTGGTGGCAAACCTTTTTGGGACAGTGTGCTCAAAATTCAACCAAAACCCACTCATTTATATTATTTAGTAAAGTTCCAACACTCCAATGAACCCCGAAAATTAGGGGTTTGGCTGGGCTGGTTTGTTTAGAAGGTTATATTTTAGCCTCGTACTGACTGATGAGACTCTGTGTGCCCACTGTGGCACGGCTGTCTTAGGTTTGCCATCACTGTCTTATGATTTATGGTTACTTAAGGATATTAATGCACTAACTTGTCTATACACGATCACGATATTTCGTACATTTTTGGCGGGTTTCAGTTTTAAAGTACTGTAGAGCTCTTTCAAGTTCACAATCTTCAGGTGAGCACTGTTCCAGGCAATTTATTCTGAGCACAGAGATGTCTGACTGGCTGTTATAGGTGTAACTGTAAAAAAGACTAGAGAGCAAACATGGATATATATTTTCATGAGACACATCCTTCAAAAGAAATTGTGGGGGGATAATTCAGGGATATGGATGAAATTTGAAACCAATATTGTAATTTTACTATACTGTAATATTTCTGTTCAAATGTTTTGAATGAGAGTAGTCTAATTAAACTAATTACACCTAAGTCAGTTTGATATCTCTACTTAATGAACAGTTAGGTTTTTTTATTTTAAAAATATGTCTTTTTTTTTCTTAGTAAATAAAATATAATCAGATTTGTTATATTACATTCAGTTTCTTTCACTTAAAAATTCATGAAATATTTGCATTTTAGTTCTTATATTTGAACATTATTCACTCTTGTCTATGCCTCTAATCGAATGTTAACTTCTAATTATCAGTTTATGCATCAGCTAGTGGGATTATCTTTTTTACCATCTGTCATTCAAATATGAAATATACATGTTGAAATGGTTTTCACCAAGAATTTATCGAATCAGTCCTACTAAATCCAATTAAATATTTAGTTTTTGCAGATGATATTTTTGGTTTTTTGTATAAATAATTGTATATTTCCCTCAAACATGATTCCTAACTATATAGGCATGATAACATAATCACTTAGAAAAATCTTTTTTAATGTATTGTAATTGTAGTAAAAACTAGATATAGCTCAGAGAATCTTAAATTTTACAGGCTCCTTTGATGATACCATTCAGTTGCCTCATAAGGAAGAGTGGTGTTCAAATGAGTTGTTGAATTCAAGTTTGTAAATTTACACTACTGTTGAGGAGATAGTTGTTTAAAAGAAATAACCAGCCAGCTAATCAAGCTATTTTGTTGAATTTTTAAAAGACAATTTATAGAGACCCAGCTGTTGAATGTTTATTGCTGTAATATTTTGCATGAAAACCTTTTTGTACAATAAATATAAAATGCCTTATTTATTAACTTGAAATAAAAATTTTGAAAATTTAAGAAGTTGAAATAGGAAAAAAAATCTTGTGAACACAAAATAAAGAAACAATGTATATAAAAACTTGTCTTATACTTATATGTCCATTTCAACTATTTCTGATCAGCAAGAAGTATACTTGGATAGCTTTTTACCGTCAAAGATTTTTAATTAATGCAGTATTAAAAGTGATGTTCAATAAAAAATATTTTATAAAACATTGATTTCTAATGTTTTTTTTTCATAAGATAATTGAAAAATAAGCTATATGTGGCAACCAGTAAATTTTATTTGACAAAACAATATTTTAGGCTTCAAAATGTCATTTTGATTCAACACTTTTTGTAATTTAAATTAAACCAAATTTCCTGTATGTATTATTTGTAGCAGTTCTAAAGTGTAATGATAGTTAACTGAATGAAAATGAGTTACCAATGAAAACAATGTTTACAAACCTTCTATAATTTAGGCTGCAAGTAGCCAATGAACTGTCATTGGAATGCATCCTCCTGTTATAAAGACTTAAGTTTGCATGGATCTACTTGTCCATTAGCCACCCCGCATCAATAAACTTTTGACTCTTCTCTCCCACCATTCACATTCGTCATACTGAATAATTGGGAGTCAAGTTCTGAATCTATATTTTCACTTCACATTGTCTTAAGACAATTTGTTGTAACTGTTTCTATTTATAGGCCATTCAAATAGTAATAGTATATATGCCGATTTCTTGTAAAAATCTTAATAAATGTCCATGTTTTTAACGAGTGCCTGTGAAAAAATTGTTTTTTAATCTAATGTCTGTGATATACCTTTCTTTATATTTTTTAACTATTATTAGTTAAATATTAATTAATGTGTATTTACACATTTAGTAAATCCTCTCTCTTTGTACATGAAATATGATTGACCCTTGTGAATAATAGATATTTTAATGCAAAATCTAATAGTTAATAATATACTAATAGAGTTTTAAATAGGGCTGTTATCGATTAAATTAAATTTAATCGTTAACTTTTGGAAAATTACCGATTAATTAATCGATAATTTTGTTAAGCTAAAAATAGAGATGTATGACGTCATTAAACTGAAAATTTTAAGGGAAGTGATAAAAACAGACAATTAGTATTTGCATTAAGTTATTTTTAAATCAGTTAGCACTGAAAAGAAGTTAAATAACGAATTAAAGTTGAGGCACTTGAATGAAAATTTCAAATTAATGTTATAAATTTAAAAGTCATACAGCTGTATAGAAATTGTTTGATGATTAGTAAAAACATAAAGATCATCTTTTTATCCCAAGTGGTTCGAAAGCTATGATTTTTTTCTAAGACCTCATAATCTCTTTTTTCATTATTTCGTTTTCCTTCATATTTTGTGCCCTTTTATTGCATTTTTTAAATTGCCCATAACCTAAGTATTTAATTAAATTAAATTTAAAACACGTACTATTTTTAGGGGATATATTTAAAAATAAGTAGTTCAATATAATGTCAATTATGTAAATTTTCGTATTGTTAAATAGTTAAAAATTATGGTATTTTTTATATCATTGTCCTTATAAAACAAGTTATTTTAAAGAATCCTCTCTCTGAACTCCCTTAACGAGAAGTTTGTACGTAAAAAAATAATAATAAAATATAACCTTTTATTAATTATTTATTAATAAATCGAATTTAAAAAACAACATTTTTAAATTTTTTAATCACTATTTTATCGATTAAAATAATTTTAATCGATAAAATAATTTACCGATTAATCGAGGAATTAATCGATAATTTCCGCAGCCCTAGTTTTAAATCAAGATACCAGCATTTACAGTATTTCCTTGATTTTTTTTTCTGAAAAATATTTCTAATTAAATTTATTTTTTAGTCCTAAAGCCTAACTGAATATTTATTCAGAAAGTTTGATTTGGATGCACTGGGATGTGGTTTCATTAATAGTGATTTAGGCCTTACATTGTTTCATACCAGGATGTAAATATGCCAAAACAAATTTAAAACTAAAGCTAGAATACTGCCCTCTTGGATATTTACAGATTGCTCATCTTTAGTACTTGATGTAGCCTACAACATAAATTTAATGACTTTGTCTGATTGAAGCTTTGAAGAATATAAATCTATTATTTAAAAATATAATTTATAAAGGCATTGAAATTGAAAAAAAAATATATATGAGTAAATTACACATTTTTCTGAATGACTCCTGAAAAATATTTTTTTTTAGCTTTCTTTTCTAATTCTTTCTCATCTCAGGTATATCTTTGTTTATATCTTAGCTATAGAATATCTGTGTAACTACTAGTACTAGTCTTTAACATACTGTCCAATTTTTATTATAATTATTTTTGTATAGTCAGTTTCTTGCATTTCCTCTTGAGTAGAGTAATAATTTGATTAGCTGAACCAAATATATATACTCTTTGCTCACAGTCTGCTCCAATGAAACATATGATGGTAATAGATCCTGGTCTGTGGATTATCATCACTAGAGGTTATTTGTGAGTATATTTCTAAGCCATTTAGTCAAGTTATGTTATTGTTACAATTATACTATACTGCTAGTTGGAAATCAGTTGAATAATCTGATATTTTACATACATGCCCACAATATGCCAGTGGCATACTATGAATACACATCAAATCACCTGCTTTATTATTATTCACATGATTCAGAAACATCTATGAAATCCATTTGTCAAAATACCATTATTTTATGACCCCTTGCATCATTTAAATCTATAACATTAAGTTTAAGCACACATCACAAAATTAGTGCCTTCATTAAGATTTCGTGAGAGCCAACAGTTAAGAAGAACATTAAACTTTTTCTATAACTGCTGAAGTGTCATTGTTAAAAATGAGTTACACTACAAGCAGAGAGTCATCCAAAGGATGAACCAAATTAAAAGCCATCTTCTTGTGTACTTTTTTGACAGTAAATGAAAGAATGTGGGCTATACACTGCGTGAATCTTTGCTTTGGCATTAATCAAAAAGAAAGGAAACTGAATCTCGTTATCTGTTGCCGTGTCCATGTGCCGTTCCCCCCCGCAACAATCACTGGACTGATCATGATGTTTACATGGCAGCTTTTACACTTATTTGATAATAACACTCAAAAGATACTTTACTTTACTTGCATTATTAATCAAAAAATATTTATTTATTTTTAAACTCCAGATGGATCAAAGAAGCCGACTAGTGAGTCACAGGCAAATATTGCAGAAACAAAGGTGTTGGTTTTGTAATTATTCAAGACATGTGTTATTTTCTTTGACTTTAAGTAATATAATTTTTTTGTTTGACTTTTAACTACCAAAAAATTGATTCTTGTTTATGATTAAGATGTGAGTTAAATAGTTATTGAATTTTTTTTTTTTTAAATATTTTTGTGTAATAACTTTTTCATTGGCATTTAATGTCAAGATTTTTTTTTTTCAAAAGCCACTTATTAAAATTTCATTTTAACTTAGAGAATTAAGTACCAAATCTATGTTTATGAATCATAAATTAAAATGTTGAGGAAACCAGGCTTTTTTTTTTCAATTTATTTTGTTTATTTGAATAAATTTTTGTGGAGGTGATGCATCATGCTATTTGCTGACTTAAGTTTTGTTACCTTTCATTTTTATACATGCACACAATAGCACCCCACACCCACTTACACAGAAGTAGGTGAACCGAGCTCTAAGTGTATTACAGATCATCTACTATAAATGAACCACAAATGTATGCCTTGACCTCATGATTATAAATGGAAATAATTAAATGAAAGTTATTTTTACTGGCCCAAGATTTGTAGGGCTAGAGGTAAAATTGATCACCTATTTAAATGCTTGTCATTTGACTCTCATGAAATGACAGGCATAAAACTGTTTATTCTTATGGGAAACTCAAAGTTTCTGCAGTTACTAAATAAAAACATTAAAAAACCATCATTATGCATTTTTTAATTCTTAAATCAAAATTTAGAATGCAGTCTTCTAAAAACTAAACATGAGCAAAATTTGAAGGTACTCTCATATTAACATGAATTAAAACTCATTTAAAATTCTGATGAGACCTTTCCTGTGAATAATGAACAGTAAATGCAACTAAAAGAGAAAGTTTTCTCCGCAAGAGTTTAATAGTGCCTGGAACCAACTGAGATTTTTTTTATAAAAACAATAAAACAAAACATTTTTTTTTAAAAGGCAAATTTCATAATACATTATTCCAATAAAACAACATGTCATCTCCTACAAAAAGTACAACATAAATTGTAAGAGATAACAGAAGGTAGAAATTTACATTTTAAAAAATTTGTAGTTATACCTTTATGTCTACATACTTGCATTCTCTTCCATTTAACTATTCTCCAATATGATATCATAAATATTAATCACAAAAGAGAAACCAAAAGCTCATCCACAATCACATTCTACCACAAAGTTGTTTTCATTTATTCCATTAGTCATCTCCAGTCTTGGACACCTTGGTCTTTGGCTCTAAATAAAAGAATGTTAAAAGTGAAATTTTCTCTGCTAATAAAATTATTTTTTTTAAAAGAGATATTAATGATTATTTAACAGTTATTTTTCAATACATTCTAACATGTTTCCATTATATTTTTTACACCTATTGTATTGACATCTATGTTTAAAACATTGCAAACTTAATTTGTAAGATGGAGATTTAATTTGATCATGCTGAAATAAAATATCATATAGAATAGGACTGCGACAAAGCATTTAAATAAAATACACAAATTGTGTTATCAAAACAATAAACTAGTCTAATGTATTTTCCATGGTAACAGGATTTCGAATTCAGAACATATAGAGAAAGTAGATCAAGTTGAATAACTTACCATCATCGTCATCTGCATCTTCATTATCACTGTCTCCAGCTTCATCTTCATTCTTTTTGTTTTGCTTCCTCTTTCCCTGATTTAAGTTTAAATTTTACAACATGAAATTAAAAATAACTTTCAAAAAACCTGAGAAATTTTTTTTATTTACTAAGGAAAATAGATAAAAATGTGGGACTTTTAAAAGTATTAACTGAAAACATAACCTTAATTACTTACTTGTGGTCCACCCCTTGTGCGGCGCCCTCCTCTTTGATTCCTTCCTCCTCTGCCACCTCCCCTTCCACCACTTCGGCCTCCTCCTTTTTTTCTTTTATCTTGTTTTTCTGCAATATCTCGATACATTTTTTTCCAGTATTCTACTTCCTCATCCCCTAAAGATGAATATAAAGAAAGGTTGAATTGATGGATGCAAATGATTATTGAAATAAAAATACATCACATCAAAACAAATTTATCACTCAAATTTCCATTTCATCAAGACTAATTTTTCTTAACGTTATCAAGGAAAATATAAATATTTTTTTACTGAGATGTTTTTTGTTTTGTTATTTTGCAAAGAGCAAAAAAGACAATCATAAAGCTTTAAGATGTTTATTAAATATAAACAATACTTTTTAATAAAGCACTTAATTAAATGGAATCTCTGTTATAAATGTATTTTTTGCAATTTGCATTAGATTTATGCTTTTAAATTAACCTATTACATGGGCCTCAAAGCATTACCTTCAACAACTCTGACTTCAATTTCAGTCTCGTGAATGATAATCTTTCCGTCCCCTGCAGCTTTGACCTTTTCAAGAGTTGGAGCAGCACTGTTTGGTTCTCTCAGTCGTAAATAACCCTGAAATGGACATTTAATCAATATCTTTTGTCTTTGTTATTTTTTTAATAAAAAGGCTAATAGATCATTGAATTCAATGGTATGCTGATCGGCAAATTGAGAATTAAAAAAGAGTTAAGTACCTCTGTAACTCCTTTGTCAAAGTCAACCCATCCAACATCAGCATGTGGGGCAAAGAATTTTTTAATTTCTTCACGGTTGGTCTCAGGATTCATTCCTTTAAGATGTAGAACTGCATTTTTTGTCATTTGTTGTTTAGTTTTCTAAATTAGGGGGGAAAATATACAAGAAAAAAATCAAAATTTGAATAATGACTCATCTTCTGTAAACTTAATAGGAAACTTAAACTTGAAGTTGTGCATGTTAAATATGCACTTACAATTACACCAGCATTTTATTTGCATGCCTGAGACCAAGACTTCTTATCTTGGTAAGGTTGGTGATGACTATCTTGATAATTTTTTTATATATTTACAATCGAAAGTACATATTTTGCCTTCTCATTTACAGATAATTAATATTAATTATAGTTGACATTATGTAAATAATAGAAATGGCTCAACCAGAACTGGCAGCTGGAGAAAAAAACTGAAGAAAGAGCAGCAGCATCTTCAGATGACTTCTCTATTCAAATCTTCTATTATAATGAGGCTGCTGTCATACAGTTGACATGAATGTTGTTCTATGTTTTCATTTTTTTTCAAAGTTGTTGTCATGGAATCAAATAGTGATAGTAAGGGATTATTAGGGTTTTATTTAATGGATTAAAATGAAAATTGATTTTGACTTTTTTAGTAGCAACAAAAGCAACAGTTGTGTGCTAAGGTTTTTGACCCACACAGCAGCTTAGAATTAACACGCCTCAATTTTTTTTTTAAATTGTAATGTTTTATTTTTTTAAAAAGGTAATATTTGTTTATTTAGTTGAACAATGCTTCCATCTAACGGCAGTATTGCGCCTTGGAGTGATAGTCATCCCAGCAGGTTAAGCCATGCTGTACACAGAGGTACTTTTTGCAGATAGAGCACCTGCCAATGGTCTTGACCTTCCTATGTGGGTTGTCCTTGTATGCTACTCCAGGGTGTTTGTTCTGTTATATTGAAGGTGTTTTTCCATGCAAACATGATTGGAAGCTGTTGCTTCTGGAATTTCAGGTCAGTGGTTGCCTGGTGTGGCAATGGGGGCATGGCTCCATTTGTTCTCTGCGAATGGCTGTTATAATTGCCAATCAGTTCAATGCAGAGTTTCTGGATATATCTAGTGTAAAACGTGGGCTCTTATTGTCAGCTGCTTCTAGTTTAGACACATGAATAACAAATAAATTGTAGCAGGCCCACATGAAATATTTGATAAAAAGGTGATTTTGCCACACGTACCATCACTAATGACGGGTGTGAGCGATAAAGGTGCATCATTTGGTTATTTTTGCCACAACCGCCCATGTGGCAATTGTAGTCCTGGACAAGTTGTGGCATCAGAACTCTATCAAGTGTTCCAACTTTGTTTACGTCTTTTCCATTTAATTCTTCTGTTTGCTAATCTATTGTTTTGGGGCATGATAATTTGAGATGAATGTAATTGGCCTCAGATTTTGTAGAAGAGTAGCAACAAGTCCTGTTTGCAGCTCATTCAGCATGTACCTTGCTAATGTCAACGAGTTGTAGTACTGATCCATGGGGATATTTGCTTTTTTTCCTTCTCACATGTCAAAAGACTAACCACAGTGTTTCCCACAGCACCCAGCTCTGTTCTAAATTGGTGCTGCCCCGCTGTAGATCTCAGCATTGACTATCTAGCCGGTCTGACTTTCTTTATTCCCCATTTCATCAGCTTGTCTTTGATGTATTGCTTTATAGCAAGTCTATTTTTGGTGGGTATCATACCCTCATTAAGTGACAATTATTTTTTTTGGCCCGTAGTGATGACCAAAACTTTGGGAGGAGATAGTCAAGAAAGGATTTGACCTTATAACTTACAGATTCTGTCTGTTAAGTCAACTTCAGTGACTTTTTCATAAATACCATGTAAAAAATACCACAAGGCAAGATATCTGTCGCGCACTGCAACATTTCAAAACCCAGGGGTAACACCAAGAAAGTCAGTTCCCTCATTTATCCAATAATCCTGGTAGCTGGGCTTGATACAATAATATGCCATGCACATTCTCATCTGTCTTATCTATCTGTTACAGACACTCCAACGCTTTTCTGATTCCAATAAAAGCTTTCATTTCTTCAACAGAAGCATCCTTGAAATTCTTAGCATGATAAGAATTAGATTTTGCCACACGTACCTTATGGTGCAAAGATTTGTCTTGTTTGTCAAATTCTCCCAAATTTCGTCATCCACAAACATGAATAGAAAATCAAAACATGAACTTCCTTCCTTCAGCCAAAGATTCAGGAATGTTAACTGGCCCCATTCCATCTTCATTGAAGTTCAAATCTATTGGTTGCAGCCACAAAGGTTGCAATCTAGCCATCATCTAGAATATTGTCATCACGAAAATCTGTTTGATGGACCATAACAGTTGGCCTAGCTCTGGATCTATCATCATCACTTGACCTATCACTATCGAGATCACAATCCATGTCATCGTCACTAGAACTAGAATAATCAATTGATGAAGGAGAACTGCTTCATCACCTTCTGAATCGTCTAAAGCTTCCATTACCTCCTGCCCTGTGAAATGTGTAGGCTTTACGTTTTTTCCTGTGGCAGTGCTCTGTTCATTCGCAAATCTTTCATGGGTTATTTTCAACAAAAATCAATGTAATCACTAACTCACTGCTTTATTCTAGGAAGAAACCATATGTAAACACTAATCTTGCGACACATGGGAGATTTAACGCAGACTGGCTGCTATTTTTAGTACTTCTTCAAGTGATATCAAGTGATACACCAAGAATTCTGTAACTCGTTGCATAGTAATTAAATCTATTAGTTACTATTACCCAATATTCGGTAACTTGTCTTGGTAGAGTTAAATCAGTGTTTCCTAAAGTGGTTTCTATGGACCAGGGGGTTGTGGGGTGTGTAAAATCTGGTATAAACCACGGGGAATATGCGGGAGAGTATGATATACCTATATTACCATTTCCATTTAAGAAAAAAAACACAACCTTGGCCCTTAAGTAAAAAATAGCTTTTATATATTTGAGATGTCTGGCCAGTCTATTAGAGCTTTAAACAACAACTTCTCCTGAACGATACCAGACAGAGCGTTCGGGTCTTTCGCAAATATGTAAGGAGGTCTCAAGACTTTGCAAAACAAAAATATCAAAAAAAGTTTACTAGATTTCCTGGGAATCCACACAAAAAAAACACTATTTTGTCAATTTCTTGGCAACCATAACAGCTATCGGGTTGAAACAAACGCCAAACAATAGCTAATAATAATAATATTTAGAACAATGTTGGAGAATGAATTTTTGAAAAATCTTTGTGATCAATTGACAAATCTCTTTGCAATCAACACCCGTAATTTTAGCAGCAATTTGTAGATAGCCATTGTACTTTTTAGTTTCAGAATAATTGATTTGAAATGACTTTTAATGTATTCTAAAATGGTAGTTAATAGGGTTTTGCCGCTTTGAGAATGCTAATAAAACTATTATTTTATAACAATTATCTTGTGTGAGAAACTTAACCCAAAAAATGCTTTTTTGATAGTAATTAGTAGTTATTTCTTAAACGTATTGCTGAAGGATAGTTAATTGCAAGACTTAAGAAAGAATACAAGTAATATTATGTACCTCATCTTCTTTTTCTTCCTTGCTTTCCTCCTTTTCTCCTTCCCCCTTACTGTAATGGGGAAAAAACACAATAATATCCCAATAATTAAATGTTCTAATTAGTTCACAATGTAATAATACACATAAATACAACATCTAAGTGCAGTTTATTTTTAAAACCAAACAAATTACGTTTAATATAAATTAAATTTAATAATAGTAGAAAATAGAAAATAACACATTTAAACTTAAATGTGCACAAGGAAAGTAAAGAATTAAGATTGCAGTTGAATGTAGAGGAAATAGTTTTAGTCTATTCTTTGCTTAAGGAATTATAAGATACATTTTCCCTGTTGAGGGCAAAAAACTTCTTTTGAAAATGCCTAAAAATTATATCAATCTTGAGATTAGTAACATAACTATTTAACATTTTATAAATCTTATAGGTGCAGTGCAGTAATTTCATTAATTTTTTTAGACCCATAACCTTGTGTTTGTAGGGGGTTCTAGTGTAGACTTATGGGCCCACCTCCTCTCCAAGTTAGCTGAGGACTTTTTTTAAAAGCAATAGTCATTTATCAAAAGCTTTGTTTATTGTGGCTTTACGAAAGACGACCAATAATGACTTTGCTATTTAGCCGCTAGTATAGAATTAACGCGCACCAATTTTTAAACATATTGCACAAAAATTAATGCTGTGCACCTTTGCATACATGGTTTTTTTTAATTTGGGCACAAATCAATGAATCTTAGAGAGAACAATGTCCTGCAGACATTACCAGAGGTATTTGCAAGGAGCCTGAACTGTAACAGACATTAAACAGTATAAAATAATTTATACTACTATGTTTCACTGGACAAAGCAGATTCATTAGGTTCAATCAACTAAGGAGTATTGACATTTTTAGAAGCCAACACATATAATTGAAAAACACCAAAAGAGTAGAAATTATATCTTTAAAAAAAAGAGTAAATTTGTTTTAGATAATATAAAATAAGAAATCAATGGCATTCAAGTACCTATTTTCATTTTTTTTAGATCCTTTGCTTTTCTTCAAGTTTTGCTTTTCTTTAAAGTAGTCTGTCCTGAAAATGAAATATTCATTAAATTAAAGTCAGTAAATAAAAATCTCACGGTCAACAGCTTTGTCAAATCAAGTGAAAACATAATCCTTCATAATGGCAGTTGGGCGGCTGTAACGGACGATTCTGTCTAATCATAGCATTATAAATATCAGCCTCTACTATAAAAAACAACAAAGAGCAACACATTCATTTTCATAACTGTATTGTTTAAGTTTAATTATTTATTTTGTTTAGACAAAATGAAGGGGGTGGGGGTGTTAAAACTTATAACGCAGATTATGAACTTGATAAACGAAAGTTTAATTTTTATTTTTAATAACATTTTTGAAGGCGATTATGAAAATAGGTTAGTCATGATATAGTAGGACATAAAGAAATATGATTACCACCAATGAATTTTTAAAATTATTTATGTTAACACCAAAACTAAATTTACTTAAATCCAGATTACTTTCTGAATTGAAAGTATAATAATATAGGCTGAAATAAAGTTATTAGATGTTTAAAACAGGGTTCCCACTTTTCATCAGCAAAAAAATTTGACTATTTCCAGACTATAATAGAAAAATTCAAGACTAAAAACTGTGATGAGGCGGCATTTTAAAAAAACACATGCTACTTATTTAATAAAAAATTTGGATTATAGATTGCTATATGTAATAATGATATGAAATGGGTTTTTTAACTCATGCACAGACAATTAAAACTAGTAACTATTAAAAGTAATCAAACATGACGGAGCCATAATCCAAGTCTTTTACTAAGGTTCTTTTTTAATGTATATGTAATTTTTTTTTTCCCAACTGGTCCATAGATTTTCAGACTATTTCCCAACTTTGAAGACCGTGAAAATTAATTTAAAAATTCCTGACTTTTCCCGACTGCGTGGGAACCCTGTTAAGGAATCAAACAGTGAGACTGAGTGTGATTTGAGGAATGATACACTTAAGCAAACTTTTAAGCCTAATTCAAAGGTAAAATCCATTTTGCATTACACACGCAGTCTGAATGTTTATACAATATTCTTCCTTGTCCAATTTACCATCAGAACATTTCCTTGGTTTTTTTATTAGATTTTTTTTTAATTTAAGAAACAATATCAGTACTTATAAAAAAAATATTACTTGAAAAGTTTTGATGCCAGCAAAACATCATTGTATTTTGTCTCCTCTTCTTTGATAAATTTTTCAGCATCTTCTTTCTGGTTGAAAACTACAAAAACTGATCCTTTAAAAGTCTTTTTGGAAAAATCCCTCTTTAGGTAAACATTTTCAACAGAGCCATACTTTTCGAAGAAAGGCATTAAGTCATCCAGTGTCGAGTCAAGAGGAAATCCTTTCTGAGAGAGAAAAAAAACAATAAAGATTGATAATAAAATAATAGAATGCAAACTACACTGTAAATTGTAAATGACTAAATTATCTTGTATATTATTTGACCTACATATTTATGGAAAGTTATTTTACAATTATTAGGGTTGGAAAAATTTTGTTACAATTTGAAATTTTTATCATACTACCAACTAATACAAATACAATGGGTAAACAATGTTTTACAATGATAACTTATGGTTACTCAAAATATTATTTTATACACCAAGCTACTTCAAAATGGGCTCTTGAAAAACTACAAAGGGATTTTTTCCACATATAGTCACATTATCTAAATGACAAAATTTTATTCTTACAGCATAAATAGATCTGGAAGCAATCTCATCACGCCTCTCTTTAGTATCACCGGGCAAAGGTTTAGCAGGATTCCTGCGAATTTTTTCTTCATTTTCACTAACCTAAATGAAATATTAATTTCATTTAATTTTTTTCAAATAAATGGAAATGATTTTATTAAATTCTGCATATGTATTTTTCAGCATCACATAAAATTAAACATTTAACTGTAAGACAAATCTAATGTATGACTTAAAATATATACAGCAAAACCTCACTTCTTAAATTTATAGCTAAATATAAATACTATTTGTTAGGGCTGCGGAAATTACTGATTAATTTATCGATTAATCGGTAAATTTTTTTATCTATTAAAATTAATTTAATAGATCAAATAGCAATTAAAATTAAAGAAAATGTGTTTTTCTTTTAAAATTTGCAATTTATTAATAAATAATTCATTATTAGTAATTAATAATATTTGTTTTTTACGTATAAACTGCTCCATTTAAAAGTGGATGTATAAGGTGTAAACTTTAAATAAACCATTTTATAAGGACAATAATATAAATAAACATTGTTTTTACTTAACAATAACAAAATCGAAATTCATGGACATTATATTGAACGAATTATATTTAAATATATCTCCTAACAATTTAATTTTTTAAAAATTAAATGAAATACTTAAGTTATGGGCATTTTAAAAAATGCCCTAAAAGGGCACAAAATATGAAATCATAGCGAAAAAAATTGATTATGAGGTCTTAGAAAAAAATTCATAACTTTTGAACCACTTGGGATAAAAAGACGATCTTTAGGTTTTTGTTAATCATCAAACAATTTCTATACAGCTGTATTACTGTTATATTTTAAAATTACATATAATTTGAAATTTTCATCCCGGTGCCTAAGCTTTAATACGTTATTTAACTTATTTTTTTTATTGCTAACTATGTTTTAAGAATTACTCAATGAAACAAAAAAGTCAATTGCCCTTTTTTATTACTTCCCCTTGAAATTATTGGTTTGATGACGTCATACATGTATATTTTTAGCTTTAACAAAATTATCGATTAATTAATCAGTAATTTTTCAAAAGTTAACGATTAATTTTAATTTAATCGATAACAGCCCTGCTATTTGTACAAACAGTTCAAAGTACCCACTGCAATAGCAAAATAGTAAAATTTTGAATGGGTAATAGTAAAAACACGACCACAAGGGAAAGTGTCTGGGTGAGATCAAGTTGAGGGATAGACAAATGACAAAAATGACTACGTTATTTTAATTCACTTCACTTTCCTCAGGAGACAATCGAAACCTCTGGTAGTTGTCGGACTGATAAATTGTCCACAAAGAATGGATAAGGACACACCAATATCCAATCTAATTATGTATCTATATATTAATTTATATATATTAATTTTAAAGTCAATAAATTGACTAACAACATTGCAGTAATTTTAATATGGGGTTAAGTTTGAGAATCATAACAGCAGCAATTAAATTTTTATACTTAGAATTAACTCTTAAAATTAATGTGCCATAATGCGAGCCCCGCCGCTACTACCAAAGCACGATAAAGCGCGCCTCGATAGAACTCTCTTTAGAAACGAAATTACAGAAAATAAAACTCTTTAGTCCGTAAAAGAAGATGTATTTGATTTTCAACAACGGCGGCAGTTCCCTCGCCAGTGTTATCGCTCGATTCACAAAGTTTTTTTAGTAGTTTATCTTATCTTATCTTATCTTATATGTTACAGACGCTCCTTCTGTACAGAAGATTATTGCGTCCTACGTATTTCTATGGTTTGTGTTTAGTCCTGTATTCTTACTAGAGTTTTAAAAGATGATAAAGTGGTGGCTTTCCTGGTTTCTTCAGGCAACCCATTCCACGCCCGAATACCGGACGGAAAGAAAGAAAACTTGTATGTGTTTGTTCTTGCATATGGAATAAGAAAGGTGTTTTTATCTTTATGTCTATTTGAGGGTTGTATTAGGTTATCTTTGTGTTGTATTTCTAAATTAGAATTAATTGCCTTATGTATTATTACTAATTTAGAATTACTAGTTTTTAAGGGTTTTTTTTAAAGATGTGATTGTGCTATACTTTAGTACTAAAATAATAGTACTAAACTACAGGTAAAAATAGTTTTAAACTCAAAACGGTCTTTTGGATACATTTAAAAACCATTCTTATCCTAAAAGATGAAGTCAGTATGACAATAATAATCTAAATGGATTTTAGGCAATTTTTTTTATTTCTAACACAATTCGGGAAATTCTTACGGGACTGAGGCGGAAGTTTTCCGAAAACCTTATGGCCATTAAGAGTTAAAATATAATCCAGAAAGTTGATGGTTGAAAGCTGAAAAAAGCAAATGGTATTTTTTAAATCCAAAATAAATAAATTAACTCATAACTATGTTCTCTCCGGTTTGACTAACAAATAATAAAAATGTTACCCACTCCCCAAGGAAAGAGTTGATGTGCATCGCATCCCATAAGATTGTAAAAAACTAACATTGGAAATCTAAAGAGTTTGATATTAAGTAAGGTTGTTAAGACCGCTCATTTTTGAGGACCGGCTAACCATTCAAAAAAAGACCGGTTAACCGCTCGTCCTTATATCCCTAATGTTTTGAGAACTAACAAGAGAATGTTGTCGCCTCGAGTCGTCTGATGGCATCAAAGCCCGCTTCCCCCCGCTTGCGTTCAGCTCTTTCCGCATTGCCCTCAATTCATAGCATTTTTTTTAATCCAAAAAATTAACTAAACAGTGATGGTTAATTGTCTTTTTTATATTTTATTTTGAGGACTCGTAGCTCACCGGTCTAAATAAGAGGACAGGTTCAATCGTTCGTTAAANTGTGTGATGCCGGTCAACTCGCGTATTAAAATTAATAATATAATAAAATTATAAAGCTATGGAGTAAACAATGATGATAAAATGAAATTTATTTTTTTTAAAAACATTTTTCAATCGTCAACTCGCCAGAATAATTGAATTTTGCGATTCACACGCTCACCCTCCCCGTTTTTTTTCTGTTCAAATAGGCTAAATAGGGTTTGAGCTACACTCGCTGTACTGTTAATGTGGTAAACAAATGCCTTTGATAGGCAGGAAAACTGTCACTAAAAGACCGAACTCGAATTTGTGGGCCGATTAATCACCCGGTATCTTTGCTACGTCTTTCAAATACCTCTCGTAATATAGGTACATGTACTTCACTAAGCAGCGTGCGCCAATACGTTTTTTGAATGCTTGAAATGGACTATAAACCGGTGATCAGAAAATGCGGATAGGTCACGGGGTCATATGCTTTTATAGCTTTCTTTGTCTTTATAAGAAACAGACTATAATAAATATAAATAGAAACAGCCTCGGCCTTGACCGTTGTTGACATCAAACACGCACTGTTAGTAACTAGTACTATTAGTTGTGAACTTCAGGGAAGCAAGGCTATAACGCGTCATGTACGCACGCTTACAGCTTGGAGTCTGAAGGTTTGATTAGTTTGAATGCCAACCTAGGCTACTTGTCAGCTGGATCGTGGTATTGCTTTCACCGTGACAAAGCGAGAGGGAGAGGCGCGTTACGGCTTGTGTTGTTTTTTTTCACTACGTTACCGCTAGTGGTTTTTTTTAACTTTTTTTTTTTGTTGTTGTTGTTGTTTTCGGTTACACGGTCCTGCGGTCCTCAATAAAGAGGACCGATCCTGATCTGAGGACCGGATAACCGGTTAACAATGTTAATATTAAGCAAAGATGACACCACCAAGAGTCGTTGGCTTGATTCCAGGCTAATGGGGTGGTAAGATCCACGACTATTGCCCAGTTAACTGGTCTTTTTTTAACAATCAACCGGTCCTTTAATACAAATTATCTTGACAATCTTAATTACATGGTGAAATGCAATTTATGCGATGCAATTCTGTGAGTAAGGGGGTGGCAAACAATGTTCCTTCCTTGCAATCAAGGCGCGCTTTACCCAGCTTCAGGGTGTTATAGGTTAGTCTGCCAAATGCCCCTCCCCCATATATCATTGTTAATTTCTTGGTAATAACTAAAGCAAAATTGATGACTGAGACACAATCATTTGAAATCTATCACAGTATAACTTAGTATAAAATCGTTTGTTGCTCGTGATCGAAAAATTGGCACCACTGAAGTAGATGGCTTTTGATACTTAAAATTATCGCAACACGTGTCGGTAGAAAATTCTACACACCGAATGAGTATCAGACGTTATTTACAAATGTCAATACAAAAATAAAAGCACAATCAATACATAAATAAGGTGAGTTATGAAATATCAACATTACAAACTTACCTCCATTAGCGAGCTTAACTGTTTCAATGCTTCACAAATAACCTTCGGTTCAGCAGTAAGTTGCTTCAACCTGTTGAATTTCAACATGGTCTCTATTGTAATCCCTAATTGTGATTGAAGGAAAAAAATTCTTCTGCTTGCAGTAAGTTTAAATGATTTTGAATAATTATCAGTTTCAATTACTACTACTACAAACACGATTAAAATACAGTTGGACCTCTCTAAGTCGAACTTAAAGGGACCCAAAAGTTTTGGCTTACAGAATTTTTGAGTTAGGAAAAATGGTGTAATAGGTGTAGAATAATCAAGGACAATGTTGATTTGAGGGGGTGGGGGACAGCCATACCGGTTAGAACAGTGCATATCAAAGTGGTGGTCCGTAGACCATCCAATGCTCGTCCGCAGAAATGACAAAGAAAGGATCTTTTGTTACCTCGTCAGTGCAAGGAAAAAAGTTCATCATTCCCAGGCACACTGGAAAATTCCTTCCAGCCCACCACACTAAAAAGTTTGATAAGCACTGGGCTAGACGGCTTGGCAGGAAAGAGAGGCAGTGATTGATGTTTTAAACTAAAGGAAGCAAAACTTGCTTTGAGGAGACACCTTCCCTCCCCCACTTTACTTTACTGTGGAGGTTGGAAGCCAAAAATCTTTGAGTTAAAGAGATATAAAATACATTAGTCTTACGGAATTTGGCCGGGACGTAACAATTAATTCAATATAGGGAGGTTTTCAAATTAGCGAGGTTCGACTGTATTAATCAGTATTTTCTTGCATGGTTTAAAATATTGATTTAAAGACTCTTAAATGTGGGTAAAAGATTTGACAGATATTAGTCTTTTATACAGTCTGTTTGTTTTTTTTAAAGTAAAGGATACAGCCATCATCTTCTTGTATTTTCTCCTTCATGAATTTATCCCTCATGAGATTCATGTCTCCAAAATAGTACTGAAAAATATCATTTATTTAATCAATATAAAGTTATGATAAAAATTATTGGAAATGACTAGATTGAAAGTTGAACCAATATTCTCTAAAAAGCAACTAGAACTGTGTAGAACTCTATTTTATTTAGTCAAAATAACTATTAATAACTCATTCAACAAATTTTCTGACATATTACCTCTATCTGTTTGACAACTTTTTCATGTAATTTTTTTGTCTGTTCTGCATCTCCATTGCAACTGAGTTCAGACATGTTGACTCCTATAGGCTTTCAATATTTATATCTGTGAATTACAAAAGATAAATAGATAAGAGATATAGATAAAAATCCAAATACTATAATTGCCATTATCAGGAATGATGATTTGTGATTTAGATTTTATAAATATTAACTATAGTAAAACCTGGTTATGGTGCCAGCTTAGGGAGTTTCCAAATAGTGTTGAGTTAAACAATGACCGATATAAACTTAAGCCTACATGAGTTGTAATATATTTATATGTCATGTCCATGAAATCCTTACATATGTATATATCATATATGATTATTTGCACTAATAAATGAGAATGTACATTCATATTCGTGGAGTTGTTTTTTTTAAAAAACACATTGGCCTTGTTTGATGAGTGATCAGTAAGCTTAAGATATTTTCTTTACACATACATCTTTTATGAATGAATGAAAATCTAATAGTTGTGGCATAATAATGATGTTGAATGAGTTGTTTGCCATGGGCTACAATCAACTAGTCTGTGCAAAAACATGATACATTTAGGTATTTCATAAGTAAGCTTGTTAACAATCCACAGTTCCTATGATCAGATACAAAATACACCAAAAAAAATTGTGTAATGAAAACAATAATTATTTTGTTAATAAAAAATTATTTTTGTTTTGATAGTGTGACGTAGTTTAGGGGTGAGGGGAGTCCAAGATTTGTGACAGTTAGTGACAGGGGGAGTTAAAACTGGTATAATATACTAATATAGCGTGACATACTTTATGGACGGTCCCTAAGTTATAAACTAAATATAAAATTTAAGAGTAATAGTAATAGTAATAAGACAAGAATCGTCAATGACAATCAGAAGTGCCTCAGACTCAGAATTTTTAATTTTATTAGTATTTTTTAGAATTATTAGTTAAGTAAGTTATTAATTATAAGTAATTAAAAGTAATAGTTTAGTGAAGTTAAGTCAGGGTAAAATCCGACTTAACGTTCCCACGTTACATGGCCATCATCTTTGTTAATAGGATGTGGCTACCGCTACGACAATTTTGTCGTAGCGGCAGACGACCCGGTCGGATGTTGCTAGCGCTACAACATGTCGTAGCGCTAGTCAGGAAACATGTCGTAACAGCAGACTATCCGGCAGGATTTTGCTAGCGTTACAACAAGTTTGTCGTAGCAGCAGTCGATCCGGCGGGATGTTGCTAGCGTTACCACATACGCCACTCTTTGCAGTAGCCACTTGGAAAGAATTAAGTCGCAATAATATCTTAACAAACTCTTCTTTATATTGTATACGCATCTATATTATAATACGACATTAATAGATCCGGGTTTATTTGTGTGTTTTAATTCTAAAATCTAAATTAATTTAAATAAATTATTTAAATAGATTTAAATAAATTATTTAAATAGATTTAAATAAATTATTTAAATAGATTTAAATAAATTATTTAAATAGATTTAAATTTAATATTGGTCTACCGATTATAAATATGTCGGCTGATTTTGCTATACTAAACTATACTATACTACTGTATGTGATGCCGAGTATTAAAATTTAGCATACCGTAAAGTAAAGCCGTAAATGAAAATCCCAAGAAACGATTCGCGCACAATCGCAAGAATGTAAAATAATTTGTTTCATGTGGAATAATAAAATGTACCGTGTGCAGACTTATCACTGAAAACCATTCCATTCATCCTTCAACTTCATTTTATGAAAATTACTAGTGACTATTGGCATATTAGTATTGCTTTGTTGTTCTCGTTGATCGCTGTTTTATTCATAAAGGTTGGCCGTGTGCAAAATTTATTTAACTATTGGTTAAAATTAACAATTATTATTGAAAGTCAAAGCCAAAGTTTGTTGTGAGTCATAATTATTCATATGTCATCTAGAACTTGTAAACATATCAGCATAATTATAAGTATCAAAAACTTCGTTTTGGCAAAAATGAATATCAGTAGACCCCTAAGATTTAATCAATTTATCTGCTTTTCAGAATAATAACAAAAATTATCAGCTCAGCACACTTGTGATTTTTTTAAAAATAATAAATGAAATTTTTAAAAATATATACATAAAAAACTTGACGACAGCGGGATTTGATCCTATCAATAGTGTCATATGATTTACAAACTAACCCGCCGACTATCCATCGTCTAGCGACGCTGTTGAGCAAATTCAATTTTTTAAATTTATAAGTGTTTTTCATTTAATGGATAAATCAAAATTTTTGTTTAACCTTTAAAATTCATTTACTCTTTTTCTCCGGAACAACGCTCCCATCGTTGATTTCAAAACGACGTTTCTGCCGGATCAACGATGGGATCGTTGATTTATTAAAAGGGAATAGTTTCGTTTCTTTACATAGCTATTTAACTAAAATTATTTTTAATGTATTCTAGAATGATTTCCCTAGAATTAAAAAGTCGGAAATCGATTGTTTGAACGTGTTTTCACCACGAAAGAAGCGTTTGAAAGGCTTGTTTTCATTTTCGTTTTTACGTTTGTTTACAAACATGGATATTCAACTAGCTCATCTGGTTATTGATCTAATATTATTCTAAATACTACGATGATAAACAAGAACAAGTTATAGTTTTTTATTAAATGATTATTGAGATATTAATTTTAAATTGGCGATGAAACATACGCTTAGTCTTAGTGCTAGTACTAGTCACTAGTAGTCGAGTAGTAGTAGTTTATTTTAAAAAAATAAGTTGACAAGTCATCTGTTGATAAACATCATGTCCCACCCACGTCTCAAATCTTGATGAATATTTATACTACAAATAATAATATTGACTATATGTAATGTAATTTGAAAGCTGCCAAACTTTTGACTAAAACTAAGTGCAGTTTTAGATATAATTTAAAACAATTTCTAGTTACAATATGTATAGCTTATGTTCCATTGTAAACAGTTCAATTTTTTGTATAATTTTCCAGTGTGGGTGACCATGGATAATGAGCTCTAATATTATATTTATTTGCTTAATTGAAGTGACATTGTTTCTATTTGGAGCAAAAATGAATATAGTTTCTAAAAAACACTACTATATTACATTTTAGATAAAAATCTAAATTTTAGTGACTTTGAATAAGGTTTTGTAAAAATAAAAATTTTTAAATAAAACTTTATTTTCATTACAACAAAATTATATTATTTTATGGAAATAAGGTCAGGAGTCTGTATTGCCTAAAAACATCATTCATTTCCCTTTAATTCAATTCCAAATATATCATTATCTGTTAAAAAATAAAAAAGTTATTAACATTTTCAGATGGCATGGTAACTCGTGACAAATTTCCAAAATAGATAATTCCGTCCAAACATGGAAAATATTTACGGAGAAAAGGAGTTAATTTAATAGGCTTACTTAGTAATCATGATATTTTATTATGAGAACTATAGTTTAGTTTTCAGTTAGTATTAGCATAATTGAAATGCAACAAATTGTTTACGACATTGTCGTAACAGTAGACGATCGGGGGGAGGGTTGTTGCTGGCGTTACGACACGACATGTCGTAGTCGTAGCACCAGCCACATCCCCCCAGGTTGTCTGCTGTTACATGTCGTAGCAGTAGACACTTCGTTGTTAATGATATTGATATGCAATGTTACAAAGAAATTGGAAAATTTAACTATTAAAATTCTAAAACTAAACCTAACAGTTACTAACCCCAACCATAAAATCACAATTTTAACTAAGACTAAACCTAACACTAATCCCAACCCTAAATCTAAATTAACAAAAATTGTAAAACTAAACCTAAATAATAATTGAAGAGAACACAGAGTTAATTATTATTATTATGTCTTTGAAATGCTTATCAATATTAATAGGATATGAATAATATCATAATATGATTTAATTAGATTAATAATATATAATTGAATTAATTGATTATGATCACAATATGAATGTCAGTAATGTCACACATTGATGAATTATTGATTGAATTTAATTATAATTATTATTTTTTTAAACAAAAAGTATAAAGATTGAACAATGTTGAAAATTACAATCACAATCCAATCAATCAATCATTGTTTTAATGAAATGCAATTCAATTAATTCAGTAAAACTCGGTTTCACTAACAGACTAAAAATTTACTAGACATAACTAGGTCTAGTTTTAGTTTTCAAATATAAAAAAATCAAAATCAAAGTAATTAATTTATTAAAATATTAATAAAATAATAATTAATAAGAATATTATTTAATCATTAATCGGATAGGCATTTAATAGAGCCATACAAAACTAGTTGGTCGTATGGCTTTTGATAAATATTTAAATGTAAGAACTAGCATTATAAAGCTAAAATACAATTATTTTTATACTAAAACCTTTTACTTTTAAAGAATTAGAGAGATAAACAACTCGTGTTCAACACCAAGTTAACTCCACGCGCCTAGATTCGTGTTTTCCTTCCGCAAGATTTCCTTAAAATACAAAAATTTCCATTCGCTGAAACAAAACTTTTTTTAAAAAAAAATAATGATTTGTTAATATATACTTGTTTATATTTATGCTATCAACTATTAATTATAAACTTGCAGATAACGAAAAATAAACTGATTTAATTTTCAAAGTATCTGATGACTTCACATTGCTTTTTGTAAACTTTTAAATTCTTTCTTATTCTTATGGCGGATGCATAGAACAAACCATACTCACACTGTATACTCATACAAATTTTCATTCTTCCCGTCTGGAATTAGGGCTGTGAAATCTGGAATTGGTTGCCTGGAGAAACCAGGAAAACCAACACTTTATCAACATTTAAAACTCCAATAAAAATGCAGGACTAGATACAATCCATGCCATAGATAATATTGTATAGAGGGAGGGGATCGTCTGTGACAGATAAGATCCTCATTTAAAACTCTAATAAAAATGCAGGACTAAACACAAAACGTAGATAAACGTAGGACTTAGGAGCCGTCCAAAAAGTACGTTACGCTCCAGAGGGAGGGGGGAGATGTAAGAAAGTGTGACAGTTTGTGACAGGGGTAGGGGTGTCCGGCCATGTGTGACGTCACGGTGTTTTATATTAAATTTTATTTATTTTGTTAATTTAAATATATATTTTTGTTCGAAAGTGTGACGTACTTGGGGGGG
>MUZC01000863.1:0-24962 GCA_002072015.1 Radix auricularia
CAATCTCAGCCTTAATGTCAGTAACAATCTCAGCCTTAATGTCAGTAACAATCTCAGCCATGCCTGTTCTGAAAATGACATGCTTAAAATAAATCATGGCACCAAGTGAGTCTGACATGACAATAGTGTATGCTAACTACAGGTGGTGTAACTACAGGAGTAAAGTTAATACTTGAATAAGTAAGTTACCCTGATTGTTACACTTGGCTTTAAAACATTTTTTAACAGCTGAATATGACTTACTGTGAGGACACACTATAAATACAGAAAGACAACTTCACATTCACTCACAAACTTCTAATGAAATTTCTGAAATGTTAAAAATGAATGTAAAACAACTGTAAGGGTAAAACAAACCGAGAATAATCACAAAGAACAAACTGCCCAAATGCTAGTCACCATTGCCAAAGTCTACTTCCATCTTATGATATTAGTATTACTTTAACAACTACAGCATCAATAACTATTTTTTCTTGCTTTTAATACAACACACTTTCCTTTAATGTTTTAAGTTTACAGAATCTATTCCCTTATTGTAGAAGTTCCTCATTCATGAGACCTTTCATATCTCTTCCTGCAAGCCAGTCCTAATTATTTCATTGCATATTGACCATATTGCACACATACCAGCTGTGTCAGTAGAGCCATGACACCATATTGCACACATACCAGCTGTGTCAGTAGAGCCATGACACCATATTGCACACATATACAACCATCAAACATTATATGATAAGAACCTGCTAACACACACCAGCATACACAATCATCAAACATTATATGATAAGAACCTGCTAACATACACCAGCATACACAATCATCAAACATTATATGATAAGAACCTGCTAACATACACAATCATCAAACATTATATGATATGCACCTGTTAACACACACCAGCATACACAATCATCAAACATTATATGATAAGAACCTGCTAACATACACCAGAATACACAATCATCAAACATTATATTATATGATAAGACCCTGTAAGAAATTTAAGTGATCATGTAGCTTTCCTTTTAATTAGCAATTTTAAGTACAATGAAAATTCACACGTGTACCAATCAAAAGCTAAACACAAGCTAATGATATAAACTATTATAAAACTTCTTTTCTGATTTCCTGCTCAGCAAAATGTTGACTTTCCATCTTCATAAGAAATACAACTTGACAACACAAAGCAATTTTATTTACATTAAGGGGGGGGGGGAGAGAAAGGTGGGGAGGGGGGTAATTTAAATTAAAGTAAAGCTATATGTAAATACTTTCCCTCCATCCCCACCCAACACAAAATGCTTAATATTTTGTATTGTAAGCTTGACATGAAACAAGGGCAGCCAATATAAAACTAATCTGTTTTCAATAAATACAATACCCAAAATAACGAATGCATATCATAAACATATCAGAAACATAAAATGGAGCAGTGAGGTAAGTACCGTAATTAAACATCACTCTCCTCTTAGGTCAGAATAAGATGGCCTTTGAAAGAAACACTAAAACCAAAAGATTTCAGGTAAGTTGACAACAATTAGCATACAGGGTCAAAGGTCAAATTACTTTTAAACATTTTTTTTCAAAGTTAGACAATTTTAGACGGAATATAATGTAGACTTTATAGTGTGCATCATTTTCATGAATTCTACCTATACCCAGTAGACTTGAACTTGACATCACAATTTGTGTTACATATTGCTGTCAAATTGAGAGGCAGTGAGAGTGATGCTATTATGAAAACACAAACAATTGTTTAATCTTTAAACCAAAACTCTACAAAGTAGCCAAATGTTGGGAAAAGTTAATAGAACTTAGACCAAATGTTATCTTGAACTAAGACCAAATGTTATTTTAGTCTATAGAATTAGACCAAATGATATCTTGAACTTAGACCAAATGTTATCTTAGTATATAGGAGCATAATTCAAAATGATAATTTGAACTTAGTCCAAATGTTATCTTAGTCTATAATAGCGTAGACCAAGTGTTATCTTGAACTTAGACCAAATGTTATCTTAGTCTATATGAACGTACACCAAATGTTGTCTTAGTCTAAAGGGGCTTAGACCAAATGTTATCTTGAACTAGGACCAAATGTTATCTTAGTCTAAAGGGGCTTAGACCAAATGTTATCTTAGTCTATAGGGGCTTAGACCAAATGTTATCTTAGTCTATATGAGCTTAGACCAAATGTTATCTTGAGCTTAGACCAAATGTTATCTTAGTCTATATGAGCTTAGACCAAATGTTGTCTTAGTCTATAGGGGCTTAGACCAAATGTTGTCTTAATCTATAGGGGCTTAGACCAAATTTTATCTTAGTCTCTATGAGCTTAGACCAAATGTTATTTTAGTCTATAGGAGATTAGACCAAATGTTGTCTTAGTCTATAGGAGATTAGACCAAATGTTATCTTAGTCTATCAGATGAAACTGAGCAGTTGAATCCAAATTTAATTTCACAACAAATCAAAGAAGTGACCCCTTTGATACATAAGAAGGTAAAGGTAAGAAGAAATCATTACAATTGTTATATTACTAATTACTTATATGTTACTTCTTGTCATTCGATTACTCGGGGGGGGGGGGGAACACTATCTTGTAATGACATATTACAAAGACAAAACATTGTGAAAAAACTTGGCACAGTTGAATGAACCAAACATTTGGGTTTTTTTTATTTCCTAACATTGGGTGACTGAATCTCGTAATGAGCATAACAGGATTGTCACTTAATCGTAAGTTATGATTGTCATCTATTTGAGAAACAAAGACAGTCTGTCATATACTTAGGACACAAGGGTTGTCTGTAATATATTGGGGGCAAACAAGGGTTGTCGGTAATTATTTATTAATACATTGGAGAAAACATGGGTTGTCAGTAATATATTTTAAAAAAAAAAAAGCTGTACCGAGACATTTCTCCTTGTGTCAAACACAAGAGGCTATGAGCATGACTATCTGGTTATGTTACCAGGAAATAAACATGACCAGAATGAGGAATGATAATGATCATGGAGGTAGAGCATGTGGACTGTGAGTTATGAACAGAGGTAGCAGCAAATAGCTGATGAGCACATTGAAAATAAAGTCTATACAATCATCAAGGTAGGAAGAAATGATTCTATTCCAATAACAAAGATGACTTTATTTTGTTGTCATTCATCAAGTGATACAGATTCTCTTCAGATAAAGCTGGCCTTGAATCCACTAACATTCTCAAAGGGTAAATAAACTGACAAAACAAATTCATGTATAAAATGTAAATAATGATTTATAAATATATTTTATTGACATTATTCCAACTGGCCTTTAAAAAAAACATATTTTTATTGAGACTGACATCAATAGAATACAGTTTTATATTACAATTGACAATTTCTATTCACCATCAGTAAGTAAAAGAATGGTCCATGAAAATGCGCTGTTAATTTCATGGTTTTGTTTTTTCCCAACAGATACTTCCAAAAATTGAATGTGATATTGACAACCATTTGGAACCATTCTATAGTCATACAATATAACTGTAGAGCATTTGAACCAAATACAGCAATATATACATACCATACATTCACACAATAAAATATAGAGCATTTGGAACCAAATACAGCAATATATACATACCATACATCAAATGTTACGAAAAAGTTTTTTTAAAAAAATCTCTTTCATGGGATCATAAAGTACTGAGGGAGTAAATAAATTGAACACAAGTGTATATAAAACAAAGAATAGACTAGAATCAAACAAGACTTTGGACTTGGTGTGCCAAAGATCATGAGTTAAAGCAAGTACTAACACATTTAGGGTGCCAGTAAGTACTAACACATCTAGGGTGCCAGCAAGTACTAACACACCTAGGGTGCCAGTAAGTACTAACACATCTAGGGTGCCAGTAAGTACTAACACACCTAGGGTGCCAGCAAGTACTAACACACCTAGGGTGCCAGCAAGTACTAACACACCTAGGGTGCCAGCAAGTACTAACACATCTAGGGTGCCAGCAAGTACTAACACACCTAGGGTGCCAGCAAGTACTAACACACCTAGGGTGCCAGCAAGTTTATCTGTGATGATAGGATGTACTACAGACTAGACACTTAGAGTGTCAGCAAGTATTAGAAATGTAGGGTGCCAGCATGTATTAGAAATGTAGGGTGTAAGTATGTATTAGAAATGTAGGGTGCCAGCAGGTATTAGAAATGCAGGGTGTCAGCATGTATTAGAAATGTAGGGTGTCAGCATGTATTAGAAATGTATGGTGTCAGCATGTATTAGAAATGTAGGGTGTCAGCATGTATTAGAAATGTAGGGTGCCAGCAAGTATTAGAAATGTAGGGTGCCAGCATGTATTAGAAATGTAGGGTGACAGCATATATTAGAAATGTAGGGTGCCAGCAAGTACAACAGACCTTGATTGCCAGCATAATCACCACAAATTTCCCAGTCATCTTAATGAAATCCTGTCTCTAAAATAATCTGCTGGACCTGTGTGTGTGTGTCTGTGCATTACTGAGAAATCAATAATATCTCCGCTGAATAGCAAACAGCCTTGCATGTTTGAATAGTGTGTGGCACACCCGACATGGCCATGTTGATACAAGAAAACTATCAACAGATAAATGAAACAATTGTAAACTTGTGTTTTGATTGTAGACTCAAGAATTGCTATCACTATTCAGATCAGTTATTGCCCCCCCCCCCCCTTTAATAACATGAACATGAACAATAAAAGAAATGAAAAAATTGGTTTTGATGAGCATGTTAAGTAGTGAAGAGCAGGAAAAATGCATCATTGAAGCAGAATTTAAATTCTTTAAAGACATTCATGAATTATTACATTGAAAAATAATGTACATTTAAATTTAAAATAAGAATTTAAGTACTGTAGGAGAAGAGGTCAATTGAGAAAAGTTGTGCATTTGAGTTGAAACTTTGTTGGTATACATTCAGTAGTTTGAACTGACAAGGACTTTTAGCATGAGGTTAATGTACTAGATAAGACCAGCCCATAATATGAGGTTAATATACTAGATAAGACCAGTCAAGAATATGAGGTTAATGTACTAGATAAGACCAGCCAAGACTATGAGGTTAGTGTACTAGATAAGACCAGCCAAGAATATGAGGTTAATGTACTAGATAAGACCAGCCCATAATATGAGGTGTAATGTACTAGATAAGACCAGCCCATAATATGAGGTTAAATGTACTAGATAAGACCAGCCCATAATATGAGGTTAATGTACTAGATAAGACCAGCCCATAATATGAGGTTAAATGTACTAGATAAGACCAGCCAAGAATATGAGGTTAATGTACTAGATAAGACCAGCCAAGACTATGAGGTTAGTGTACTAGATAAGACCAGCCAAGAATATGAGGTTAATGTACTAGATAAGACCAGCCAAGAGAATATAACAAAGTCCTTATTGTCAGGTGATGGTAACTCAAGAGAAAAGCTAGAAAGGTGAACACTCAAGCTATCAATCAGTTTTGGTTTATCTGGGTCCATGTGACGTGCACAAAACACGGTTACCATGTTTACATGTAGATCAAGACTGGCGTTTGGGAGACTGGCAACAACAAGAATATTCCAGACTTAGCTAACATTTCTCAAATGGTTCACATTCCAGACTTGGCTAAAATTTCTCAAATGGTTCACATTCCAGACTTGGTTAACGTTTCTCTAATGGTTTACATTCTAGACTAGACTAACATTTCTCAAATGGTTCACATTCATATATACACTGAGTTTTCCAATAAATATTGACAAGCAAATATTTCCTTAGTTTTTACAATAGATTCCAACCAATATAACAACATGTTTCATGCAGCAATGTACATTCTGTGGAGATGGATCAACAAAAAAATGATCAGTTATAACAGAAACATATATAATAACAGAATATAAGAAATTTGAATAAAACAATGCATCAACTTTGAGACATGAGGGTAAATAAAATATTACAACCAAACTTGTTCATTTTAAATCAGACTGACTGATCAGTACATGGTCAATATTTATTCATGTAAAAAGTTCTCTCTCTCTCTTTTTAACAGCCATGAAAAATTAAACAAAAATTAAATTGTAGGGAAACCTTTCTCATCCATATGAGGAAAGTTTAGGGAAACCTTTCTCTTCCGTATGAGGAAAGTTTAGAGAAACCTTCTTCCTACACCCACAAACATTATTTTTTTGTATTCCTTGCTGCACATCAACAGACTTGTACTTGCTTATATTTCTTAAACAAAATGAGAACATTATTATCAAAGTGGCTAAAACAGTGGGTCCTAACATAACCATCATAGTGGCTAAAATAGTGGGTCCTAACATTACCATCATAGTGGCTAAAACAGTGGGGTCCTAACATAACCATCATAGTGGCTAAAACAGTGGGTCTAGCTGTTAGGGGATGTTTCTAACAATTAAAGTATTTACCTCATGAAAGTTTCTTGTTTCATTTCTTTTCTAGTCTTCAGATCTGACAAAATGTCATTTTAATTCTGCCATCAAAATCTTTCATTTTCAAATTTGAGGAGCTTTTAAGAAAGATTCAATTCTATTGTACCCTAAAAGTTCCTAGGAACCCTTTGATTGGTGAATTTTCTGTTTCTGTAACTTCAAGTCAACCGCCTGTTAAAATATAAGGCTACCCTATAATGAAGGGAAAATAATTCTAACTAGTTGCAGCTATCATAGGTCTCACTTGATGTATTGTATGGGGGTGGAGGGCGGGTCCACCACTCATCTATGTCAGAGAACTCCACGCTTTCTTCTATGAGTGCACACGGTGAAGCTGAACATGCACACGCAGAAAGTAGTTTGTAATAAATAGTTGATGGACTAATCTCAACATGAGGATGCACTAGTTCGCCGTCGAATGTTGGCAGATTTCTGTGTTAAAACAGGGGGTGTTATTCTTGTGGTCAACGCTGAGCCTAGACACAGATGTGATGGTGCAGCCGACCCGCCGGGCAGCTGAAACAGGACAGTGCCCACGCTGGCAAGCCCGTCCTCAGTGGGTTCAATGGCAATGGGGATGACACGCAGTTCTCTGGGCGGGGGCGGGCTGGACATGGTGTTCATCTCATTGTTGGTGTAATACTGATTGCGGTAGCGGCTCAGTCTTGAACGACGCCTTATCAAACCAGATGAGAGGGGAAGGTAAAGGGGCTCATCGTGCTCCACCAGGACAAGAATTCTGGCAAACGGACGAGACGCCATGCATTCCATTTCCCGTTCTCTCATCTGTCGTGACCTGCGGGCATCAAAAGTTTGTTTCATCTTCCACAGCATCACGCACACAGCAAGGAAGAGGAAGAAGCAGGAGAAAAACACAGAGAAGAAAACAAAAAGATCGATGTGGGGCTGATCTTGCCTGAAGTACAAGTTGCCGTACGTTGTGTTGTCGGGACTGCCGCCCCGTGACCTGACAATGATGAAGAACTTGGACGTGCGCAGGTCATGCTGGTCACGGGGCAGTGTTATGACAAGTCGAAACCTGACGTCCCTGACTACCAGCATGCTGTTCTGCTGTCCGACGGTGATGTACGTATTCAGCTCTCCGGCTTCAACCTCCCCCATTTTGGTTCCGCTCAATCCTGCCAGAGTTTTGCCCTCCTTGTTGGCATCGGTAACAACCGTTCCCCGTCGCTGTCGTTTCTTGGCCACTGTCTGATTCCTCCATTTGTTGAATATATTTTCAAAATGCTGGGGCAGGACACTTTCATTGTCCAAACTTTTCTCTGATACGGCCTGGAACAGTTTCTCTATGTCGTCTGGTTTGAAGTCCTGAATTGAGCTCATTTTTTGCCTCACGCTCTCATGAAAATTCTTCTGGGCCTTGCGACCTTTTTTGTGTTTCAGTTTGCGCTTGTTCAGTTTTTTACCACCTTTAAGGTCTTCATCAAGTGCATCCTCCGACTCGTCGTCTTCATCCCCAGAATCATCATCATCTTTGTCAGAGAAATCAAAGTACAGGTTGGAGCTGTTTGCCTTGGAATCTTTTCTCTTGTTGCCTGGCTTTGTTGTGACAGCTCTCTTGACACTCTCAAACTGGGACAGCTTGTAGAACTCTGTGTCTGTGCTCTTCAGCTTCAGGTAGTCAGGGACTTTATCCGTGATCAGGACGGAACCGCTCTCGTGAAGCTGTAGGCTACGTCGAATAACTTCATCATCGAATTCACCTGAATTGATCATGATGCTTCGCCGTGCCAGTCCTGCACGACCAGATGCATACGCTTTGTCCAGGAAAATTGTGTGCATCCGAAAGGACTCGTCGTTGAAGACTTGATAGGTGTCCTTTTTGTTGGACAAGAAAACATCTGCACCTGAAATAAACAAATGGTTGACACAAGTTAGAGAAAAAAAACATCTGAATTGTTAACATCCTCACTATATCATATGTTTGTAAGACCAAACAAATATTTTTGTTAACATCCTCACTATATCATATGTTTGTAAGACCAAACAAATATTTTTGTTTACATCCTCACTATGTCATGTTTGTAAGACCAAACACATATTTTTGTTTACATCCTGACTATGTCATATATGTTAGTAATTTGTAATACAAACAAATTTTTAAAATTTCAATAACCATCAACAATATTTATAAATTTTTTAGTTAATTGTGTATTTGTTTCATAATTCTAGTTAAACATACTAAAAGTAACTTCACAAGGTTTATAATTAATAGTATAAATAAAAGTATATTAACATACATTAACATATTTAAATATATATATATAGGCTGGTGTGAAAGAGCAAAATATCATTGAATTAAATAAACTTAAATTAAAATAGTCAAAGATTAATATTATAACTAATAGTTTTAAAAATGTACAAAATATATTCACTTATATCCTTTCAATTCTTTTCATTTTCTCTCTTTAAAATTCATCCTTAAGTTATATTATTTAAAAACTAACTTCCCATCTGCCTAAATAAAAATCTTGAATCAACCCTAAGTGTAAAAAAAATATTTTAAAAAAAAATTATGTTAATAAAGGCTCCAGATATTATTGACTGATTTTTTGATGGTACAAGGGGCCTATGTTAATTAACAAGTCAAACGACCAATCTCTTTCAAGCTCATTTAGATTTGAAGAAAAACATAGGACTATCAGAATCATGACTTAACTTGTAAGAGGAAGACATGAATAGAGCAATGACACATCCAACAGTGATGTTTATAGTGAGTAAATGGAAAAGACGTTAACAGGGTAACAAAACAGCCAACGTTTTGGTAAAGAGCCTTTTTCAACGCATAAACATTACACAAATAAAAAAAATATAAAAAATAAAAACTTAGCTGGGGTGAAATTCAAAGAATCAATGAAAGTAAAACAGGAAGAGAGCAGAGCGAGCCTATATAGAAAAGGAGAGAGTGGGTAGGGCAAAACGATGGTCAAAGCAAACACAATATTCATCCCATGTTGCGCAAGAGTCCCATACTCTTGTATCAGTCTATTCTCCAGACTGACCCTCCCGGGTGTGTTTGTGCAAGAGACCATGGCGGTGACTGTCAGGTCCTTCACACCCATATGGTCACATCCATTGAAGTGTTGGGAGACAGGACACTGTTTGTCTTGTGTAATCACCAGAATGTGCTCAATGATGCGGCAAGAAAGTAGTTTCCCCGTCTCTCCTATGTATTTCAAAGGGCAGCGCTTACACACAATGGTGTAGACTACATTGCCGATAGTGCAAATAAAGCCATCCCTAATCTTAAATATCCCCTTAGGGAAGACTATCTGGTCAGTCTGTACAACAAAAGGACATGTCTTACACTGAAGTCGGCAGCATGGTAAAGTACCAAGATGGTTGGGTGATGTGGGGAGGTGAGTGCGAACCAAAAGATCGCATAGGTTTCTGTCCCTCCTAAATACAATGAGGGGTGGGGCGGAAATATGTGGATAGTCTTAGGGTCCGCAAGGAGGATGGTTCGGTTCATCAGGAAGATTTCTTTGGCTTTGATGTTGTGCGGATGGTATGTAAGAACCAGCTTGCTCCTCTCATTGGTATCACTGATGCGTGGTACAATCTCAGAAGGACTTTTGGGAAAAGGCATTGGAAATGGCGGAGTTTTTTAGATGAAGGTCATATCCTGAAGCTACACTTCAATAAGCGATCAGCGAGCCGAAAGCTTCATTCGTGTTGACGCCTTTGTACCACGCATCAGCGATACCAATGAGAGGAGCAAGTTGGCTGTGTTTGCTTTAACAAACCTTGTCGTTTTGCCCCACCCACTCTGTCTTTTCCTATATAGGCTCGCTCTGCTCTCTTCCTGCTTTACTTTCATTGACTCTTTGGATTTCACCGCAGCTAAGTTTTTATTTTTATATTTGTTTTATTTGTGTATTGTTTGTCCGTTGAAAAAGGCTCTTTGCCAAAACGTTTGCTGTTTTGTTACGTCCTGTTAGGCTAACCCTTACCCTCTTTACATCTTTTCCATTTACTTTTTTATAAACCTGATTGCAGTCTCACCCCCCTCCATTTTGTTTATAGTGATCCTAATATCCACATTGAGATACTTACTACCAACAGTGACATCTATAGTGATCCTTATATCCACATTTAGATACTTTGGCTGGACTACAAAGAAAACAGTTTTGCCCATCTGCAGAGCCTTAGGGAATTGGTTGCAATTGTTCTGGGTATCTGGGTCAAAACAGTAGTCCCTGTCGACGTTCATTTGACGATAACACTGGTGACCATTGGTTGGCGTGCCCAAGAAATACTCTTTGCAGTTGGCACACTGAGGATTTGAATATATCACAATGAGGACATAGTTAGGTCATTGAATATATTACACTGAGGATATAGTTAGGTCTTTGAATATATTACAGTGAGGATATAGTTAGGTCTTTGAATATATTACACTAAGGATATAGTTAGGTCATTGAATATATTACACTAGAGATATAGTTAGGTCATTGAATATATTACACTGAGGATATAGTTAGGTCTTTGAATATATTACAATGAGGATATAGTTAGGTCTTTGAATATATCACAATGAGGATATAGTTAGGTCTTTGAATATATTATACTAGAGATATAGTTAGGTCTTTGAATATATCACAATGAGGATATAGTTAGGTCTTTGAATATATTACAATGAGGATATAGTTAGGTCTTTGAATATATTACAATGAGGATATAGTTAGGTCTTTGAATATATCACAATGAGGATATAGTTAGGTCTTAGAATATATTACACTAGAGATATAGTTAGGTCTTTGAATATATCACAATGAGGATATAGTTAGGTCTTTGAATATATTACACTGAGGATATAGTTAGGTCTTTGAATATATTACACTAGAGATAGTTAGGTCTTTGAATATATTACACTAGAGATATAGTTAGGTCTTTGAATATATTGCACTGAGGATATAGTTAGGTCTTTGAATATATTACACTGAGGATATAGTTAGGTCTTTGAATATATTACACTGAGGATATAGTTAGGTCTTTGAATATATTACACTAGAGATATAGTTAGGTCTTTGAATATATTACACTAGAGATATAGTTAGGTCTTTGAATATATTACACTGAGGATATAGTTAGGTCTTTGAATATATTACACTGCGGATATAGTTAGGTCTTTGAATATATTACACTGAGGATATAGTTAGGTCTTTGAATATATTACACTAGAGATATAGTTAGGTCTTTGAATATATTACACTAGAGATATAGTTAGGTCTTTGAATATATTACACTAGAGATATAGTTAAGTCTTTGAATATATTACATTAGAGATATAGTTAGGTCTTTGAATATATTACATTGAGGATATAGTTAGGTCTTTGAATATATTACATTGAGGATATAGTTAGGTCTTTATATATACAGCAGACTGCAATAAAATAATGTGAAGTAAAAATAATATGTTACTTTTACAAGGATTATATGCGGAGGACTTCATTAAAATTATTTGTATCTTTATAATTTCAAATTATTAATTTCTATAATTAGGTTATATTTGTTAAATTTTAAATAATTTATAAGTATACTAATCTTTACATGTATTGAATACAAAATTTGTATTTTTTAAGGTATTTTTATATATTGGGTTATTTGCGTGGGCACTATTTGCCGAGGAAAATAGTTCAGAAAAACCTCATATCTATTCTGGGTGAATGTCCTGAGGGATTTCCTGTTGGTCACGAAGACCTTGCTTCACTTTTTATTTGTAAAAATTTATTGTCAAAGGTTAAATATCCCATTGATCTGTTATACTTTAAGCAATGAAATAATCCTACGTGAAAATGTACAATTGTCTCTATATAAAGCTCAGTCAGTCGTTTGTAAGTGTCTCAATATAAAGCTCAGTCAGTCGTTGTTTGCAAGTGTCTTAAAACTACATTAGAAATTAAGGCGCATGTGAGAACTTTCTTATTTTCACTGGTCATCCAGCCCTGACCTGCATCTCCCAGCATTCAACACCCAGCCCTTACCTGCATCTCCCAGCATTCAACATCCTTCTCGCAGTTGGTCTCAGTGTTGTTCTTACACTGGCAGTTCTCGCCTGTGTCCACATTACAAACATTGCTGTGACCATTGCACTGACATCTGAGTGAAAGAGAGAAGAACAACACTTGTTTATATAAGAACAACACTTGTTTATAGAAGAACTAAGAACACAATTAGAACTACTTCTAACTTTTAGTGAAAACAAAATAATAACATGAGAAAACTTACTTTACAATGTATGTCAAAAATACAATTCACAAGTTTATAAACATGTTATAGACATGACCCACTTATTCTCAACTAGACCTGTCAACAGGTAATTTTGAACCCTTGGAATTACCCAGGTAGTAAAATTGCCCCGGATACCCAAGTAAATGTGGCTGCAACATCTGTATAAACGGTGGACAAACTGCGGCTCTTCTGTGTTCACATTGTGGCGCGCTAACAATTTATCAAACAAATTAAAACTTTTAGTTTTAAATATATGCTGTAAAATTTATTTAAAATGAAAAAGCTTAAGAAAAAATATCTGTCAATGGGAAATAAAATACGGTCCTGACAAACTAGGTAGTATTTTGATACACCTTTTCTCTCTGAACAAGATAAAATAATCCCTTAACACAAAAAGATTTTAGTTCTTTAAAGAATGAATCAAATAGGGAAAGCACCAACACGCTGCTGAGAATCAAGAGGGGCTAGAAATGAAAGAGATGTGTTTTGTGTTATTAATAATAACACCCCTACTTTCATTATATGACAGGATGCTAACTTGGCTTTGAAAAACACCGACAACATTCAGCTACCGGTTCAGATGAACCAATGTTGTTTACCTAACACCTTCCCCCTCATTTCTCTTTCTACTCCTATTCCCCCATACCTCACCTATTATCGAGTTAAAAAAATAAAAATAAATCAGTCGTTCAATGATTTTCACTGAAATAACAAAAAATACAGTGTCCACTCAGTAGCGACACTCCCTGGCACTGCCTACCACAGCCAAGCGGACATTAGTATTCAAGTTGCTCGGCCTGTATGACCCGACTGAACGCTGTGTAATTGTTGTTGGCATTTTGTTTGAATGTTCAGTTTACCATAGTTTTAATTAATGAGTATGTTGAATGCATTTACAACAGGAATAAAAGTTTGCAGAGCATTTAAGTTCACAAAAGTATGTTAGTACTGTGTGAAATGAGGTGCATGGATAGTGCCTAGGTTGCATTGAACAGCTGTCATGACAGCGAAAATTATGCGCCAATTCAAACAAGTACCTGTTCAAATTTGGACAGGTACCTGTACCTGCATGGTAGATAAACAAGGTGGTACAGATGCTGATTTCAAAATAAGGATCAGAAAAGCAAGAGCAGCCTTCCAGCAACTCAAGAATGTTTGGGTCTCCAACAACCTAAGCAGCAAGTAAAAAGTAAGGAGTTTTAATGGTATGGTGAAACCTGTGCTGCCATATGGAGCCGAGACATGGAGAACAACACAGTAAACCTGACCAGAATCCAGCCCTTCATCAACAATTGTCTAAAAAAGGATTCTCAGAATTTGCTAGCCAGAGAACATCAGCAACCAGGAACTGTGGCAGCAGACAAAACAGAAGCCCATTGAGGGAGAGATCCTTCAGAAGCGGTGGAGGTGGATTGGTCAAACACTTAGAAAACCTGCTTCTAATACAACAAGGCAAGCCCTGAAATGGAACGCACAGGGTAAACAGAAAAGAGGTCGTCAACGAAACACTTTGCACTGAGAATTAGCAGCAGACATCAAGAGAATTGGCCATTAATGGCCAAGGATAGAGATGCCTGGAGGTCTCTCGTAGGTGGCCTATGCCCATGGAGGAATCGCAGATGCCGACGATGATCAGTAGATGCCCCTCATGGACAAGAAGGCTCAACAACAAACTATACCTGGGCCGCTTTTTTAACAATATTGACAACCCTATTCTTAGCATGCAAAAAATTGTTTATGACCCACTCATTATTTACACATAATGATAAAAGAACCAACTCACTCTCGACAAGGCCTGGTCTTTGGCTCGTCCATCTTCCGGAAGTGTCCACTGATGCAGCTGCCACAGTGTTCACCTGTTGTGTTGTGCTGGCAGTCAAAACACTGGGCCTGGTTCTTGTAGAAACTCTTGGATTTCTAAAAAAATTACATCAGAGATATTCATTGATAAAGAAATAACTCGTTTTTCTTTTTAAGACACTCGTGGCAGGAATATTTGGAGTTTGTCGTCTAATTTAATAGTAAGTACAAGAACAATGTCATTGTTAGCAATCATTACATTTTAATTACAAGAAATATTTCTATTTTAGTTGCCCTCCCCTCAGTAAATTCATGGGTTTATTTTTAAATAAGTGATACAAATATGTGACATTCAATTTTGTCCCCAAGATATTTTAATACAAGAAATTTATATGGCTATATAAAATGTATCTATATATAAGTATATATAAATTTATATATAGGTAAATCTAATATAGATATAGAACAAGAAAAAGAGATATCTATCTCTAGATGGGTACAATAGACTCACCAAGTTTCCCACCAAAGATATCTATCTCTAGAAGGGTACAATAGACTCACCAAGTTTCCCACCAAAGATATCTATCTCTAGAAGGGTAAAATAGACTCACCAAGTTTCCCACCAAAGATATCTATCTCTAGAAGGGTACAATAGACTCACCAAGTTTCCCACCAAAGATATCTATCTCTAGAAGGGTACAATAGACTCACCAAGTTTCCCACCAAAGAGAGATTGTAATCATCTTTAGTCATGCACTTGTCCGTGTGGTTGTTGCAGAACTCTCGGCATGGAATACAACGTCCACCGTCCTCAGGGTTACCAACAAAACCTGGCAAACACTCTTCACATCTGTCACCCTGCAATCCATTATTAAAATTCACATATACATGTACACAACATTAACATTCTAACTAAATATTTATACAAAGAAAGTAATTTGAAACAGAACAAAATGTTATCCTAGTTAATTGAAATTCATCTGGCAACAGAGTAAAAGAAAATTCCAGCCATCTGGGACAACTTATAAATACAATCACATCTTAATTTTCTACAAGCAAATTAAAGGAACAAAAAGATTTTTCACATTAAAATAAAACAAAATTGTTTATCTCATGTGAAAGCAATTTGTGCCAGATTTCTGTCTCTTGACCATGTCCAGTTTGTACTCACCCTCGTGTTGTTCTCACACTTAAGACACTTCCCTGGCTCCGTGACACTCTTGCAGTTGCTGTGTTTATTACAGAGGCACTCCACCGAGCAGTTGCTGCCCACATAGCCAAAGTCACACTGACAGTGATCAGGTTTGATGCACACACCTTTCACACAGCTCTGGTGGCAGACAGGCTCACACTTGTTGGCTCTGAGGAAAACATTCATTTGTGTTTGCTATAAGACAGGGGTCTCCAAACTAAGGCCCGCGAGGCCCTCTTATACAGCCCCTGGAGACCTTTTAATCTCCAAAATAAATAGAATATTTTTACATGTAGTTTACCATCAAACTTATTAGCTGGGGATTATAGTCGGCCCTCAAACTGCAGTTTAACAGTAAATGCGGCCCTCCGGCAGAAATGTTTGGAGACCCCTGCTGTAAGACAATAGGTTACTGATGGTATATTATCAGAAATCCCGGTCCCTCATGTGAAGTAGCACACCTAGTAAATCCCCCTCCCTCATGTGAAGTAGCACACCTAGTAAATCCCCCTCCCTCAAGTGAAGTAGCACACCTAGGAATTCCTCCTCCCTCATGTGAAGTAGCACACCTATTATATCCCCCTCCCTCATGTAAAGTAGCACACCTAGTACATTTCATAATAGCTGACAGCAAATATAATGAGAGTCAGTTGACATTTAATCTATGCGTAAGAATATAAGATGCATATATTTTTAATCCCAGATTTGTTATTGTTACCTGATACTTAAGTAGATAGATGAAACTTAAATCTGGTCCCAAAACATAAACATTTGAAAACAGTATGAAATATTATTAGGCCTTAAAGTTTTGTTACAAAAACATATTTTAAAAAATCTACTGTGTAAAAATATTCATCAAATGAAAACTTCTAATTATGATTGCTGACCTTGCCCAATAGACATTTAGTATAAGCAGAGTGAAATAAGGGAAATATCTAAAAACTCTTAAGACGCTCTAATGGCTCTATACAGGAAAAGCCCAAAAGGCATTTAGTATAGTAGATTGAAATAAGGGAAATGACTGCAGGGATTGTGTTATCCAGAATTAATTGACATGCCTCAAGGTAAGTTAACACATGGGGCAAAATAAAACTATGACCAGATCAGGGTTGTCAGATATCAAAACTATGACCAGATTAGGGTTCTCAGGTATCAAAACTATGACCAGATCAGGGCTGTCAGATATCAAAACTATGACTAGATCAGGGTTCTCAGATATCAAAACTATGACCAGATCAGGGCTGTCAGATATCAAAACTATGACCAGATCAGGGTTCTCAGATATCAAAACTATGACCAGATCAGGGCTGTCAGATATCAAAACTATGACCAGATTAGGGTTCTCAGATATCAAAACTATGACCAGATCAGGGTTGTCAGGTATCAAAACATGAGAAATTCACTCACATCAAGATGTATCCCTCCTTGCAGTCACATCTGAAGTGTTTGAGGGTGTCGTAGCAGTTCTGGGTGATGTTGTTACAGGTGTGGTGGTTGTTGAGGCATTCATTCTCTGGTTGGCACGTGTCATACGACCAGATAGGGTGGGCTACATGTGAAGGGGGGATTTCTGGCTTGCCTTTGCCCTCCACTGTGAACAGTTTCAAATGTTATTATAGCCACACAGGAAATTGATGGGACTTGTTAAATCTAACTGACCATCAAATATGAAAAAGTTGTTAAATCAAACTGACCATCATATATGAAAATGTTGTTAAATCAAACTGACCATCAAATATGAACAAGTTGTTAAATCTAACTGACCATCAAATATAAAAATGTTGTTAAAACTAACTGTCATTCAAATATGAACAAGTTGTTAAATCTAACTGACCATCAAATATGAAAAAGATGTTAAATCTAACTGATCATCAAATATGAAAATGTTGTTAAATCTAACTGATCATCAAATATGAAAAAGTTGTTCAAACTTACTGACCATCAAATATGAAAATGTTGTTAAATCTAACTGACCATCAAATATGAAAATGTTGTTAAAACTAACTGTCATTCAAATATGAACAAGTTGTTAAATCTAACTGACCATCAAATATAGAAATGTTGTTAAATCTAACTGACCATCAAATATGAACAAGTTGTTAAATCTAACTGATCATCAAATATGAAAAAAGTTGTTCAATCTAACTGACCGTCAAATATCAAAATGTTGTTAAACTAACTGTCTATCAAATATGAAAAAGTTGTTAAATCTAACTGTCCATCAAATATGAAAAAGTTGTATATTCAAGAACTAGAATGAGATACACAGAGCTACTTTCAAAAGTGTCAGAGTAATTCTATCAATAATATATAGCAGCATAGAAGAGCAACTGATTCACAGTACAAGTCCAACCTACCAATTTCACTAACAACAGATGAAGTGGATTGGAGTGGTTTTAATTTAGGAATACAACGGACGATGGAGACATTACTTGTTTCGTCATTTTATTCTTAAACTTACTTAACTTTAATACTGAAGAACATAAACATAAACAAGGGACATCACTCAAACAATATAAAACTACAGTAATACAAAAGTGAGTTCCCCTAAGAATAATCCCAATATATTACAAAAAAGTTGTATATTCAAGAACTAGAATGAGATACACAGAGCTACTTTCAAAAGTGTCAGAGTAATTCTATCAATAATATATAGCAGCATAGAAGAGCAACTGATTCACAGTACAAGTCCAACCTACCAATTTCACTAACAACAGATAGTTAAACAAAGTTTTACCTACCAATTTCACTAACAAAAGATTGTTTAACTAAGTACAACATACCAATTTCACTAACAAAAGATAGTTAATGAAAGTTTAACCTACCGATTTCACTAACAAAAGGTAAGCTGATGCTGAAGTTGCCCTCAGAGCATGCGCCACCTTGGGTCGGACCGAGGATGCCTCCTGGCATACAGACCCCTTGGCCGTTCATGCCACCAAACGCACACCATCCACAGTCAGGGGAGGCAATGCAGTCTGCACACTTTGTGTACGTCTCACAAGGAGTGGGACAGGTGTATTCTCTGCCTGCCCTCACAAAATGACATTCTCCCAGGGTGCACCTCAAGGGCAGATAGGCAGGTGCCATACACTGTTAAATATAAATATGAATAATATTGAAGCATCTCCCACACACACTCCCGTATCTTACATCCTGTAGTATCTCACTCCACACACACACACTGCCATATCTTACCTCCTGTAGCATCTCACTCCACACACTCCCATATCTTACCACCTGTAGCATCTCACTCCACACACATACACTCCCATATCTTACCTCCTGTAGCATCTCACTCCACACACGTACACTGCCATATCTTACCTCCTGTAGCATCTCACTCCACACACACTCACTGGAGCCCCCCTCACTGCCGTGAGACCTCAAGCAGCTGTCACAGGTTCTGAACGTGTGGCAACGTGCGGGGCATGGGTCAGGGGGAGCTGAGTAGTACTTGCTTGTAGCAGACGGCTTCAGACCCGACGTGACACAGTTCCAGTTGTACATCGGCTGGGGGGTGAAGTAACGACCCGCTTCGGCTGGAAAGATATTCAAACATGGTCAATGTCAAAGTTAAACATGGCCAACAGCAGCAACAGTTGTAATCTACCTTAGCATGTAACATCAATAGATAATAGCCTTAAGGCATATAACATCAATAGATAATAGCCTTAAGGCATATAACATCAATAGATAATAGCCTTAAGGCATATAACATCAATAGATAATAGCCTTGAGGCATATAACATCAATAGATAATAGCCTTAAGGCATATAACATCAATAGCTAATAGCCTTAAGGCATATAACATCAATAGATAATAGCCTTAAGGCATATTCATATAACATCAATAGCTAATAGCTTAAGTCATATCAAGTTCATTTAAAAATAATAGGGGAAAAGATCAAGTGGGGGAACTGAAACCCTGTGGGAACAGATCAAGTGGGGGAACTGAAACCCTGTCATTTCAAATCAAGTGGGGGAACTGAAACCCTGTGGGAAATGAACTAATGGGGGAACTGAAACCCTGTGGGAACAGATCAAGTTGGGGAACTGAAACCCTGTGGGAACAAATCAAGTGGGGGAACTGAAACCCTGTGGGAACAAATCAAGTGGAGGAACTGAAACCCCATGGGAACAGATAGAGTGAGGGAACTGAAACCCCATGGGAACAGATCAAGTGGGAAACTGAAACCCCAAGGGAACAGATTGAGTGAGGGAACTGAAACCCATGGGAACAGATAGAGTGAGGGAACTGAAACCCCATGGGAACAGATCAAGTGGGGGAACTGAAACCTCATGGGAACAGATCGAGTGAGGGAACTGAAACCCCATGGGAACAGATCATGTGAGGGAACAGCTGACAGCCAAGACACATAATGGACTCACTGGATCATATAGAATGGGACTGCATAAAGCTTTTAAATAAAATACACAATACACAAACTAATTGTGCAAGCAGACAGTAAATTTGAGTTTATTTATAAACTTTGTTGGACTTACTGGATCTCTGAAAGTGTCTGCTCCAGAAACAGTTTCCCAGCTTCTCACACTTTTCACAGTCGGACGCAGCGCAGCTGTTCTCTATGCAGTCCTGGGTCTGGGTGTGGCTGATGGGTGAGGAGCACTGGTTCAGGCAAGTCTCCCCGAGAGTCACGCAGCTGGGGGTGCGGCAGTTGCTGCACCAGGCACAGTTCTGAGGGGCAAACAAACAACTCTATTAGGCCCTTAGAGATGAGTGCTCTCGTAAAGGACCTTAACGATGCTTCTCAGTTGTCACAATGATTAATATTTTAAAGATTTATAGTTTTTAATTCTTTAAGGGTAGATAACTCCGAACAAGTGAGATAGGCTTCTTATATATATTAGACTATGGGTATTATTTCGCGTGTTTATATCATATTAAATAGGACTGTGATAAACAGTGGCGTCGCTAGGGGGGTGCGGTGGGGGCGGGCCGCCCCGGGTGACACCATCAGGGGGGTGACACCAGACAGTAAAATTCTATATATTCCCGTTATTTGGCACTGGAAAACTCGGAGGAGTTCTATTGGTTAAATCATGACGGGGTGACACCACGAGCTATCGCCCCGGGTGACACCATGAGCTACCGCCCCGGGTGACACCAACCCTAGTGACGCCTCTGGTGATAAAGCATTTAAATAAGATTCAAAATACACAAAAATATGTGTAATGTAAACAATAAATTTCAACTTAATTATTTTAAAAATACAACGGTAAACATTTGGGCTAATGCCTTCATCAGTACACTTAACAAACAGTACTGACATCATAAGTATTAAAATAACATTTAAATTATTAAGACATACTATATCAAGAAAATAGTTAGATAAAAATAAAGGAACAAATGCAACAACACAGGATGTGTTTATAATTTTTACATTTTGAATTGATCTAAAACTAAATCAATTTTTTTGTAAAATAAAAAATAAGTGGGAGGGGGGAGAGGTCTAAAACTAACTTGTAGGGCATACATTAAATTATTTGCATTATGTCTTTAGGAATGTGACTTAGATCTTTGGCATGTCTCAATGTCCTGATTGTCCACTAGACTTTAATAGAGGATTAAATTTTTAATATTGATCCTAATGTGGGGAAACAAACAGACATTTTTTTACTGTAGCAATCATGTGTTTGTGTCTCAAGTATAAAATTGACCCAAAAAGTGTAAAAGTGGGTCAGGTCAAATAAAAAATGTCCTTCCAGATAATAATAGGTTACTGTAAGAATAAACATATCCAAATAAATCTATAGATTTTTAAAAATAAGTTTTGGTTGTTAAGTTGTACAAAGTACAAAAATTGTGTTAGGATACTGAGTCGTCTGTATGTGCCTGTTAATGAGTTTAAGTATGATTGGGAACTTCATCATCTATAGGACAGGTATCAGTTTATTCATTTAGTCTGTACACACGGGAGACTCACAGGTCCATGGTCCTTGATGCGTGGGTGTGTGGCCAGGCACTGACTGCAGGTCTTGTAACGTTTACATTTGTTCTGGGCCGGATTCCTCAAGTTACATAACCTCTCCTCTGTGTCCTTGCAACTGTGGGGAGAAAACAATCGGCTCAGATGAGATCAAACTGATCAGTGGAAGCTTTTTGATAACTAATTCTTTTAATTAAATACATGGGAATAATTGTACAAGATGGGGTTGGTTGTGTTTATAAGAAGATAGGGTTGTGTTTATAAGAAGATGGGGTTGTGTTTATAACAAGATGGGGTTGGTTGTGTTTATAACAAGATGACGTTGATTGTGTTTATAACAAGATGGGGTTGGTTGTGTTTATAACAAGATGGGGTTGGTTGTGTTTATAACAAGGTGGGGTTGGTTGTGTTTATAACAAGATGGGGTTGGTTGTGTTTATAACAAGGTGGGGTTGTGTTTATAACAAGGTGGGGTTGTGTTTATAACAAGATGGGGTTGGCTGTGTTTATAACAAGGTGGGGTTGTGTTTATAACAAGGTGGGGTTGTGTTTATAACAAGGTGGGGTTGTGTTTATAACAAGATGGGGTTGTGTTTATAACAAGGTGGGGTTGTGTTTATAACAACATGGGGTTGGCTGTGTTTATAACAAGGTGGGGTTGGTTGTGTTTATAACAAGGTGGGGTTGTGTTTATAACAAGGTGGGGTTGTGTTTATAACAAGATGGGGTTGGTTGTGTTTATAACAAGATGGGGTTGTGTTTATAACAAGATGGGGTTGGTTGTGTTTATAACAAGGTGGGGTTGGGTTTATAACAAGGTGGGGTTGGTTGTGTTTATAACAAGATGGGGTTGGTTGTGTTTATAACAAGATGGGGTTGTGTTTATAACAAGATGGGGTTGGTTGTGTTTATAACAAGATGGGGTTGGATGTGTTTATAACAAGATGGGGTTGGTTGTGTTTATAAGAAGATGGGGTTGGTTGTGTTTATAACAAGGTGGGGTTGGCTGTGTTTATAACAAGGTGGGGTTGGTTGTGTTTATAACAAGGTGGGGTTGGTTGTGTTTATAACAAGGTGGGGTTGTGTTTATAACAAGGTGGGCTTGGTTGTGTTTATAACAAGATGGGGTTGGTTGTGTTTATAACAAGGTGGGGTTGGTTTTGTTTATAACAAGATGGGGTTGTGTTTATAACAAGATGGGGTTGGTTGTGTTTATAACAAGGTGGGGTTGGTTGTGTTTATAACAAGGTGGGGTTCGTTGTGTTTATAACAAGGTGGGGTTGGTTGTGTTTATAACAAGGTGGGGTTGTGTTTATAACAAGGTGGGGTTAGTTGTGTTTATAACAAGATGGGGTTGGTTGTGTTTATAACAAGGTTGGGTTGTGTTTATAACAAGGTGGGGTTGGTTGTGTTTATAACAAGATGGGGTTAATTGTGTTTTTACAAGGTGGGGTTGGTTGTGTTTAATACAAGATAGCGTTGATTGTGTTTATAACAAGGTGGGGTTAACTGTGTTTATAACAAGGTGGGGTTGGTTGTGTTTATAACAAGGTGGGGTTGGTTGTGTTTATAACAAGATGGCATTGATTGTGTTTATAACAAGGTGGGGTTGTGTTTATAACAAGGTGGGGTTGGTTGTGTTTATAACAAGATGGGGTTGGTTGTGTTTATAACAAGGTGGGGTTGGTTGTGTTTATAACAAGATGGGGTTGTGTTTATAACAAGGTGGGGTTGGTTGTGTTTATAACAAGGTGGGGTTAATTGTGTTTATAACAAGGTGGGGTTGTGTTTATATCAAGGTGGGGTTAATTGTGTTTATAACAAGGTGGGGTTAATTGTGTTTATAACAAGGTAGGGTTGGTTGTGTTTATAACAAGGTGGGGTTGGTTGTGTTTATAACAAAGTGGGGTTGGTTGTGTTTATAACAAGATGGGGTTGGCTGTGTTTTAACAAGATGGGGTTGGCTGTGTTTATAACAAGATGGGGTTGGCTGTGTTTATAACAAGATGGGGTTGGCTGTGTTTATAACAAGATGGGGTTGTGTTTATAACAAGGTGGGGTTGGCTGTGTTTATAACAAGGTGGGGTTGGCTGTGTTTATAACAAGGTGGGGTTGGTTGTGTTTATAACACGGTGGGGTTGGTTGTGTTTATAACAAGGTGGGGTTAATTGTGTTTATAACAAGATGGGGTTGTGTTTATAACAAGATGGGGTTGGCTGTGTTTATAGCAAGGTGGGGTTGGTTGTGTTTATAACAAGATGGGGTTGGTTGTGTTTATAACAAGGTGGGGTTGGTTGTGTTTATAACAAGGTGGGGTTAATTGGGTTTATAACAAGGTGGGGTTAATTGTGTTTATAACAAGATGGGGTTGTGTTTATAACAAGATGGAGTTGTGTTTATAACAAGATGGGGTTGTGTTTATAACAAGGTGGGGTTGGCTGTGTTTATAACAAGGTGGGGTTGGTTGTGTTTATAACAAGATGGGGTTGGTTGTGTTTATAACAAGATGGGGTTGGTTGTGTTTATAGCAAGGTGGGGTTGGTTGTGTTTATAACAAGATGGGGTTGTGTTTATAACAAGATGGGGTTAAGTGTGTTTATAACAAGATGGGGTTGTGTTTATAACAAGATGGGGTTGTGTTTATAACAAGGTGGGGTTGTGTTTATAACAAGGTGGGGTTGGTTGTGTTTATAACAAGGTGGGGTTGGTTGTGTTTATAACAAGATGGGGTTGGTTGTGTTTATAACAAGATGAGGATGGTTGTGTTTATAGCAAGGTGGGGTTGGTTGTGTTTATAACAAGATGGGTTTGTGTTTATAACAAGATGGGGTTGGTTGTGTATATAACAAGATGGGGTTGGTTGTGTTTATAACAAGATGGGGTTGGTTGTGTTTATAACAAGGTGGGGTTGGTTGTGTTTATAACAAGGTGGGGTTGGTTGTGTTTATAACAAGATGGGGTTGTGTTTATAACAAGATGGGGTTGGTTGTGTTTATAACAAGGTGGGGTTGTTGTGTTTATAACAAGGTGGGGTTGGTTGTGTTTATAACAATGTGGGGTTGTGTTTATAACAAGATGGGATTGGTTGTGTTTATAACAAGATGGGGTTGGCTGTGTTTATAATAAGATGGGGTTGTATTTATAACAAGATGGGGTTGTATTTATAACAAGATGGGGTTGGCTGTGTTTATAACAAGATGGGGTTGGCTGTGTTTATAACAAGATGGGGTTGTGTTTGTTTATAACAAGATGGGGTTGTGTTTATAACAAGATGGGGTTGGTTGTGTTTATAACAAG
>MUZC01000863.1:25146-39069 GCA_002072015.1 Radix auricularia
GGTTGTGTTTATAACAAGGTGGGGTTGGTTGTGTTTATAATAAGGTGGGGTTGGTTGTGTTTATAACAAGATGGGGTTGGCTGTGTTTTTATAACAAGGTGGGGTTGGTTGTGTTTATAACAAGGTGGGGTTGTGTTTATAACAAGGTGGGGTTGGTTGTGTTTATAACAAGATGGGGTTGTGTTTATAACAAGGTGGGGTTGGTTGTGTTTATAACAAGATGACGTTGGTTGTGTTTATAACAAGATGGGGTTGTGTTTATAACAAGGTGGGGTTGGTTGTGTTAAAAACATTCAAGTGAAAAATGAAGTCACTCATGTGGTATTACATGGAGAGTCAGAGTTGTGAGAGCCTGACAGGTGGCCACAAGCCCTTGGGTCTGTGAATGTCCAGACACGCCGTCTTATTGTCTTACCCTGGTGGCCACAAGCCCTTGGGTCTATGAACGTCCAGACACAAAATCTTATTGTCTTAACCTGGTGGCCACAGGCCCTTGGGTCTATGAACGTCCAGACACACCGTCTTATTGTCTTTCCCTGGTGACCACAGGCCCTTGGGTCTATGAATATCCAGACACACCGTCTTATTGTCTTACCCTGGTGGCCACAAGCCCTTGGGTCTATGAACGTCAAGACACACTGTCTTATTCTCTGAGTTTGTGAAGACAGAGCATCGCTGGCAGCCCAAGACGTTACACATGCTGTCGCTGATGTGCAAGCAGAGGTCCACTGGCATGGTCAGCTGGGAGAATGTGCCAAGTGTCACTCCAATGAAGCCGCCAAAGATGTAGATGACGTCACCAACACTGACTGCATCAAGGCCTACACCAGACACCGGAGACTGGAACAGGATGTCATCTAGCTCAAACTCTGGCAACAAGAGAAATAGTTGGCAATTACTAGAATGAGAGAAATTGTTGGCAATTAGTTGAATGAGTAAAATAGTTGGCAATTAGTTGAAAGAAAAACATTCACAGCGTGTTTGTGCACTTAAAGAGTTCCAGGAATTGTTGCTGATTTGGTTGATAATGAGTTCCTTACCAGTAAACTGCAGTCTGAGCCAAGTGTTGCAGCTGTATCTGTAGACCAGGACATAGGAAGCAAATCTAGAACCAGTGGTCAGCCCGCCAAAGACAGCCATGTACTCTCCCATGTGGACAGCTTTATGAAACACTCGGCTCTCCCACTGGTGAAAAGAAAATCAGATCATTTAGCTATAACTGGTAGAAAACTTCACATCATTTAGCTATAACTGGTAGAAAACTTCACATCATTTAGTTATAACTGGTAGAAAACTTCACATTACTTAGTTGGCAGGAAACACCATTATTCTTTTTATTATTATTTTTTTCTACTGAAAAAAGGTAAATAATTGATAACAAATCTCAAAAATATAAAATAGACGTTTAAGGGGAGGTGCTGGTCAAAATTCTAAAATTTGTATATAACGTTCTGAGTGATTTTAAATAAAATATTCTTATAGGGTATAACAATAGATATAAATTACACTAATTTTTTTTTCAAAAAACTTTTTGGTTTCCATGGAAACTGAAATAAACATCCGCCATTTTGTTTTTTTATGGTAAGTTTCAAAACGCTAAGGCTTTTTTAAATTAATAGTTATTGCTTTCAAATTTAAAATATAGATAATTTATCATGTTATAAAACTTTGAATAACGGGACTTTTCTATAGATGCTCTAGTTTAGAAAATAAAAATTCACAAAAATGGTCTCCATTTGTTAGGTCAAAATTATGGGTTATGGAATATATTTTTATCTGTATTTTCCTTTGTAAGGCAGTTATCAAAAAGTTAGGTTATTCAAATCTTTATTTGTGTCTAAAGATCACATAGAAAAAATATGGAGTAATTTGCTCAATTAATTAAAAAGTTATAAGGGTTTAAGTGATCAAAAACATCGAAAGCGAGAAAACTGAAAAAACGACAAAATTGCTAGAAATTATTAAATTAAAATTTTATTTTGTATAATTACTGTACATAAAATGATTGAGTAGCTTAAGCTCGATCTTACACATTACTTTCTAGCTCCTCTAATCTTTTCCTTAGTGTCCCTTCAAAGTATTTTACTTTTACTCTCCGCCTGTAATTTTCGCTGCTTTGTGCAGTTATTTGATTTTTAGTTCAAAATTACTTTATAGTCTCAATCCCAAAGCTGAATTTTCATTGCAGACATAAATGTAGATCTTAAGTTATTTTTTAACACTTCGAATACTAAGATTTTTACACTTTGACTTCAATAAAATTGAATTGAATTCACAATAAATACTTTCAAATTGAAAGTGCTTGGGCTTGGGCCTGTGTTGATGTTCTTTTTTTGTCAGGGTTATCTTTTATGTACCATCTACAGATGTATCCTAGCAAGAGCACGGGTTAAAGTTAAATAGCAATCTAGGTCTAGTTTTATTTATTGATTATTAATTATGTCCAATGCATATCTTGTCTTAGTCTTAGTCTTATTATCTCTAGTAAATACTAATACTAATACTATTACTATTATTGCTATTACTAGTTCTAGTGACAAAAATACGCTAGCTCATAGAATATTTGGGTAAAATTAAGCACAGTAGACAGTAGCTATTAATTTTGCTTTTATTACATGAACGTTATATGTTCTTATTATTACTATATTGGAATGGACGCTAGGGCTAGGAGTACTAAGACGCTTTAGACTTCTATTATTATAAGTTTTAGTTAGTTTGAGTTTGAGACTGAGTCCGAGTGATGAGAATACAAGACCCACCTTCATATTTACGTATTTCACGCTAAAGTGATCGATTAGAAAGTAGTTTTAGTGTTAATATAATAGCATTGTGCTATAGCACAAAACTCTGAATTTTATTATATGAAAATAGTTTATCCGAACATTTTTTCTTGTTTACGTAGAAACGGAAGTAGTCTAAAGTAATTTCCACAGCAATAACCAATCAAAATCCTTGGTTTATTGAAAGGTCAAGGGTTATGCATACGAAATGTGGAAACCCCGTAAGTAGGTCAAGAAAGTGTCATTTTTTGAACGCGAATCAACAAATGCAAGATTGTGTAAATTTTGATTGGTCGGGAATTTATATTCATCTAAATCTAGAGAAATCCAGCTTTCCACTGATACCACCTTCGATGGGGTTGGATGATTTCAAGTACTTGAATGGAGACCGTAAAAATACTGTATTTAGTATCAAAATACGACTTTACACCCCTTTATAGGGTTAATAAAATAATATTTTAAAATATGTTCTAATATAATATCACAAAATTTTTAATATGATTTATATTAAAAAATGGCTTAAGAAACCAAATAAATCAAAAACTAGAAATCCTTAAAAATGTAATTTTTGGCCAAATTTTGACCCGCACCTCCCCTTAAAGTTAATAGATAATTTTTAACAGCTTTGAAACTTTATTCAACTGAATTAATATTTTAAATGACTAAATGACAATGAAATTCAAACAGTTCAAAAAGAATTGTTACATCTCATGACCCAAGTGACAAGCCCAAAATGCACCAAACATCTCATGACCCAAGTGACAAGCCCAAAATGCACCAAACATCTCATGACCCAAGTGACAAGCCCAAAATGCACCAAACATTTCCTTACTTTGCTGTTCTCCTCTGGCTGCAGCATGTTCCACTTCTTGTCCTTCGTGTCCAGTGTCATCAGTTCCTGGGACATGTACCAGTGCTCAGACCTGAAGATGTAGCCCCCAAAGACATAGATGGTGTGGGTCAGGGGGTCAAACACAGCGCTGTGTCCATACAAGCCTGGGAGACCAGAATAGTTACCTCAGATTACCTCATGCATCAAATCAAGTAACTTTAAAAGTGAGTCTCATAAATTTGTGTGCAATAAACCTCTATGTGTGGAGTTCTGAGGATAACCTTTCAATCTTGCACATTTGTGTGCAATAAACCTCTATATGTGGAGTTCTGAGGATAACCTTTCAATCTTGCACATTTGTGTGCAAAAAACCTCTATATGTGGAGTTCTGAGGATAACCTTTCAATCTTGCACATTTGTGTGCAATAAGCCTCTATATGTGGAGTTCTGAGGATAACGTTTCAATCTTGCACATTTGTGTGCAATAAACCTCTATGTGTGGAGTTCTGAGGATACTAGGGAGTGGTGGGCTATGGTTTTTATCCGGATAGTGGTGGAAATCCCGATATCTCTCGTGCCAATATCCCGCAGTAGATACCTTTCAATGTTGCCCATTTGTGTGCAATAAAGCCCTGTACGTGGAGTTATGTTGATACCTTTCAATCATTGCATCTTCCTGCCCTTATGACTAAATATTTACAAAAAAATTTTACTTGACAAAGAAACTGAGAGACTTTAGTAAAGATGTCAACTGACCTAATTTTAATGTCCTAATAATTCTAGGAAATTGAAATCAACAAATACTAACAGCTGTTGATGACACAAGACCTTTTCTTGAACAACAGGCAACAAACAACTGACCTGTTGGTATAGAACCATACATTGACTAACAGTCATGTTCTTGCCAGGCTAACTGCCCATTAGAGACATTGTAATCATAGACCTTGACATACAACTGACCTGTTGGTATAGAGCCATGCATTGACCGGCGGTCATGTTCTTGCCAGGCCATCAGCCCATTAGAGACGTTGTACTCATAGACCTTGTCGTTGAAGTAGTTCTCAGCAGAGAAGCCACCAATCATCATGAGGTTGGTCGTGCCGATGTGGGTCAAAGTGTGGCCGGCCAGTGCTGGGAGCCACGGAGGGGACTGCACACGTCAAGTTAAACAGAGACAGGAAAATGTTATTTACACTGGCAAGATTCATGACATGATTATTTGTAACAATCTTTTGGTTAAGTAATTAAGTCTATATTTCTTCTTTTTGTTTCTGTTTTTTAAAAAAAATTACCTTATCTTTATTATTATTTTTCCATGGTTTAATATTTATTTATAATGTAATTTTAATACTTAAATATTTTACTGATGAAGACATTAGCTGTAACGTCTACTTGTCTGTTAGTAAGCTTTAATTTATTGTTTTCGTCCCACCATTCATTTGTGTATCTTTGATATTATTGCTAAGTTTTAGCTCAGTCCTATTGTATACGAGTAGTGGTAACAGGGCAACCATTTAAATACATGTCCCACAAATTGTTCTGACCTGGTCAAGTGTCCAAGCATGAGACTCTATGTTGAACTTCCACAGTGTGTTGGTGGTGTGCACCGACCTGGATCTGCCTCTGTCCTTGTCCTCTGTCTGGCTGAATCCACCAAACACATAGATCATCTTCAGCAGTGGGATACAGGCGGCAGCATGGTAGTAGCTGAAATAACACATTGTACAGACATTCAATGGCCACAAATATTCAATAGCAACAAATATTCAATGGCCACAGACATTCAATGGCCACAGACATTCAATGGCCACAAATATTCAATAGCCACAAATATTCAATGGCCACAGACATTCAATGGCCACAAACATTCAATGGCCACAGACATTCAATGGCCACAGACATTCAATGGCCACAGACATTCAATGACCAAAGACATTCAATGGCCACAAATATTCAATGGCCACAGACATTCAATGGCCACAGACAGTCCATAGCCACAGACATTCCATGGCCACAATCATTAAATGGCCACAGACATTAAATGGTCACAATCATTAAATGACTATAAACAGCTAATGGCCACAGATAATAAATGGCCACAAATGTCTCTGTCATATGGGGCTGGGTGCAGTGTTGCATAGTTCATTATTTTAATGGACGTCTAGTGCATGGCATGGCTACAGAAACAATCAGCATTGTTTTGTAAGCAATTTTATATCTGCACTTCACTCCAAAAAAAAAGCACTCGCATAAATAAAAATCGTAATAAAAAAAATGTAAAAATAAACAAATCCTTAATATACGAGACATAACTAGACTCTATAAGGATGTTCATTATAATACGCAGGGCAAAACAATCCGAAAATACAAAATTCTAGTTATGTCTTATGCACCGATCGTGAATATATCTTTAAACAGTAATGTCAATGTAATGTGCACCTTTTTGCGCGACAAGAAAGGTTGTTGAACATAATACGTATTACAACACTATCTAAAAAATTAACATGATACATAGAGATAAATAAAATAATTTTAAAATTCATTAATTCCAATTACTGCCCATTTGATCAATCTGAAATTATTATTTTGAAACATCATTTTTATCATTGGCATGATCCTGCCAGCAAAATTTCAGCTTGCTAACTTATGAGAAAGTGGGTTAAAAATCTATTCAAAGTTTTTTCGGCAAGCAAGCGCGCACGGTCACACGGGCTCAGACACCACAAGTTAAAATAAAAAGGGATACAAAGATATATTAATAAATTTGCAAAACCATTCTTGCCTCTATGAAACTTATTAAATTTCAAATGTTCATTCAATAAATATTTCACTATGAATAAATGTTCATAATGTTTTAAGATATTTTGTTTCTGGCTTCCTCCCTCTTCAATCCCTATTCCCCAGGAATCCTAGGGAATATTCACACTACAGTTAGTCTACATCAGTCAGGCAGGGTGAGAACTTTGACTGTACAGACTAATAAAATAGGATACTAGGTTAAAAGTTAATTAAAAGTTAAAAGTTCATTCATTTAATCTGGTGACTATACAAAGCTAAGTAGTTAGGGCATGCAAACATTTTTAAAATAATTTTAAATTTGTAATATTTGTTAGCATAATTTGGTCATATTGTACCGACTTGAAAATCTTCTAATGGATAACTTAAATAATGTATAAATTGTTAAAACTTGCCCCTAGAGATTCAAAGTTGACACAATCAAATGAAGACATAATTTTATATTTTCTCATTCAATCTTTGTAAGATGTGCCAGGAGACCAAAGAAGCCATCATTCCTTCAATTCTTATTCCTACCTGCCAAGAGGTTTCTGATCCAGCTCTATCTCTATCAGACTCCATTTCTTAGCAGCAACGTTGTACACCCACATGTCATTCATGATGCCCTCCATTGAACTGTAGCCCCCATACAGGTAGATCATTCCGTCACCACAGGTGGTAAGCGAATGTCCAGCCCTGGGAGAGGGACCATGTGTTTGACCGCCCAAGACCTGCTGGTCAGGGTTCAATCCGATGGGCAAGGAGGTCAGCCCAGAGTCTGTTAGGAGCTGAAGCCACATCTCCTCTTTGCTGATCTTCTCAGCACAGTGCGGGCCACCATAGCCAGGGTTACAGATACAGATACCATTCATCTAGACAAGAGAGAAACATAAATCAGTAACATTTGGCCAGCATAGCCAGGGTTACAGATACAGATACCATTCATCTGGACAAGAATAAACAACTAAACATTTGAATGTAACTTACACACTAGCCCTTACAAGGATAAACAACTAAACATTTGAATATAACTTACACACCAGCCCCAAAAAGAATAAAGAACTTAGCATTTGAATATAATTTAAACAGTAGCCCCTGTCAAGGTATGAGAATCACTGTCAATGAATGGTTCTGAGTTGTTGTGAGTTGTGTGGTGAGAATGTTATGAACTCTATTCATTTGACGGACTTTTGAAGGTCAGACAATGACTTGAAAGTGCGCGCAAGGGCTATATATAGTGTGGGTCTGTGTAGTGTGTGAGACGAGTGGAGAAAAGATAGGAGAGACTTGTAAAGTCAGTGTGTGGACGTTCGGCCAGGGCTGTGTTGTTGACGGATGGTGTTATCGAGGTTGCTAGAACACTGTAAAGGCTGTGAGCCTGTATGGCTATGCTGTGATGTCTCGAACACTGTGAAGACTGTGATCCTGTAAGCCTATGCTGTGATGTCTCGATGGCTGTATGAAGGATTTATACGTGTATTTATAGTTCAATAAAGAACACCTTCTATTCGACAAGAGTCTGTCTTTATTAAGATTGAATCCAGAACCCAGACGCAACAGCCCCAACAAGTATAAACAAACATTTGAATGTAACTTACACACAAGGCCCAACAAGTATAAACAAACATTTGAATGTAACTTACACACCAGGCCCAACAAGTATAAACAAACATTTGATTGTAACTTACACACCAGGCCCAACAAGTATAAACAAACATCTAAATATAACTTACACAGTAGCCCCAGCCTAATGCCTCGGAGCAGTTGGATGGACAAACAGGCAGTATGCAGTTATGTCCCCAGTAGCCCTCCTTACAGACACAGTTACCATCCACGCAGATCTCGTTGTCCTGGCATTGGTCAGGGCAGATATGTGCTCGAAATGTGGCATTGAATCTTCCATTGTGACCTTTGCTGCGGAGCTCTGTCCATCCAATCATAACGTATCATGTTTATATAAAAATTAATGTAACGTTTATATAATGTTTAGATAACATTTATATGTTTAGATATTATTTATATAATGTTTACTGGAATTCTTTGAAGTTGTTCAGTATAAAAAAACATACTTTTGTAAAAGAAATATAAATTTAAATCAAAGCTTTTCATCTCTTTTCATATAAAAATATGTCAATCAAAAACATGATATATTCAAATTTTCAAAACAAATTATATATCGTCTGTATATGAAAAACTGGTTTAATGGTTGGTGTGATATAACTTTGTTTCCTACCCCCACCCAAACAAACAAACGAAAGAAATCCAACTAAATCAATACTGTATGATAAAACCTGTGTTATATTTTGGTAATGAAACTTAGCAGATGGAAAAAAATTATTTGGTGCAGAAGGGTTTAGTTGGGGGGGGAGGCACCGCAATATTTGGGAAAATGATCACTTTGTTATCAAATGGCTTAATTGTTAAATTTTCCTCAAAAAACTCACTTGTCAAATCTCTTTCACATAACTTACTTGTCAAATCTCCCTCACATAACTTACTTGTCAAATCTCCCTCACATAACTTACTTGTCAAATCTCCCTCACATAGCTTACTTGTCAAATCTCCCTCCCTCATATCGCTTACTTGTCAAATCTCCCTCAGATAAAATACTTGACAAATTTCCCTCACATAGATCACTTGTCAAATCTCCCTCACATAGCTTACTTGTCAAATCTCCCTCATATAACTTGCTTGACAAATTTCCCTCACATAGCCTAATGGTCAAATCTCGCTCACATAAATTACTTGTCAAATCTCCCTCACATAGCTTAATGGTCAAATCTCCCTCACATAGCTTACTTGTCAAATTTCCCTCACATAGCTTACTTGTCAAATCTCCCTCTTACAATTTACTTGTCAAATCTCCCTCACATAGTTTAATGGTTAAATCTTCCTCACATAGCTAAATGGTCAAGTCTCTTTCACATAGCTCACTTGTCAAATCTCCCTCACATAACTTACTTGTCAAGTCTCCCTCAAAGAGTACAGTGATGGTTCCCTGTGTTCCATACACTGTTACATCTCTGCCAGGTGACAGGCCACAGAATTCTCCGATGCGCTGGTTCTCCATCTTGTCGCTAGCACTGCCATATACGAAGTCTGGTATACCACTGTACACGTACACAGCCCCCTGGGTAGAAGATTTGTATTGACATAAAGAAGCAGGTTCATTACAATTCATCACAACTATTTAAGCAAGAAGTCAAGTTAAATTCATTCCTTCTCACACACGGCACCGCGAGCCGAGATTTGTAAGTGTTGGAAGTGAAAGTGATTACCTGGCCACATTCTATTTCTGCATCCCCTTCGATGGTCAGAGACAGCACGGGTACAGACTTGGCGTCGGTCGACTTGTGCATTATGTCAGCAAAGACTGAGAGAATCCACAGACAGTAGGAGTGTCCTCCCCCTTTGACACCACTGCCGTTATATGAGCCGAGTGCACCTTGAGTCACGTTGGTCACAAAGACACGGTTGTCACAACGCAGATAGCACTTGCCACCATTCCTGGAACAATTAAAGAAACCATTATGAACGGTAGCTCTATTGTGCAAAGTTTGCATGTCCTTTTTAATAAGAGAAAAGGAAAACTGTACATAAAATAAAAGTTGTATAGCAGGACCCATGACTCTCAAATATCTCTTTAGTTCTACTAAGATCTCCTACACTGATGCCAGTCATTAGAAATTTGGCACTTAAATTTAGCAGCTATCTAGATGCATTTAGCAGTTATGTTAGAAGAATTTAGCAGCTCATCTAGAAGTCTTTATTAACAAAACTAGAAGAACTTAGCATTCTTGAAATGTGCATATTTCAACTAAGTACAAAATGAATTCAGCCAATGTGGGCATCTAATTGATAATTAAGATTTGGCTTGAGCGACTTTATGGTCAATTAACTCTAAATATGTCAAAGCGCGATGTGGCGCGATTTAACTTTTTTTTTTTTACAAAGCCCGATAATGTGTGACTCAATAGAACTCTCTTTAGAAACTAAATTACAGAAAATAAAAACTCTTCAGTGCGTGAAAAACGATGTTTTTGACTTCTGGCAATGGCGGCTGTTTCCTTTGCTAGTGTTATCGCTCGATTTGCAAAGTTTTTTGGTAGTTTTTACTTTTTTTTTCAAAGATAAGATTTCGTTATACTTTATTACTAAAATAATAGTACTAAACAACAGGTAAAAATTGTTTTAAACTCAATACACAATTTTGAAAGTAGTTTTAATGCGTACAAACCCTGGATTCCCATAGTAACCAGGCTGACACTGTTCACAGTAGAATCCCTGAGTATTGTCAGTGCAGAAACACTGACCAGTGGTCTTGTTACATTCACCAAGGCTGCGATCACCATGACCATTACACATGCACGGGAAACACCCTGAAAATAAATACAAATTATGATAATAGCCATGACGCTGACAGAAATGATTGAGAAGTTTTAAAATACTAACAAGTTTCTCACACGAAACTATTTTGTTAAAGTAATCTTTGACTAAAGATACAAAGTTAACTAGCTACAATCTGCAGTATGTTTAGACAAGTTCAAACACATAGATATTTACATTGGTCAAATGAATAAAGAAAACCTTATTGACTGGCTAATAAAACCAGGTTTTAACACTATACCACTATACCTTGAGGATCAGGTGTTAGTTTTACCACTATACCTTGAGGATCAGGTGTTAGTTTTAACACTTTACCTTGAGGATCAGGTGTTAGTTTTAACACTATACCTTGAGGATCAGGTGTTAGGTTTACCACTATACCTTGAGGACCAGGTGTTAGTTTTAACACTATACCTTGAGGATCAGGTGTTAGTTTTACCACTATACCTTGAGGATCAGGTGTTAGTTTTACCACTATACCTTGAGGATCAGGTGTTAGTTTTAACACTATACATTGAGGATCAGGTGTTAGTTTTAACACTATACCTTGAGGATCAGGTGTTGGTTTTAATACTATACCTTGAAGATCCAGAGGGTTGCCATAGGCCCCAGGCATGCACTCCTCACAGGTGGCACCAGAGGTCCTCTGCTGGCAGGCGTCACAGATCCCTACTCCTGTCTTGCAGGTGCTGTGGTTGTTACAGCCACAGTTGACATCACAGCTGTGGTTGGTCCAACCCAGGTCACACTCACACACAAAGTGAGGAGGTCCAGAACACTTGCCATTGTGACAGTCATAGTAACAGCTGGTGAGAGGACCATTAAGTTTGAACACAGTGATCAGGTGAATGGAACCATTAAGTTTGAACACAGTGATCAGGTGAATGGAACTATTAAGTTTGAACACAGTGATCAGGTGAATGGAACCATTAAGTTTGAACACAGTGATCAGGTGAATGGAACCATTAAGTTTGAACACAGTGATCAGGTGAATGGAACTATTAAGTTTGAACACAGGGATCAGGTGAATGGAACCATTAGGGTTTTAGAGATGAATTTGGAATAGCTTTCAACATAAGAAAGAGAAAATTACACATTTATCTGCCTAAATGTATTTGAAGGTGACAGTTAAAAAATTAAGCTAAAAAAAAAGCAAGCAACAAATGCAATATTTTGAACAATTTTTTTAATGATTTTACCAACAACAAATTCTTAATTTATTGGATGTTTTAACTCTTGCTTGTAAAATATATTAATAGTGGAAAGAATTATTCAAATCTAATTATATTAGGAGCCTCATTTTGCTCATTATTATTGCTTCTTTTAAAAAAATTTTTACTTAGATATGTATTTTTTTTTAAAAATTGAATAATGTTGAATAGAAGAGATCCTGGGGGAGCTACCATCTCCTACCAGGCGCGTCCTCAGGTGGTGGATAGAGGAATGACCCTTAGATATAAGGGTTAGCCGCGAATATTGAATAAGCGGCCGTGGACCAACTGGTTTGTTGTCGTTGAGGATGGGGTGGGGTATCCCCTGGTAAGGATACTCTTTAAAAAATGCCCCATAAATCCAAGGAAATGACGGCAAAAAGCAAACATAGAACGCTTAAACTCTAAACCCGGACAGATAAGGCCGTTAGCTAGGGATAGCAATCATCTAGGAGAGACAACTCCGAAATAAAATCAACTGCTGCCTTGCAGAAGATGAAGGGATTCATAAATGCTAGGGAACCTTACCCGAAAAATAAGGCAGTTATCCATTGAGCTGAAAGGGAACCCTCCCAGATGGTTTTGTGCAGGGCCAACAACCCAGCCGTGTAAAAAGAAGATTGTTACTGAAACCGAAAGCAAAGCAAACACATATAACACAGTCAGAGGCGAGAGTAGAGCTCCGCAAAGGAGACTAATAAAGCCTTGTGGGGAAAGTCAACAGAATCCCACAAGGCCGACCACCCTACTCAAACCGATGAAAAAGAAAAATCACCTCATCCACAAGGCACCTCTCAACTTGGGAACATGGAATGTCAGAACACTACAAGAACCAGGCAGATGCGCTCAAGTCTCCAAAGAGATGGTAAGGTACAAACTACAAATTCTGGGACTAAGTGAAGTACGGTGGAACACATTTGGAGAAACTAGACTTCAATCAGGTGAAATCCTGCTCTTCTCTGGAAAAGAAAATGAGGAAGACATCCATGAAAATGGAGTAGCACTCCTACTGAGCAAAGATGCATTTAAGAGCCTCCTTGAATGGGAGCCGATTTCAGAAAGAATTATCAGGGCAAAATTCCTGTCCAGGTTCAAAAATGTCCATATCATTATGTGCTATGCCCCAACAAACCTTGCACCTGAGGAAGACAAAGTTACATTCTATAAACAACTTCAAAGTATAATGGATAAAATACCGAAAAGAGACATACTGGTCGTCATGGGCGATAGGAATGCTAAAGTTGGCAACGACAACATAGAGAGAGAGAAGGTAATGGGCACACATGGACTGGGCAACATGAATGAAAACGGAGAGATGTTTGCAAACATCTGCACATTCAATGAGCTGGTGATTGGAGGCACCATCTTCCCACACAAAAATTGCCACAAAGTAACGTGGGTCTCACCAGACAACAAAACAGAGAATCAAATAGACCACATCACTATATGCCGCACCTGGAGGAGCACATTACAGGATGTACGAACAAAAAGAGGAGCAGACATTGGATCAGACCATCATCTGGTTGTAGCTAAGCTAAAAATAAAGCTAGCCAACCAAAGGCCAAAAACAGTCAGGCGAATTAGATTTGACCTAGGCAAGCTCCGTAACCCACAGGAAAGGAACGAACTACAGCTAACCCTTAAAAATCGATTTGCTGCACTGCAACTAGATGATGAAAGGGAAGAAAACATAGACAAAACCTGGGATAACTTCAAAGAAATTATTATAGGATCTTGCAATGAAATACTAAAACCTGCCCCAGTAAACAAAAAACACTGGATCAGCGATGAGACATGGCAAAGAGTTGAAGATAGGAAACATGCAAAACAAAGAGTTAATCAAGCCAAAACAAGAAAAACTAAACAACTTACCCAACAAGAGTACCATGCAATTTCAAAAGAGGTCACAAAAATGCTTAGAAATGACAAACGAACACTT
>MUZC01000863.1:42716-58545 GCA_002072015.1 Radix auricularia
AACAACTAGAGTGAACATAACAACTAGAGTGAACATGACAAAAACTAGAGTAAACATGACAACTAGAGTGAACATGACAACAACTAGAGTGAACATGACAACAACTAGAGTGAACATGACCACAACTAGAGTGAACATGACAACAACTAGAGTGAACATGACAACAACTAGAGTGAACATGACAACAACTAGAGTAAACATGACAACTAGAGTAAACATAACAACTAGAGTGAACATAACAACTAGAGTAAACATAACAACTAGAGTGAACATAACAACTAGAGTGAACATGACAAAAACTAGAGTAAACATGACAACTAGAGTGAACATGACAACAACTAGAGTGAACATGACAACAACTAGAGTGAACCTGACAACAACTAGAGTGAACCTGACAACAACTAGAGTGAACATGACAACAACTAGAGTGAACATGACAACAACTAGAGTGAACATGACAACAACTAGAGTGAACATGACAATTAGAGTGAACATGATAATAACTAGAGTGAACATGACAAAAACTAGAGTGAACATGACAACAACTAGAGTGAACATGACAACTAGAGTGAACATGACAACAACTAGAGTGAACATAACAACTAGAGTGAACATGACAAATACTAACGTGGTTCCAATTGAATAGACAATTTTTTAAGTTTTGTAAACTATTTATTGATAAACCAAGTCAAGAATAAAATGCTGGGCTTTTTAAGAAGAAGGTCATACCCGGAAACAATTTTAATATCCGCTATCAATAGAGTTAAAGGCATGACCAGACAGGACATGTTTACATCATCTGTTTCTGACCAATATGATCGATCCAAATTTATTTAAACTTGTCATCCTCATAATTTTAAAGCCAGCCAGGTGATTCTCAAAAACTGACCAATCCTCATGGCTGACCCTCTAACTCAGCAGGTCTTTAAAAAACCTCCTCTTTTTACTTTCCGGAGAGATAAAAGCCTCAGAGACATACTTGTAAGGAGTCACCTTCCCACAATGAAAGCACATATTGGAACAAAAGGTTGCAGCCCTAACTGTTGCAATACTTGCCCATATGTGGATAAATTAACAAAGTTCTTTCCCTCTTGAAAATTCATAAAAAAGATATATTCACTGCATTTTGGATATTGCAGTTACTGTTATTTCATATGCAACCAATACCCATGATAGGATCCACATGGTAAATAGACTCATAAAACGATTTGGTATGTTGGCTCCATTTGGAATTAATCAAATTCATAACTTTACCTAACTGCAAAATCGTTTTCCAGTCGTGGTTTTCACTGTAACTTTAGATACTTCAATTTCCTTCTTTTTCCATATCCTGTGTGGTTTGTTTTTCCTTTCTTTTCATTTTACATATACATTATATGATATAATATTTTTAAGACTTTTGTAAATATGTATTTCATATTACTGTGCTGATGAAGGCATTAGCTGAAACGTCTACTGTAGTATCAGTTCATAAATAAATCTCAAATTTATTGTCTTCTAACACAATTAGTTTGTGTATTTTCTATTTCAAGAATCCATGAGAGAAGTTTTTTTTTAAATTCAGAAGTTGACGAAATACAAATATATAACGCAATTTAAAGACATTCACTGGGGCATTCTGGTTACATGAACAAAACCAAAGTTTAAGTCTAAACCACTAGCAGCAAAACTTCACTTAAAGAGTCATAACAAAACATATTGTAATAAGGTAATAAGTCAACTCACCGCCGCACAAACAGTGCACTGAACATATCCCTCACACTCTGGACACTCGGAAGGTGATGTAATCATGTACTGGTGTTGATCGCCGTCATTGCACTGGTCCTCGCTCACGTTCCGAGGCATGCACGAGCGTTTGACCTGGCACCAGCTGCACAGAGTGTCCGTCAGACAGCTGAGACAGTTGTAACTTGAGCTGCAGTTCCCGTTGCTGGTGAGGGGCAACAAGCGTTATAAACAACGCCTCTAGCCAACAACTTACAATTTTTGCCAAGATTTATTCACGGATATATGGACTAAATTCTCTTGTCAATCAAGTTAGAGGCAACAAACATGTTATAAACAACGCCTCTAACCAACAACTAACAATTTTTGCTAAGATTTATTCACAGATATATGGACTAAATTCTCTGGTCAATCAAGTAAGAGGCAACAGACATGTTATAAACAACGCCTCTAACCAACAACTAACAATTTTTGCTAAGATTTATTCACAGATATATGGACTAAATTCTCTGGTCAATCAAGTTAGAGGCAAAAGATGAAAGATAAATTAACTTAATTAAGTTCAGAAAATAAAGTAACATTGGAGTATCATAAATTTAATGACAGTTGTCACACCAATTATTTCAACCTGAAGGGTTATAAAAATTCATATGTCAGAGGATGTATTTTGTCACACCATTATTCCAACCTGAAGGGTTCTAAAAATTCATAAGTCAGAGGATGTATTTTGTCACTGGAATTGAGATGAGCGTTCCAGCCAATGGTCACTTCAGTGGTTGCTAGGTCAGGTGTGCGCCTTGTCTGCTCAGTCACCTGTGATGATACCAAGAAAAGAAAACCACAAACTGTTAGCAGAGATGATTATTTTAAAGCTCAACTCAAAAAAATCTCTACAACTTTTAGGCCAAGGTTTTTATCATCACTTTTAGACTCATACACGGCTGGGGTAAATTCATCATTGTAGGAAAAGATAAAAAATAAAATCAATTAAAATAATTATCAATTTTATGTTGATTATAACTGTATTTACTTGTTCGATGAAGTATTTCTGTCCTTTGCCTACAATGGGGAATACTTTTCTGTTATAAGCTCTCTTGGCTTGAATATTGTTGTAGATTGCTTCCTCTTCCGTTTTGATCACAGATTCCTGATAGAAATGATTTTTAATATTATAGAACTAAACATTGCAAGATTATAGACCTAAACATGGCAATAATTTAACCTAAACATTGCAATATTATAGACCTAAACACTGCAATACTATAGATCTAAATATTGCAATATTATTTTATTACTGAACGTTTTTTTAAAGATTAACATTTTTTTAATGATTTATCGACCCACCACTTATAAATGTACTGAGTCAAAAAGTAAAATATTTCGGCATATAAATGTAAACTAATTCCTGGACAATTACACGAACATTTTGGTTTTAAACCATTGACTGATATGACTGTTCAAAACTTTGATAAAGGTTATTTTGTCCATTACGACAAATTGTTTGTCTACCATGCAATGTTCCCTCTAAGTCTAAACTTAGTTGGTCCATGTGGGAAAAAAAAAAAACCTTGTGCGCAAAGTTGCCAAAGTCCTTTTTTTTACAAAATATTTTTAAAAATTTGTTGCGTGGTGATGCAAAACTCTTGCGTGGCGTTGATCAAATATATGTGCAGCCGCACAGCTTAAAGGGAACAATGCTTCCTGTTTCTAAATCTTCGCTTATCACCTGCAAACCAAACATCCACTACAGTATCAGAAACTTCAGCTGAGATAATCTTAAGCTGTGTGAACGATTGTTCAGCTCGTTTGGTCATATTGTCAATAAGACCCCACTCATCACTTCAACTAAATATTGTCAATACACTTGTTTGTTAAAAGATGTCATATATAGAATACATTCAAGTGTTATTTCAATTTTCAACAAGCGCCTTTACTAAATGTTACTTACGACATCATAAATTTCAATCATTGGCTTTAATCAAATTTAACGATCATTAATTATTAACTTTCCAAAAGTTAATGATTCAATTTAAATTAATTGTTAACAGCCCTAATTTTTACAATTCATTTTGAAGAAGAAAAAAAAATTAAGAATGTAAAACTTAAAAGATGCAGCCCTCTTATTTAAACACTTTAAGGGAAAACTATATAAGAGAGGTATTTTGGGAACAAACTGTGTCTTAAATGCAGACAAATACAAGATATGATACACATCAATTATGACAAAATTATACCTTATACTTTCAAGAGCACTTCCATATTATTATTTTGTTTAAGTTATTAAAAAATGTTAAATGATACATTCAACTTTTTCTGTCTATTTGCATTATGGAGTAGACACAGAGCCTATGTGACATCAATGAACAACTTGAATCAATGCAATGAAATCATTGTCAATATAAATAGTTGGTGTGAGCAAAGATTTATCTTGGTATATAATACTTACTGTATTGGCCTCTGTTTGATCAGTAGACAGAAACATTTGTGCCTTGGCATGCTGGAGGGACAGGTACAGTGTCAGATGTTCTGAATTGGCTGGCTGGGCATTCAAGGGATGGATGAAGCCCAGAAACTTGGATGTGTAGAAATAGACGTGTTCTATACGCTTGCTGGCGATGTAGCCCATGGCACCCATTGTCTTACGGTTGATGCTCAGCTGTCAGTGGAAAATTTATCATGGATTTCCGTATTTTCTCTTTTTAAATGGATAAATCAATAATAGTAGTAGAGCTTAGGTCTAACAGATGATTCAAGAGTACTGTTGTTAATTTTTAAAAAAGGCCTTATGTTAATTACATCAAATAAAGTAATGCTTTCAAATAACAGAAAACTCTTAAAGTCGCATAAGGATTTCAATAAACTTCCGCCTCATTCCCGTAAGGATTTCCCGTATTACGATCAACTGGTTAGAAATTTTAAAAATTGCGTAAAATCCATTTATAATAATATTGTCATACTGACTTCATTTTTTAGGCTAAGAATGGTTATTTTACGCATCCAAAAGACCGTACTGAGTTTAAAACAATATTTACCTGTAGTTTAGAACAATTATTTTAGTAATAAAGTATAGCGAAAAAGTATCTTTGGAAAAAACAACGTTAAAACTACCAAAAAACATCGCGAATCGAGCGATAACACTAGCGCTGGCAACTGCCGCCATTGCTGAAAGTCGAATACAACATTTTTCAACCATTGAAGAGCTTTTACTTTCCAAGATCTCATTTCTAACGAAAGTGTATATAGGGATGCTTTAGGACGCTTTAAGGATAGCGGGCGGAGACGCATTACAACGCTTTGCGACTTTAAGAACTTTAAAAAATTTAATAATTACAAGTGCCAGTAAAATTCTCCACGTTAAAATAACAGACCTCATCTGGATAGGAATAGTTGGCAGGATCCCGATACTTGACAAAGTGGAGCCCGGCAGGAATGTCTTCAACCTGGCACTGAGTGAGAGTTGTCAGGTTGGCACTTAAACCACCCCACCAACCCTGAATGCCTGATGTTGTTTCATTGGCAGCCATGCATGTGCCCTTTGGTGCTTTTTGAAAATAAAAAATTTAAATGTAAATAACTTGCTCACAATCATTATGTTTCTTTATTTAAAAACTCCCGTTACTGAGACACATGAGACAGCTAGAGATAAAATTTTAAGTTTATGTTTAAATAGTAGTTATAAATGTCAATGTTTAATCCAGGGTACAATGAATGGTTATTTACAGAAATGGATTGTTCTCATTCTTTGTCAGGTATCTTTATTATCAACAATGAACTTTTTAAAAACTCTAAATATATAAATTAGAAGATTTAAAGATGCATTTGGCAAGATCATATTGAATTCCTCTACTATCTGTGTATAGATATCATTTGTACCTGACCGCCGCTGACACTCGGCCTCCTTGACACACCAGCTGCACTCTTCTATGTAAATATTTCTTCGAAGTGATTCATCTGTAAGGTCAGCACCCTTTCCTTGACTAACACATGCTCCACACGTATGAAGGGCAGGACATATGCCAGGACACCGATCACTTGGGTCATGAACTTGACCAGAACAGAGCTGACAGAAACAGAGACAAATTTCATGCAATTTATCTACTTGTTTATTATGGTTTTTTGTACAGTAATAATTGTCTCCTTGAATTGAAATTAAATAAAATTCTTTCCCATTGATATCCTAGTTTTAACTCCCTATCAGTTTGTTTACCTCTATGTGTGACGTATGATCTCCCTATCAGTTTGTTTACCTCTATGTGTGACGTATGATCTCCCTATCAGTTTGTTTACCTCTATGTGTGATGTATGACCTCCCTATCAGTTTGTTTACCTCTATGTGTGACATAAGATCTCCCTAACATTTTGTTTACCTCTATGTGTGACATATGATCTCCCTATCATTTTGTTTACCTCTATGTGTGATGTATGAGCTCCCTATCAGTTTGTTTACCTCTATGTGTGACGTATGATCTCCCTATCAGTTTGTTTACCTCTATGTGTGATGTATGACCTCCCTATCAGTTTGTTTACCTCTATGTGTGACGTATGATATCCCTATCAGCTTGTTTACCTCTATGTGTGACGTATGACCTCCCTATCAGCTTGTTTACCTCTATGTGTGACGTATGATCTCCCTATCAGTTTGTTTACCTCTATGTGTGACATAAGATCTCCCTAACATTTTGTTTACCTCTATGTGTGACATATGATCTCCCTATCAGTTTGTTTACCTCTATGTGTGACGTATGAGCTCCCTATCAGTTTGTTTACCTCTATGTGTGACGTATGATCTCAATATCAGCTTGTTTACCTCTATGTGTGACGTATGATCTCCCTATCAGTTTGTTTACCTCTATGTGTGACGTATGATCTCTCTATCAGTTTGTTTACCTCTATGTGTGACGTATGATCTCCCTATCAGTTTGTTTACCTCTATGTGTGACGTATGATCTCCCTATCAGTTTGTTTACCTCTATGTGTGATGTATGACCTCCCTATCAGTTTGTTTACCTCTATGTGTGATGTATGATCTCCCTATCAGTTTGTTTACCTTTATATGTGATGTATGACCTCCCTATCAGTTTGTTTACCTATATGTGTGACGTATGATCTCCCTATCAGCTTGTTTACCTCTATGTGTGACGTATGATATCCCTATCAGCTTGTTTACCTCTATGTGTGACGTATGATATCCCTATCAACTTGTTTACCTCTATGTGTGATGTATGACCTCCCTATCAGTTTGTTTACCTCTATGTGTTATGTATGATCTCCCTATCAGTTTGTTTACCTCTATGTGTGACGTATGATCTCCCTATCAGCTTGTTTACCTCTATGCGTGACCTATGAATGCAGTGTGGGTTCTCCCTATCAGCATTGCTGTGATTACAATACACACATTCAGGATCGTCTTGACACAAACGTTGATTGTGACTGGGATATTCCTCACAGTGATCAATGGTCACAATGTCTTCTTCATTGGGACAAAGACTTGTGTTTTGAGATGTGCACTACAGGAATACAGAAATTAATTCATTTTTACCAATAGTCATTGGGTAGATATGCCTAAACTAACTATTCCTATCAGCCCATTATAATTGGGTAACTATGTTTAGACTATTCCCATGAGCACATTATAATTGGGTAACTATGTTTAGACTATTCCCATAAGCACATTATAATTGGGTAACTATGTTTAGACTATTCCCATAAGCACATTATAATTGGGTAACTATGTTTAGACTATTCCCATGAGCACATTATAATTGGGTAACTATGTTTAGACTATTCCCATGAGCACATTGTAATTGGGTAACTATGTTTAGACTATTCCCATGAGCACATTGTAATTGTGTTACTATGTTTAGACTATTCCCATGAGCACATTATAATTGGGTAACTATGTTTAGACTATTCCCATGAGCACATTATAATTGGGTAACTATGTTTAGACTAACTCTTCTCATGAGCATATCTTTAAATTACAAAGCATGAAAAGAAAAGGAAAAATTAAAAATACAGTGGAACCCACTTACCTCGAGCTCGCTTAGCTCGACCACCCTATTATGTCGACGTTTTTTATTGGAACCCCCAAATTCTCTCTTGTCTTAGCATTTTCTCGTCGTTTAATTCGATTTCTTTAAGTCGCCGAAACCTCATAACACGAGCAAAAAAAAGGGTCAAATTTGCCACTTAACATCGGTTATCTCGATCCCCATGACCAATCGCCAATTTTGAAAATGTTAGCTATGATTTCTGTCTCAACATGGTCTGCTGGTGACGTCACAGCCCATTTGCGTTTTGCTCTCAGCGCTGTGTTGCTTCTGGTACTATGGCAATGGCCATCAAGGCCACGAAAAATATCAGCTTGCGACGTGTGCTGGTGACGTCACAGCCCTCTTGCGTTGAGACCTGTGTTGCAAACTTAAATCGCCAGCTTTTGAAAATGTTACTTATCGTTGCCACTCACCATCTCACTTCCGTATTTTCGCGCGTCTTATAAAAAGTTTTACGAGATGAAACTGTTTTAAAAAGCATAAATAATATTGAAGCATTTGTTTTTAAGCAGACGATTAAAGGCAAAAAACAACAAAGCATTATAGACTTTTTAAAGAAACCAAAGTAACTGCATATATACGATACGTTTCAGAGATATGTTGGAGAATAATAAAAGTTTTTATCGATAATCGACGTTGGTTTTTATTTTAAATTTGTAAATTTCTGCTGTCAGTTGGTGCACATATACCTTTTGTTGTTAGCAAACATGTATGTACAATTTTATAGCATGCCGATAGCTTCATCAAACAAATAACGGCAATGCTGTTGTGTTAAAAAAAAACCCCAAAAACATGTGCATGAACATTATCATTTATTAACGCTAGTGATGGGACGATACCAAAATCATAGGCTGCTTACTGTAAACAAGGCTCCCCAGATTTTAAAATATATAATATAACAGACTACAGACAGTTTACCCACCCCCACTCTCAATCTCCCACACCATTGTTGTTGGTTAGTCCTATTAGCATCAAGTTACCGAAGGAATTNAAAAGCCATTTAACTATTGGTTAGAATTAATTAAAATATGTCAAAGTTGAAGGTTCAAAAGTTCAAAAGGAGTACCTAATTTATTTGTGTACGTTTATATAGAGAAGAGTTCGCTTTGTCATGAGTCATATATAGGTCACGATAGACCATTATGAGTCCATTGTAAGACCCAAAGAAGAAGATTAGGAAGAGAATGGTTCGGGGACAATGAGGGGATGCGTAGGTTACTTATTTGTGTAGCTTGAAAATCAAGCAAGTGGCTTCGAGGCACAGTATCAGTATCGCTCAATCTGGGAATCACCGCAAAACGGCGTTATATTTAAACTTAAACGGTCTTTAAAAACGAACGGTCTTAACAACCTTAAGAAAGAGTGAAGAAATAGGGTCCCGATATTCCGATACGATTCTGATTAATCGTCCCATCACTAATTAACGCACAACACTTACATAAAGAAATTTCAAGCGCATGTTAATATTTTGCCGCCATATTGGTTTTCGCTTTAACTCGATCATCGGTTATGTCGATGCCATTTTTCATACCCCAACGCCGTCGACTTAAGCGGTTTCGACTGTATGTTCATGAATGTAAAAAAAAAGTTGTGTTTCTTAAAAGACAAAAAAATCCAACCTTGTAGTCTGCTATTGCCAATGGAACTTTATATGCTATAAGATCTCCAAGCACTTGACCAGAATAGCCACCCATTATAAACATGATATTGCCATTGGCTGTGACAGCACTGTGGCCAAATCTTCCTTTGACTGGCAGTCTTTCATCTGTGGTATTTCCTGTTGTTTGAAAGAGGTTTTTTGAGTGAGACACTTATATGTGGACAATAAGAAATTGACATTTTTAAAATTTATTTTAAATAATTTTTTTTTAATTAACTAAGAAGTAAAAGTATATCAAGAAGCAATAAAACACTCATTAAATTATTATCAACAATTATCTTTTTAAATTTTAACATGTGAGTTGAAATGCTCCTATAAAATGCATTCATCATAAATCAATCAGTCAAAATAGAAAGACTTGCCCAGTTCAATGTTTTACCAATCTAACAAGTTATTTATCTCTAGACTGATGAAATTTTTCTAATATTTATAATTTCTGTTTTATTCTTAGATCCCAATAAATCATAACATAAATGTTTAGCTAAAAGATAACTAACGACAGATGTTCCTCACCAATGAAATAACTATGGTTTAGCCACACATGACATCCCAGATGATAGAGGAAGATCTCTTCGCTGTAACAGATTTCCAGCTCTTCATGCTTGTGGGTATTCCCCCCATAGATGGCCATATAGTTTCCTATAAGGACCGCCGAGTGGTAGGCCCGATCCCGTGGTATGGAGTCTTTGCGCCAGTTGTGGTTGTAGAGCTGCGTCCAGTAACTGTCATCTATGTGGAACACTTGGATCTTGCTGGTCCTGTCACTGATCAGGGCACTTTCTTGCTTGTATCCACCGAACACTATCAGTGATCGCGAATGTTTGTGATACAAGGTGGTGTGGCCCACCAAGCGCTTGGGTGGGTATTTACCCCCTTTGACCAGAACATACTCCCAATTTTCAGGAGACTTTGCCGAAATTCTGAAAATGGAATCGATGTAAATTCTTTCCTCTGATTTTCCTCCAATAACATACAAGTAGTCATCAACAGTTGTCAAGGTGTGGTCTGTGATTTTCTCGGGCATGACTTGACTTTGGTTGGCACACAGAGACCATGTCATGGAGGACATGTTAAAGAACCAAAGATCATTGCTGTGTGAGCCATCACTCAGTAGACCACCAAAGATAAAGAAGCCGTCTCCGTAGACATCCATGGCATGGCCACTTCTAGCTGGGGGCCAGTCCTGACCAGGCAGTTTGTTTACACTCTCCCAAGCATTTTCAGACATGCAGTACCGCAGCAGTTCGTCCATGACTGTGTTTAGGTCAAACCCACCAAACATCCATATACACTCATTGGCATACACTGATGTGTGCGCCGTGCGCGGGGAGAAACTGGCGCTGGGAACATTTTGAACCTCGTACCAGTGACCTTGGCTTTCTGAGCTTTGGATGTGAAGGTCACATTGCTGGCCGATGTACCCAGGATAGCAGCGGCAGTACTGCAGCTTGTAGGAGTGGAACACACATTCTCCATGTCCAAGACAATCATATGGGCAATCAGTCACCTGGTGTGAGTATAACAATAAATAAGTCAGTGAACGAGGCAATCAGTCACCTGGTGTGATTATAATAATAAATAAGTGAGTGAACAGGGGCAATCAGTCACCTGGTGTGATTATAATAATAAATAAGTGAGTGAACAGGGGCAATCAGTCACCTGATGGAAGTTAACATTTTACCTCACAACCGTCTCCACTGTAACCAGTACTGCAATGACAAACATGGTTTTTACAGACGCCTCTATTGCTACAATTCCAAGGGCAGTCCAGGATTGTATACCTTGCATCAAAGCCAGGTCTAACATAATTACGATCACTGAACAGATACAGTAGCATCTGAATGATGTTAGAAAGAAAACAGTATTTGTAATAGAAGAAAACAACATACTCAATTATACACATAATAAACAGGTTATTCAAATAACTTTATTTACTATTTAAAAATAAAACAATGTATATAGACAATATATGAAATAATATATTCCATCATTACCAAAACTTCTCTTAGTTAAAATATGTAGTTACCATTTTAATGATTCCCAAAATTAACATTCAGTAATTAAAAATCATTTTCTTTCCATTCTTGATTTCAATTTAATACACATTATTATACATTTCACAACATAATGAAAATTGACAAAACTACAATTAAGTTCTTACATATCCAGAATGTGCAGTAATGGCAGTGGTGTGACTGTCACCGCTGAGTGTTGCAATCAGTCGACTGTTATAGGATTTGCCATCATAGATAAAGAGATAGTCAAAGGAGCATTCAGTTGTAATGTGGTCAAACATCAGATGGATGGTCTTGTTGGGGCTGCCAGCTGAGGATACAAGACAACATGGTCAAACATGATGGTCAAACATGATGGTCAAACAAGATAGTCAAACAAAATAGTCAAACATGATGGTCAAACAAGATGGTCAAACAAGATAGTCAAACATATTGGTCAAAAAAGATGATCAAACAAGATGGTCAAACATGATGGTCAAACAAGATAGTCAAACATATTGGTCAAAAAAGATGGTCAAACAAGATAGTCAAACAAAATAGTCAACATGATGGTCAAACAAGATGGTCAAACAAGATAGTCAAACATGATGGTCAAACAAGATGGTAAAACAAGATGGCCAAACAAGATGATCATACAAGATAGTCAAACAAGATGATCATACAAGATAGTCAAACAAGATGGTCAAACAAGAAAGTCAAACTAGATGGTCAAACATGATTGTCAAACAAGATGGTCAAACAAGATAGTCAAACATATTGGTCAAAAAAGATGGTCAAAAAAGATGGTCAAACAAGATGGTCAAACAAGATAGTCAAATGATAGTCAAACTTGATGGTAAAAAAAGATGGTAAAAAAAGATGGTCAAACATGATGGTCAAACAAGATGGTCAAACATGATTGTCAAACAAGATGGTCAAACAAGATAGTCAAACATATTGGTCAATAAAGATGGTCAAAAAAGATGGTCAAACAAGATGGTCAAACAAGATAGTCAAACATGATGGTCAAACATATTGGTCAAAAAAGATGGTCAAACAAGATGGTCAAACAAGATGGTCAAACAAGATAGTCAAACAAAATAGTCAAACAAGATAGTCAAACATGATGGTCAAACAAGATGGTCAAACATGATTGTCAAACAAGATGGTCAAACAAGATAGTAAAACATATTGGTCAAAAAAGAAGCTCAAACAAGATGGTCAAACAAGATGGTCAAACAAGATAGTCAAACATGATGGTCAAACAAGATGGTCAAACAAGATGGTCAAACATGATGGTCAAACAAGATAGTCAAACATATTGGTCAAAAAAGATGGTCAAACAAGATAGTCAAACAAAATAGTCAAACAAAATAGTCAAACATGATGGTCAAACAAGATGGTCAAACAAGATAGTCAAACATGATGGTCAAACAAGATGGTAAAACAAGATGGCCAAACAAGATGATCATACAAGATAGTCAAACAAGATGGTCAAACAAGAAAGTCAAACTAGATGGTCAAACAAGATGGTCAAACATGATTTACAAACAAGATGGTCAAACAAAATAGTCAAACATATTGGTCAAAAAAGATGGTCAAACAAGATAGTCAAACAAGATGGTCAAACATAATAGTCAAACAAGATAGTCAAACATGATGGTAAAAAAAAATAGTCAAACAAGATAGTCAAACATGATGGTCAAACAAGATAGTCAAACATGATGGTCAAACAAGATGGTCAAACAAGATGGTCAAACAAGATGGCCAAACATGATGGCCAAACAAGATAGTCAAACATGATGGTCAAACATGATAGTCAAACAAGATGGTCAAACAAGATGGTCAAACAAGATGGTCAAACAAGATGGTCGAACAAGATGGTCAAACATGATAGTCAAACAAGATGGTCAAACAAGATGGTCAAACATGATAGTCAAACAAGATGGTCAAACATGCTGATGATGGTCAAACAAGATGGTCAAAGCTGGACATGCATGTAATTTGTATTGTAAATTTTGTAAATTTACATTAAAAAACCTGTGAAAGCTAAATGTATATTGTAATGAATGCAGTGTTCTGATACTAATAATTGTTGTGTGGTTATTTGCCAAGACGGTTAGTGAAAGCACGGCTCTACTGATACCTTGAAAAGTCCAAATGCATTCCAAAGGCTCAGGGTGGGTTCTGCAAGGAACGAAACCCGATGGACCAGGCTTAATTCAGACGATCACAAATGAACTCCAGTTGAAGAACCACACAGTTGCAGTGTTCTTCGATCTAAAGCTGGCACACAAAAAGGTGTGGCGTGGAGGGCTACTTTACAAACTACAGCAGTTAGGTGTCATTGCTAATATGTACGGCTCAGTTAAATCGTTCCTCGCGGACCAAACGATTAAAACACGATTAGGCGCAGCACGACTGGAAGACGGACTTACACTGTACTCAGCTGTACACTATATCTAGCCAACGTCCACGACCTACAAGACATTCTCGAGTCACAAAATGCCATGATTGCGGATGATTTGGTAATAAGGAGTTCAGGAAAGGATGTTGCAACACTGCAGACCCGGCTGCAGAACGATCTGAGTCGCATTGAGGAATATGCCAACCGTTGGCGCCTAGTCAATACGGAAAAGACGCTCCATTCCATTTTCACTAATGGACAGAATGCATTGAAGCATGAGGTGGTGCTTGAGATCTGCGGGAAAAGGTTAAATTGGGATCGGACGCCAACGTACTTGGGAATCAAGCTGGACCAGAAGCTCCAGATGCATAACCATGTGCACGAATTATGTGCCAAAGCCACAGCAAAACTGTCCCTGGTGAAAAAGTTAGCTAGCACGAGTTGGGGTGCAGATGCAAGACTACTGAGAGCTCTTTATCTCGGTAGTGTGAGAAGTACCACTGACTACAGCCAGGCCTTTGTGAGCCGTTCGGCAAGGACTGGACCGAATACAGAACCAAGTCCAACAGTTTGCATGTTGGGCGTTATGTACCACACCCACCGCCGAAGTAAAAATTATGTCAGACGTAGAACCTTTGGCAATAAGGCGGGAAAAGGCAATTATGACCACGGTTTAGTGATACAGTAGGTTGGAGCATGAAGAACCCTGCTACCAATTAAAAGACAGCTGGGTAAAAATGACACAACTGAAATGACCACCCTTCATGGATGCGGTCCACAAACTACAAAATTCAGTCCAGATACCAAAGCACAGGGAACTCATGCAACTGGTCCCAGCTTGAGGACCACATGAAAGCTTTGAACTACGTTTGACACTGGCAAATACTGCGGTGACAAAAGCCAGTCAAATCAAGCTTTTGTTAGACGAGACACTGCGAACGATCGAAGCCAATGGCGACAGCGTGGTTAAAGTTTTTACAGACGGCTCACGTTTCAGAGACAGATGAAGTGGATACGACGTGCTAATTCAATACCCCCAACCTGGACCCAACAGTATAGAATTATCGGGCAGTGTGGAGACGCAAACAGTAGTCAAGATGCCGAACTGGATGCGATCCACGGGGGTTTGAAGGAAGTGCGCCAACGTCTAGCAAAGCGAAAGGTTTTCTTGACCATGGTGGTCTTCACCGACTCTCGGTTTTTGCTCGAGACCATGAGTCGATCCTCTCTGGAGTCTAAAAGGGTCAGTGTCATTCTGGAGATGGTAGGTGAAATCCTGGCACGTGGCCACAGAGTAGTCCTACAGTATATCGCTGGGCACTGTGGCGAGGCACACTCAGACAGGGTCGATACGCTAGTGAGAGAAGGTGCAGTCCAGCCCCAACTAGAGAGGCCTATGACCCAGCTGGGGGTCAGAACATGGCTAAAAGACCATTTCCGAGAGAAATGGCTGGGCATCAGGGAACAGGGACAGGAAAGTTTACCAGAGAATGCCGCGACAGAGCATAAGCGCTCCCTAACACTCATAACACGGGTGAGGACTGATCATTGTCCAAACCGAAGCTACCTGTATAAGTTTAACACCAGAAGGAACTGGCCTGTCATTTGTGTGGCTACCCCGAGGAGACGGTGGCCTAAGTACCAGAAAGTTACCCCGAGTTGGGCAGGTCTTACCAGGAGAAGTTGCGGTTATTGCAGAGGACTATCTCTGTGGCGATGCCCGTTTGATGAGGCTTGGCTGAGATAGATTGAACCAGGTCTTTGAAGCCTAAAGGCTCAACTCCAAAGAGAATGAATATTCACTAGTTGTCAATCGGTGGAAAGAAAGTGTAGAGTCATGATTGACTCATGATATGAACAGAAAGTGTAGAGTCATGATATGAACAGAAAGTGTAGAGTCATGATATGAATACAAAGTGTAGAGTCATGATATGAACTGAAAGTGTAGAGTCATGATATGAACACAAAGTGTAGAGTCATGATATGAACA
>MUZC01000863.1:58709-86614 GCA_002072015.1 Radix auricularia
AAAGTGTAGAGTCATGATATGAATACAAAGTGTAGAGTCATGATATGAACAGAAAGTGTAGAGTCATGATTTGAACAGAAAGTGTAGAGTCATGATCTGAACAGAAAGTGTAGAGTCATGATCTGAACAGAAAGTGTATAGTCATGATATAAACAGAAAGTGTAGAGTCACAATATGAACAGAAAGTGTAGAGTCATGATTTGATATGAACAGAAAGTGTAGAGTCATGATATGAACCGAAAGTGTAGAGTCATGATATGAATAGGCAGAAGAATAAGTGTGTTAGCAAAAGAAAGAGATACAGAAAATGTCAAGTATTGGATCCAAGATACTATGTCATCAGTGCGGAATAATTATGCTTAAGAAAAGGTCATTTTGTCAATAAAAAGGCGATTATCATACAGATGAATAATATGTAAACGGGTTGTGAGTGAGCTTAACAGAACATAACAAAGCAAAGAACGTTTTGGCAAAGAGCCTTCCTCAACAAACAAATAGTACACAAACAAAATAAATAAAAATAAAAAATTATCTGCGGTGAACTCCAAAGAGTCAATGAGAGCAATAGTAAGAAGAGCAGGGCAAGGCGAACGAGGCAACTGCCTTGGGCCGCGCGCTTTTCAGGGCCCGGCACTTTGACTAAACTTATTTTAATGCTTTTTAAAATTTTACTACTTTTACGTAACACTTGTTTTTTAATAACAATGGTATCAAGAAAACTATATATTTATTTTGTAAGGAAAAAAATAATTAGAAAACTAGCAAACATATATAAAAAAAAATATTATAATAAACCCAAATCCTAATTTAAAAAATACAATTTCATATAGCATTTTAGTAAGCATTTAGAAAAAAAAAGAAAATTTTTTTCTAGCAGATAGCTAAAGAAGGAAATTTTCTATAACCAACTACAAACGACATATGGAAAATGGAGAATATTTCAACCCAAAATGGCTTATATATTCAGCTGCTAAGAACAAAATGTTTTGTTACTGCTGCAAATATTTTGGAAATACTTTGTTTGCTTTGGGATCCCACTGGATTTCTGACTGGAAAAGCCAGAGTGAGACTGTCTTATCACAAGAAACCAAAGGGACAAACGACATATACTTAGGAATGGTTTAAGCTGGAAAACAGGGTAACAAAACGATGCACAATTGACAAGCTAAGCCAGAATTTAATAAACAGTTAAAAGGTTCGTGAGCTTAGTGTATTTCAACATCACATGGTCATGAGTCCGATGTTTTGCTGAGCACAACATGGCTTTTCGTAGTTCAGTCTATAGTATAAAACTACATCAGCCACACAATATCAAATTTTTAAGCCTTGATGAATTGCTGGCAAAATTTAATCCGTTTTCTTGAAACCATGTTGTTGATGTGGCAACTATGTCGATGGACAGTAACTTTGAAAATCTATGAAGGCATCATAACTTTTTTGGATTTCTTTTTAACTTTCATCAATTACACACAGAATACTCTACTGAATTGCAGTATGAATCTGGAGAAAAAGGTAATTTAATTTTTTAATCAACATTTTTTATATACTTATAAATGCAAATTTTTACATGAGTCTTGACCCTCGTCTGCTGCATTGTGCCCGAGGCCCAGCGAATGATTTTATGTCTCGTTCCCCACATACTCTAAGGCCACCCTGAAGAAGAGAGTAGTGTGAACTTGTATAGGAAAGGAGAGAGTGGGTGTGGCAAACCAATTACGTTGTCAGCGCAAACACAACATTCAACCCATGTGGTGCAAGGGTTCCATACTCTTGGATTAGTCTTTTCTCCAGACTGACCCTGCTGGGTGTGTTTGTGCAAAAGACCATGTGGGTGACATACAGGTCATCGACACCCATTGATATTTCGGGAGGCACGTACATGCTCTGCGATACGTCAGGAGAGTGACTTCCCCGTCACCAATGTATTTCAAAGAGCTCCGCTTACACACAATAGTGTAGACAACATTGTGGCTGGTGTAAGGAAAGCAATCCCTAATCTGGGTAACAAGTGGACATGTCTTTCACCGATGACGGCTGCATAGTTTAGTACCCAGATGGGTGGGTGGAATGGAAAGATGAATATGGACCAGCAAGTCACGCAGGTTTTTGCTCCTCCTAAATACAATGAGGGGTGGGGCGGAGAATATGCTTTTCATCTCAGAGCCCATGAGGAGGATGGCACGGTTTTTCAAAAAGATTTCTTTAGCCCTGATGTTTTGGGGAATGTATCTATAAGCCTGATTGCAGTCTTACCCGCTTTTTATTGTTTGATTATCACACAGTGGAGTTGTATAATGATTATATTGAAACTAGCTTGTTGGTATAGGAAATGTTAGCACATGTTGGGTACAGACAACAGCATCGATTCATACTAAACATTAAGAAGTTCAAACAAGGAAAATAATTTTATTACTTAAAATAATTTTGATAAAAATGAAAATGAAGTTGTTATTTCATTAACTCTTTCCCTGCCAATCGCCAATATATAGGCGATCTCGCCTGGTCACGTTTGTGCCAATCGCCGATATATAGGCGATTTGAGTTTTTGAATTTATTTCGTTGCTTAGAGTGTCCCATTAGACTTTTTAAGTTTTAAAATGAGAGGTAACTCTTTTCTACTTCCTTTCTGATTAGAAATAGCATGTGTTTACATTCAGTAGTGTTAAAATTAGCAGCTTGTTTCGATTTATTTTGTAAACAAAGATATGGCCACACCTACTCAACGAACATAGTGATTTATTTTAGTATTTATTGCTGTCTTATTAAATTTAAATGTGAATTATTGATGCAGAAACATTTTAAAACAATAATAAAACATTAGTTTTAGGATTTAGTTGAAGTTAAGATTTTCATCCGTATGATACGGTATTAAAAGGATAAAGAGCAGTGGTGACAGTTCGGTTTCTATATAAGGAAATAATAGAAAAAAGTTTTCTGCCATGGTCATCATCAATACAAAAAATGTCATAACTTTAAAACTACATGGGATATTTTCAAAATTTAAAAAGCATTTATTTCATAAATGGAATTTACATTATGATAATTAAAGGAGAAAATGATTACAGCTATGCAGACTTTCTTTTAGTTTGGTAAGTTCAGATTTTTTACAAAGAAAATTTAAGACACAAAAATTGATCACAAAATCTTATAGTGAAAATAAGTTTTGGTTTGCTAATATTTTATTTGCTTCTACATAATTGTATTCTCTATTCAATTTCCTTTCTTTTGATATAAGATACACCAATGTTGCTTTAGACATTTATTAAACATTGTACGATAGTTAAGGTCACCCTTAAAAAATTACCAAACTAAAACGAACGTGTAAGAAACCCCCTGGCAGGGAAAGAGTTAATAGTGATATCATTAATTTTTAATTATCAAAAATCTTATCCAAAACAAAATTTTGAAAGCAGTTTATTACAGTTTAATTTTAGAATAATTAGACTAAATTTTTTAAGATTACAAATTACAATGAACAATGTCATTTAGTTTTTTAAATGTGCCCTTTTCTCAATATCATTTTGAATCTCTGGTAGTCAAACCTTTTTTTCTAGAGTTAAAATAGCTAAACAAACAAGTACCTATATTTTAAAATATCATATTCATCAAGAAAAATCAATATTGCAGCTTATACTTACAATCAATTAGCCATTCGCATTTTAAGTTTTCTGAATAGTTTGATGGTCCATCTGATATTAATCCCTCCTTGTCATGCAGAATCTTTCGTCCTTTGCAACTTCCAGCATTTCCTTTCATCAAAAGCACGATCAGTAAATTGAGCCCGAAAACCAGGCCTACCACAGTCATCATGTGGGCATTATTAGCTGAAGCTCCACCACTGCCCCGCTCCAAATGTTGAGTGGGTATGTCAAAGCAAGCTCAGTAAGTTGAGCCCCACAAGCAAGCCCACTAAAATCATTATGTGGGCATTGTTAGTTTGGGAACCACAAATCCCCCCCAAAAAAGAGCTTGGATTGCCACTCAGAATGCCATTATATAAAATGTTACAGAACTTGAGAATTTAAAATTAATAGCACACAAGGTGCAGTGACTCTGAAAGCATACATCACTTTGATCCCATAATATTATTCTGTGGAGAAAATAAATTTGCATAAGGTCACATAAAATGTTACAATTTTTGAAAGGATAAAGTAATTTAATGGAGAATTTTTAAAAATATTTTAGCTCTCATGCAGTAGTAGCTGCACAGCCAAAACTAGCCATTGATAAGTTGACACTGCATAATCATAATCATGGACGTCATTTGACTCTGGTACTTTAATTGTGAAGAAGGTCTGAAGTTAGTATTTCTCTGAACAATTATTACTATTACTACTACATTAGACTTACACTTTACTTTACCACTACTACTCTTAAATATTATTAAGTTATTAAACTATTAACTCTGACTCTACCGTCTGCGATTGTTGAGTCGACGTCGACTGCTAGTACCAAAAACTGAACAACGAAAATTAAGTTGAGTCGAGTACTCTTTCGAATTAAACAAAAATAAACCAGCACAATTTAAACAAAGCTTTTGAATCTTCTTAAAGCATACCTATCTGCGTCATTACATTTTCCAGAGATAGAACATACAATTAAATTTATAACAATTTCATTGTTTACTTTTTCTACTACAACTTAGAATTTGTCATTTTACTTTAATGATAAGCTTACTTCCGCTACATCGGAGTTAATGCTAACAAGGACGCCATTGGTTGAAATTTTTTAATGGACTTTTTGGAGTACTCGCATTTCAATGTATTGGGGGTTGTAATAAATTAATTGAAATCTATCTTTCTTTACCCCCTCCCCTCCCCCCCCGTACTATTTTTCTTAATCGTAAAATATAATTTGGCGTTCACGATTTGAAAAGAAAATGATAGATGGTTAGAGTATGAGAAATCCAAAACCTATGCTTTTGACTATTTGAGTATGTATGTGTGGTGACTCGGTGACACTGTAACTCAGGGTACCAACCCTCCGTAAATTTACGGACAATCCGTAAAGTAAAGATTTATCGTAAAATTGCCCATCCGTAAAATTCCGTAGGAACATTAAGACGTCCGTAATTCGTAAAAAAAAAAAAAAATAATAAAATTGGCAAAACGTTGAAACTCAATGTTTAAAAAAAATCAGTAAATCATTTTTGTGATATCTATTTTCTTGATTGGGACGTGGTGGTCGAGAGGTAGCGCTCTCGACTGTCATACCGATGGTCACGGGTTCGAATCCACAGGATCTGTTCTCGCGGCCTGAAGAGTCCCCGAGTCACCCAGCTCCGAATGGGTACCTAACTAGACAATAGTTAGGCGGCTGGAGTAATGCGTGGAACCCCTATAGCCGTGGCCTGTGACCGCTGCATCACTTGCCAACAGATCATCTCTCATGGTCTGTGGACGCAATTATCTTCTGCATAGAAGGAGCGTCTGTATATCTTAAGATAAGATAAGATTCAAATTTTAATTTTAAAATTATTTTAGTGGCTCTCCGCGCTCCATCGATAAACAGTAAGAGCTTTCTGGACAGCTGGAAAGTACAAACTTTAAATCACGCGATAAAATATTTAGTCGTTATCAAACTAAACTACAGCTGCAAAAAGTAGATGATCGATCGACTGTTGAAAAGTTTTAAGTTGATGTTTTTGCATTTTATACCAATGCAGACTGTGCAAGCAAGAAAATAATGCCTATTAGCAACGGAGTGCTTAAGCTCATGACAGTACTAAAACCCACTAACAGAATTACGGTGGAACAGTCGGAAATTTTGGAACTGACCCAGCTTTTTCCATAAATTGTGTCTCCAGCAGATTTTGATTGTTTAGAGGCCGAGTTTATTGACTACAAAGTTGCGGATAGAGCATAAGCAAGGCCGACTGAGGTTATGAAGTTTTCGGGCACCAAATTGGACAAATGACTAGAAATATCGAAAACAAAGAGTACAGATTTCTGCTACTTTCGAAGTTTGCACAAAAAATATTCCACATGGAACAACAGAAGTAGAACGCGTTTTTTTCTGCTGATAGTTTATTGAAACCCAACTTGAGAAACAAATTGTCTACTCAAATGTTGAAAAGTTTACAGACTGTGACAACAGGACCGGGAAAAATTACTCCCACAATGATCGATAGTGTAAATGTTTCTATGTATGTATGATCATTAGCAGGAGGAATTAAACACTGTCACTAATTATGAATGTCATACAATAAACTAATGTTATAAAATATGAACACGATAATAGAGACGTGCTCATATGGATATTTTACATTTTTTAAAGCTACAATGCTTGGATTATGCTTCATATTCGTTCGCTTTAAAGTCAACATTTAAATTAAATGTGTCCGTAAAAAATTGTTTTAGTCCGTAAATTTTGTTGAGATTTCTTATATTTGTCCGTAAATGTTATATTATTGAGTTGGCAACCCTGCTGTAAATGTATAGTATGAGTATGATTGTTGATGAAAATTAACAGAAACCTAACAGATATTGTTAAATTAAATACTAAAAATTAAGATTTCAAACTTTAGCTCTTTTCATGTTATTCATGATTAAATTTCAAGAATTTTTTAAAAACTTATATGACTGTGACATATTTACAGTTTGAGCCGTCCGGGGAAGGAAATTTGCCTCACCTTTATTTCATTTAAAAAAAAAAAAATCATTACTATTTTTAATAAGGAATCTGGTTTAAAATGCCAACCCTCAAATTAAAGAAAGAACAAAACTACCACATGGACTAATAAAGAGTATTACCATTGAGTCTACTGTAATCTTATATTAAAGCCAAGGACAATTCAATTAATAATGCATAATCAAATTATTTAATGCTACCAAAACTACAACATTTATAGCAAAATATGATTTCAAACAATAATGACCAAATTCATTACTGAAGACTTACATTTATTACATAACATTTTCAAGAACGTTTTCATTTGTTTGCCATGAGCATATTTTTGTATTCCAATAAAACTACTTTAAATTACTGAGGAGTTCTTAGTACCGAACAATTATTAATAATGAAGGATGAAATTTAAGAAATATAATAATTTAAAATGTGCAGCTAACATTTGCATACACCGTTTCAACAATTTCTTGCTTTAAACTTTGGAGCACAAGAGGTTGAGTTCAAAGGACAAGGAGAACCAAAATAGTAAGCTTTTAATTTTAAAATAAGAATTTATCTTTTTACGGTTGGTACTTTGACAAAGTAATTTAATTATTGTCAGATTACCACAATAATATAATTTTAAAGGGCTAGCTATACAAACACCTATTTTATCTTTCTATTTTGTAAAGAAGTGGAGTTATGATCTATGTGAATCGTGAATTTTTATAATAAAAATTCACGACATAGTAATCATAGTATAGTATAGTGATTGTGACATAGTATAGTATAGTATAGTCATAGTTATAGTAAACTCTATAGGATGTGGCAAGCGCTTTTGTCGTAGCAGCAGACGATCCGGCGGGATGTTGCTAGCATTACGACATATGCCACTCTTTGCAGTAGACACTTGGACTTGGAAAGAATTTAGTCAAGTCGCAATAATATCTCTAAAAACTAGGGCTGCGGAAATTACCGATTAATTTCTCGATTAATCAGTAAATTATTTTATCGATTAAAATTATTTTAATCGATAAAATAATGATTAAAAAATTTTTTAAAAAAAAGTTTGATTTATAAATAAATAATTAAAATAATAATTATTTGTTTAATATTTTGTTTACGTACAAACTTCTCCGTGAACTAAATGTAAGGAGTGTAAACTCTAAAAATAACCTTTTTTTATAAGGACAATGGGTAAAAACCTATATCTCCGACCGGGCCGACCTTATCGGCGGCCATCTTGTTGCAATGGCACGTCACCGGCCCGAAAAATAGTGCGAGCCCCGTGAATTTTCCGAAAATTCTAAAGCTATACCTAACCCAAACCCTAAAATTAAAATAACAACTATCCTTCATAGCAACGGGAAGAGACGCGACGCTCCGGTCGGAGATATAGGTTTTAGCCGGACAATGATATAAAAAAACACACATTGTGTTTGAACAATAACGAAATTTAAATTCATGACATTATATTGAACTACTTATATTTTAATATATCTCCTGACAATATTATATCTTTTAAATTAAATTAAATACTTACGTTATGGGCGTTTTAAAAAATGCCTTAAAATGGCACAAAATGTGAAGGAAAACAACCAAGTAAAAAAAGTGATTATGAGGTCTTAGAAAAAAAAATCATAACTTTTGAACCAATTGGGATAAAAAGATTATCTTTATCTTTTTGTTAATAACCAAACAATTTCTATATGGCTTTGAAACTCTCAGTTTAATGATGTTATATATCTTTTTTTAGCTTTAACAAAATTATCGATTAATTAATCAGTAATTTTTCAAAAGTTAACAATTTAATTTAATTTAATCGATAACAGCCCTACTAAAAACTCTTCTTTATTTGAGTCTGCCGTTACTTTGTTGTTGCAGTAGACACTTCGAATTATATAATAATAATTTATAGTATAGTATAGCCCGGTCCCTTTTTCACTTTTGTCGCCGTGTAACGTTTGAGTCGCTTGGTTACTATTTTACTATACTATAACTATTACTAATTACTAATTTACTATCTATATAATATATTATAGGGTAAAAGCGAAGTATGTCGACCGTGACATCACGGTCATGGCGGCCTTCTTTGTTGATTTGTTGTTATAATTATAGCACATCCTTTAAAAAGCTTTAACTTAAACTTTAAAATTAAAATTCTATAGCTATACCTAAACCAAACCCTAAAACCTTCCATTTTTATAATCCTTTTAGAATTTATAGAACTTTCTTTTCCACGGTCGACATACTTCGCTTCAGCCTATTATATAAATTATATATAATGTTACTTCACTTACTAACTAAACTAATTTATTATTATTTTATCTTATCCCTAATATTAATATAAATTAAACTATATACTATGACTAAGTGACTAAAAATTACAAATATTTTTATTCACTATTTAATTAATTTAGTATAGAACTAATAGTTAATATTTTTAATAGTTATCTCATACTCATAAGTTTTGTCACATTATATTATTAGTAATAGTGTTAAATATGATAAGTGCTTTTTAAAAAAATTTGTTTACGCATTATTTATTTAATATTTTAAAGTATTCGACTCAACAGTCTAGTTCCCTGGGAAATTAAATATTAAAATTATTAATTATTTGGGATTTATTTAGCCTGCTTTTTTTACAAGAAAAATAAACAGTCCGTATAATATGATCTTAAACTTTTTTCTTCTTTAGACTTAGCAAAACTAAAAGTAACATCTTGATAAGTGACAAGTGTCAACAAGAAATATCAAAATGGGTTATGCAACACTAAATCTTGAAAATCCTGTATTTCGTCAATTTATTGGCTATGCAGCTTTAGTTATTGTAAAGACATGTTTGCTGAGTCCTATTACAGCATATTTCCGAATTACTAGAAAGGTAATTTATGCTTTTTAATTTTTTAATAAATATTACATAATTTTATGTAATTTAAGTATAATACTTTTGATGACTGCCCTTGTATTTTGTAATACAAATTTGGGGGGAGGGGGTAATACTATTAAATGATTTTTTTATGGTAATTAACAAGTAACATTTTTTTTTCTGGTGTTGCAGAATCAATTATGAAAAAATAATTTTTTATAACATCTCTTTCTTAACAAAGAAAATGTATGTATGTTTTATTTATTCCTGAAAGAAATAATAAACTCCCATATGTTCTATTAAAGGCATTTATCAATGAAGAAGATGCAGCATCATTTGGCAAGAAACTGCAGGTGGTATCAAATAATCCACAAGTTGAAAGAGTTCGAAGGTCAGTTGTAAATTTCTAGGTTATATTTCAATTTTTTTTTTAAAATAAAAAATTGGTTAATCCTTTTTAATATATCCTTTTAATTAAATATTAAGTTCTCTTTTGGGAAGTATTTATTCGTATGATACTCTTTTATAGCAGTGCCTAAATATATCTTTGAAATTCAAGTAAATAGTTACAGACAATTTTTAAAAAAATACCATACAATATATATATATACACGATTAAAAGTCGATCTCATCCATAAGTGGAGGATACATTTTTGACCAACAATTACCAAAAAAGCTTTTACCAATGTTCCCCTTAAAGCTGCGTGGCTGTGAATATATCTGACCAACAACACTCAGCAGTTAAGATTTACCATGCAGCAAATTTTGTAAAAATATTGCACAAAAAATAGATGCAGTTCAACTTTGCACACAAGTTTTGCTTTGAACACAGACCAACAAGCCATAGAGGGAAAAGTGGCTATTATCCGTATATAATTCAAGGGTAAAACATGGGCCTTGAAATTTTGTCCCTTTTATAAAATTTTGTTAGATTTGACCATGGTAGAGGTCCTGGATTGATCAAATAGTTCACACAGCTAGCCTCAAAGTTATTAGTTGACCATGCACTTAATGCTGCAAGTACATGCAGTTAGTGTTGTATTACCATTCTGGTAACTCAACATTTATCCCACATTCAGTGCACTAAATTATATCAAAACCAGCACTAACCCTTTGATAGAAAGGCTCTGCTTTTTAAAATGAAGTTTATGACAAAATTTTCTGGTAGTTATTCTTTTAATTAATAACTCTACCTGCTTGTACTTATAGAGTGTAATTTTTCCCTTTAATTTGACAGGTGCCATCTAAATGATCTAGAAAATGTCATCCCATTTGTCTTGCTTGGTCTTCTTTATGTTGCCACTGGTCCCAGTCAGGCTGCTGCTTCACTTCACTTCAGAATATTCACAATCAGCCGCTACATTCATACGTTTGTCTATCTGTTTGAAGTTCCTCAACCAGCTCGAGCCCTTGCATTTGTCTTTGGATTATTTGTAAATTTCTCCATGGCATACAGCATCTTAAGCCTGGCTAATTTCTAAAGTGTAGATGAGTAAAACCTGTAAAATGTTCTATCTTAACCCCCTCCCCCCATCAAAAAAAATTATTTTAAAAAACACTCTCTGATCTAATGACCATCAAAGTTTATTTTTAAAGATCTCTCCAATCATTACACATAATTTTTAAAACTGTTTCAGCTGTTAAATTCTGGATGTACTTATTAATACTAGTATCTTCCCACTCTGAACTGTAAATATTTATGCAACAAGATTTTCTTTTAATTTTGTTTATGTTCCATATTTTATATAAAAGAATAACATTTGTTGTGGCGGAATAATATGTGCTATTAGATTTTAGCTATTGCATTATTCGAATTTTTTTTCCGTTGTTTTAGTTTTATTTTTAATTAGTTTGAAAAATTTATGATAAGAAGTAAAAGTTTATATGATAATCATGATATATAGTTACATGTTAAAAAAATTCATTGCTTATTCTCAGAGCTTTGACAGATTTTTTTTATTGTCACAATGAGCTAAAATTTTACTAATTCTTTTAATATGATTATTATTGAGTTGTTTGCATGTTTTGATAGCTTGTTCTCAATAAGTGAAGAAGTCTTGTATGACTTTGTTTGAATTTTATGAAATGTATCAATGTGAAGTTTCTTATGTGACATACAGTATTTGCACTAAATTTAGCCACTGTTTGATGAGTCTATCATGGCATGATGGCATGGGACTTTACAGCCCTACAGAATTCAGGTAGTGAATTTTTTTTTTTCAATTGTGAAAATAAACATTTCCCTACATCAATTAAATTGATTTTTTAAAAATATTTTTTACTAACCTACATAGTATTACCAGTATTTAATACATTTTAAAAATATTGATCAAATGGAAGCCTAAAAATTCTAACTGTATAAGTATAATTAAAAACAATATTATATTATGCGATTTTGCTTTTTTAAAAGTTTTATAATTTTTTTTTATTGCAGTTAATGAAAATTAAATGTCTTGAAATAATGTTTTCAGTGTTTTTGTTATGTTTTTTTAATTACCAAGGAATAGAATGTGGAGAATAGTCCCCTAAACGATTAAGACACACAATGCTTCAGCTTAAAATAGCTTACTTAACTCAGCATGTTTCCAGTAAGAATTTTGAGTGGTTAACATTAATGGACTGTATATACTGCATCTTTGCTTAAATTTACTATGTTTCTCATTATTATATAGATCATATCTCAATAAATGGTCGCCTGTACGAATTAGATCACTTGTTAGCAAGTTGTCAATTTGAGAGGCTAATTCTAATGTTTTAAATCAAAGCTTGGTTATCACTCCTGTTTCAGAGTTACCTCCCTGCAAATTATTTTATTTTATTATTTAAACAAAAAAAAATTATTTTTTTTTTAGAAAAGCACAATTTCTCTTTAAAAGTAAAGTCGCATCAATTAGCAATGTTACTGATTATTTCCTCCCATTCGCCCTCATAATGCCTAGTGCGTGGTCTGTTTAATGAAATAATAATAATTATAAAATAAAATGCTTTAATCTTCTGTACAGAGGGAGCGTCTGTAACATATAAGATATACACTCCCAAACTAAACGTTTGTTACATTAAGCAGATCACATCTAGGGCACCAAACAATTGTCACGTTGTATGCATGAGTGACCACCGATGTTAACACAGTCCAAAGGTTTTCAATTGCGGAATAAACGCAAAGGCATTTCTAATCTCTAGACGGCGAGGGGTTCTCAAGAGGGGGGGCAAAGTCTGTACGGTGAGTGGTTCTCAGAGGCGTTTCCAAACTCTAAAGGGCGAGGGGTTCTCAAGGGGGGCCAAAGTATGTACGGTGAGTGGTTCTCAGAGGCGTTTCCAAACTCTAAACGGCGAGGGTTCTCAAATGGCAAGTAACCTGATGACAAGGTAATTAACTCTTGAAGTAGCAGTAATTGTTTGGGAGACTGAATCTGAAATAAGTATCGCCACAGAGCCTCTGAATATATTTTTTTCTCATAATGACATAATATTTCCCATGGGTCTAATCGTGAGATCGATTCACGGATATTTGAAAAAGTACACGTGATGTATGTCGTCCATCTGTCATCAAAGGGCAATGGCGTTGATTCCCGCCGCTATTCCCCCACCCACCTTTCTTCTGGCTCTTTTCTCTTCAACCCTAGGTCTGATGGTGGCTTCCGCAGCTTGAATGCTCTCTGACACTTTTGACCGCCAGAGGGTGCGCTTGTCAGCAATGGTCTCCCACGTTTATGTGGATCCGAGCCAGTGACAAGACTTTCTTGCTGACGTCCTTGTAGCAGGCAGGGGTGATCTCTTTTCCTCGACCAGTTGCTAGCTAACCGTTAATCATGGCTCTTGGAATGCGCTCCAAGCCCATCCAGAGGAAATGACCCAACCACCGCAGGCGCCTCTCACTTAAGACTGAGTGCATCCACAGCATACGGCTCCTTCTGAGTACATCCACATTAGTGATTTTTTTCCTGCCACTTGATGTGTAGGATCCTACGCAAGCTTCGTAAGTGGAAGCTGTTAAGCTGCTTTGTTTGCTGGCGTATGTCGTCCAGCACTCGCTGCCATAAAGGAGTTGCTGAGCACGCAGGCCTGGAACACGGTGATTTTCGTCCTATCAGTGAGCTGTGCATTGCTCCACACTCTTTGGTTCAAACCTTGCCATTAACGATGCGCCCTTACAGATTCCGGCTGAGTACGTGTTGTATCTTGTTGTATTTATTGTGTTTAATGACTCCCAGAAGGTACTGCTTTAAGTATAAAACCTAATAACTAGTGGTTGCATCACTTGTACTTTCTTAAATATTTGAGACCCCCTTATAATAAAATTAACGATATGGTTATTTCAATGACCCCCTCCACGCACCATACCAGTTCACTATCTAGTACCATAGCACTACCCCCCCCCCCGCTCCAACACACACAAACCAAACCAGTTCACTATCTGGTACTATAGCACTCGGACAGGTTCAAGGTATTGTTACACTTAAGTTTTCGTTGTCTCGGTGCGAACTGCGGATATATTCCTCGGTCATTTCTTGTCAAGGGATTCTTGGAATCTTCCTCCCTATTGGAGACGGTGCAGAGTTTATCCCAGATCCCCACTTTCCCTCCATCGGTAGCTGGACTTGTTTGACTAGGGCGAGGTCAAGTACAAGAGAGTTTAATCATGGTGATCGCAGCCTTCGACCTGGACAACCCCGTCTTTCGTATGTTCATTGGTCATGGCGCCCTGGTGCTGGCCAAAACTTGTGGGATGAGTGTGCTGACGTCGTGCTACAGACTGACCAAAAAGGTGAGGAATGAGAACATGTCACGTGACTTAATTATGGACTGAAATAAGTCTTAGTCTACTTGTTGACTTATATAAATATATCATTTTCATAACACTCCTTAATATACAATAACTGGTTCACGGTTGGACTTTGGCCTACAAAAATTTCTGCTGACCTAGTAAGGGCATAACATAGTTTTTTTTTAAAGGGATAACTTGAACGCTGTACAGGCATTTCTGTATGAATTGAATCTAAAAATCGAAGCTAAATCTATTTAAATTCATAGGCGTAACTAAAGGGCAACAGTGACAGATAGCCGAAGGTGGCGGGTAAGTTTGGGGCGCCAAAATTAGTTTTTATGATGGAAAAGAAATCGGTTGATTTCAGAGTTGGGGGGTGGGTAGCCTTGTGTATGTTGCACCCGTGTTGAGTGTTGGGTTACAAATTACAAAACAAATTCAGGACTTGATAGACGAGACTCCATCCGTCTAACACTCAACCGTTACGCAAGATCAGCCACCCTTTCCGTTATGCTTGACCGACAGCTATAGTGGGCGTTCCCAGACTTGTCAGTCATGCCCTCAGTTACTTTCCTTCACATTGGTTCTCAATGTTTGTGGCTCGGGGTCACCGTGATCCCTCTTCTGCCCACATGCACGTCTTCTGCATAAGGCTGCCTTAAATGCTTCACTTGCTTTGACTAATATTCAATTTACTGTACTTAACCATCTTTTACTATACTTTACTAGCCGTACTTAACCATCTTTTACTATACTTTACTAGCCGTACTTAACTATCTTTTACTATACTTTACTAGCCGTACTTAACTATACTTTACTATCCGTACTTAACTATCTTTTACTATACTTTACTAGCCGTACTTAACCATCTTTTACTATACTTTACTAGCCGTACTTAACTATCTTTTACTATACTTTACTAGCCGTACTTAACTATCTTTTACTATACTTTACTAGCCGTACCTATCTTTTACTATACTTTATTAGCCGTACTTCAACATCCTTTACGTAACTAGCTGAAACAATAGTAGTGAACATAAATTAACCGTCAATAATTATAGAAGTGATAATAAAACATGTAAGATATACTTGAAACTTGTTAAAGCCTAAACTTGTTTATTCAAACCTGAACCAGACTTCAGATACCGTCCAATTCCAACAGTTTATCACCTAGTAATTATTTATCAGCATGATCTGTGATCTGGAAGGGAGAGAACGCATGATAGTTTCGTCCTAGTTTATATGGGCCCCTGAGCCCCGTCTATAGGATATGTATTACTCTTTAGACTCAACACCCTGCCCTCCAGCCTACAGGTCCCGATACCTGTGAGACACAAGAACATCCACTTCACAGGCCATGACTCCCTGACACTCTAATAAAGCTACGCCTCTGTTCTGAGGTGAAGGTCACATGTTGAAACTGATAGTAAAAATCAGGACGTTAAATTTAATTTTATTTATAATGCAAATGTGCTCTATTTTTTAGTTTAAATATTTTGCGCACCAGGACGGTAAAATAAACACCCAAACCTTAAGTTTCGAACACTGTTTGCTTTGCTCTCTTTCATTGTTTTAATGAGAAAAAGACTAATGTTGTTTTCTTAACGTTTTATTTCAATGTTTCATCTCAGTATTTTATCTGAGTGTTTTATATCAAATTTTTTAATCTCAATTTTTACTCTGGTGATACTCTCTGTCTCTCCCAGGTGTTTGTTAATGAAGAAGATACCAGTTTTGGCGGGAAGAAAGTTCAAATTGTCACCAACGACAAGGATGTGGAGAGAATCAGGAGGTAAACAATATACAGGGGAGGTAAACAAAATATAGGGGAGATCAACAAACTATAGGGGAGGCAAACAATATGCAAGAGAAGTAAACAAAATATAGGGGAGGTAAACAAATAATAGGGGAGATGAACAAATTATAGGGGAGATGAATAAATTATAGGGGAGATTAATAAAACATAGGGGAGATGAACAAAACATAGGGGAGATGAACAAATTATAGGGAAGGTAAATAAAATATTGGAGGGTAAACAACATATAGAGGAGTTAAGGACGTTATATGACAGGTTAACATGAGAGAGGGGGGGGGTAAACTTATAGACACGAGATTTAGAATTGTTTCATTACATCTTGTTTTTTTAATTACAATTCGTTAAAGTTTTTAGTCTTCAAACTAGAGGGTAGCTGAAGTAAGTAGCGCCAATGGAGAGAAAAGAATAAACTCCAACCATGACTCCCAAAAGACTAGAGTAGTTTTTTGTTTTGTTTTGTTTGTTTTGTTTTTGCCAGGAGGAGCTTCATGACCAAAAAACGTTATTAAAATTAAAAAAATAAAATTGTGGGACTTTCGAAAGTTTATCAAAGGTAAAACAGCAGTTGTATATTGAACTTGAACTATCCCTTAACCCGACGCTGGGTCGTTGGGGCACCATTTTGAGCTGCGCACTAACTCATGCCAAGTGTCACGGTTCTGAGCTGCCTTCTGGGAATCGCTAAAGGAAAGGCCGGTCCATTCTTTGATGTTATCCTCCCAACTCTTCCTTGGCCTGCCTCTTTTCCTTCTTCCCTGGACTGTGCCTTGCAATATCGTCTTTGAGAGACCTCCAGATCTTGACACGTGTCCGTACCATCGTAGTTTCCTCTTTTTAATTGAGGTGAGAAGGTCCTCGTAAGGGCCAATGACAGCACTTATTTTGTCGCGGACCGCTTCGTTCGTGATGTGCGCCGTGTAGGAGATGTTTAATACCTTTCGAAAACATCTCATCTCAAGCGCACTAATTCTTTTCTGGAGGTCTGCGGTGAGCGTCCAAGCCTCACAACCATAGAGGAAGACTGACATCGCCAGAGAGCGCATTAGACGAATCTTTGATCGCAGGGAGAGCTTCTTGCTTTGCCAGATGTTTTTCAGTTTGCTTAGTGCTGCAGTTGTTTGGGCCGTTCTGGCAAGAATTTCTGGTTTTGAGCCTTCGTCGGATATTACAGCCCCTAGATATTTGAAGGTAGGGACCTCCTCGAGTTTTTGACCGTTTATCCGTATTTCACTTGTGAAATTCTTATTTGCCATGACCTTGGTCTTTTCTGCATTAATTTCCATGCCATAGGCCTTCGACGTCTTCTCTAGCTTTGCAAGGAATTCTTTTAGTTCGTCCTCGCTGCCAGCTAGGCCGTCTATGTCATCGGCGAAGCGTAAGTTAGTTATGATCCTTCCTCCGATGCTGACCGTTCCGACATGGTCTTCGAGCACATCAGTCATAATTCTTTCTAGGAAGAGGTTGAAGAGGATGGGGGAGAGTAAACACCCTTGTCTAACACCAACAGTGGTCTTGAACCAATCTCCCAGCTTGCTGTTGTAGAGTACTGCGCTGGATGCTCTGTTGTATAGGTTCTTGATCACAGTAATGAGGTTGGCGTTAATATTGTACTTGTGCATGGTTGCCCACAGTGCTGCATGCCACACTCTGTCAAACGCCTTTTTGAAGTCTATGAAGACATGAAAGAGGTCCCTCTGGTGTTGCAGATGTTTTTCACAGAGCACTCGCAAGTTGAAGATCTGCTCTGTTGTGCTCCTTCCTGCTCTGAAGCCTGCTTGTTCTTCTGCAATGATCTGCTCTGCTTGTGGTTTTAGTCTGTTTAGTATTACCATGAGCATGACTTTGCTGGGGTGACTGATCAGGCTAATTGTACGGTAGTTCTGACACAATTGTAGATTACCCTTCTTTGGGAGCGTTATAACCAGCGATTGAGTCCAGGGTGTTGGCCATTCTCCTGTCTGCCAGATCTTGTTGCACATGCTAGTTAGAATGTTTATTACTGGGTCACCTCCTGCTTGAATCAGTTCACCTGGGATGTTGTCTGCTCCAGCCGATTTCCCCTTTTTCAGCTTTCGCACAGCAAGCTCCACCTCATCACGGAGAATGTAATGCATGTCCATGTTAGATGACGTTGGGCAATTGAGCACTGATTCGTCGCCCTTTGAGTCTTCATTGTATAGCTCAGAACAGTATTCGGTCCATCTTTTTATTATTTCTTGTTCTTCTGTAATACATTTCTCAGATTTATCTTGAATTGTTGAGATGCGAACTTGCTTGGTGGATGTCAGATCTTTGACAATCTTGTAAGCCTTTTTTGAGTTGTTTCTCTGTAGATTATCATCGATGTCTGAGCATTGTTGTTCTATCCAGTTTGTTTTTGCTTTATTCATTTCTTTCCTGATCTTTTTGTTGATTGTTCTGTATTTGATTGCTCCTTCTGCAGTTGTATATTACCAAAGGTATAACAGTAGTTGCATATTACCAAAGGTAGCACCGTTAAGATATAACCTAATGTACATAACATCTAACTTTAAACATAAAACCAATTTGTAATCTACATATGTTTAACATATTATTCACGGTAATTAATGCACCGGCAACATACAACTATCATATATATTGTAGTTGTTAAATAATAGCAATAACACAAAACTCAAGTTATAACTTGTATAAATTTAAATAATAATTAATACTAATATTTTGTTCACATTGTTCACATCTCTCAGATGTCATCTGAATGACCTTGAAAATGTCATCCCGTTCGTGCTCCTGGGGTTTCTGTACGTGTCGACTGGTCCCAGCCAATCAGCAGCCGCTCTTCACTTCCGGGTGTTCACGATTAGCCGCTTCCTGCATACATTCTTCTATCTGTTCGCCATCCCCCAGCCGACACGAGCTCTGGCCTTCTTTGTAGGCTGGGTGGTCAATGCTTCCATGGCTTACAACGTAATCACACAGGCAGCCTTCTAAAGTCACCACACAGGCAGCCTTCTAAAGTCATCACACAGACAGCCTTCTAAAGTCATCACACAGACAGCCTTCTAAAGTCATCACACAGACAGCCTTCTAAAGTCACCACACAGGCAGCCTTCTAAAGTCATCACACAGGCAGCCTTCTAAAGTCATCACACAGGCAGCCTTCTAAAGTCATCACACAGGCAGCCTTCTAAAGTCATCATACAGGCAGCCTTCTAAAGTCATCACACAGGCAGCCTTCTAAAGTCATCACACAGGCAGCCTTCTAAAGTCATCACACAGACAGCCTTCTAAAGTCATCACACAGGCAGCCTTCTAAACTTCTAAAGTCATCACACAGGCAGCCTTCTAAAGTCATCACACAGGCAGCCTTCTAAAGTCATCACACAGGCAGCCTTCTAAAGTCATCACACAGGCAGCGTTCTAAACTTCTAAAGTCATCACACAGGCAGCCTTCTAAAGTCATCACACAGGCAGCCTTCTAAACTTCTAAAGTAATCACACAGGCAGCCGTCTAAAGTTATCAGCCATGCAGCCTTCTAAAGTCATCCATCTACAATGCCACTTTCTAAAGTCATCACCCAGGTGGCCTTCCAAAGTCATCCCAAGAGCTTCAATCATTTTTTTAAAATTACAGATCAGCACGCGCCATTACTGTTATAATTGATTTTATTTTAAACCTTTTTATTTTAATATTATTAAATTATTATCATTGGTTTTAAAAGATTTAATCATACATTTTGGAAATAAACTTTTTTTTTATTTTGTATTGGTGTCTTTAAATAGTTCTATAAAACCAACAATTATTTCTCATTTTATTTACTTATTATAATTTTAAAAAAGACATCCTAGAAATTATCGTTACATTTTAGATTAAGATTCTATACACATTGCCACCCCTCCCTAAATGTTATCAATACACATATTTAACAGGCAGTGGCGGCGTTAGGTAAGCGCGGGGCCTAGTGCCAGCAATGACCCCGCGGGGCCAGAGTACTAGTACTAGTAAAGATCGCTAAGCACCAGTATGCTATGGTATTTAAAAATATGAAATATCTTGATTATTGTGTAATTTTAATACCGCGTGTCACTTTTTTATTAAACGTTGTAACGGTGTAATTTAATGCTTTCAAAGACGCCTAGAGCTACGCTACGGAATTTGACCTTCAAAAAGGATTACAAGAGTGCCTCTTTCGTTTCTTTACAATCGTTTCCAGCATACGTTCTACCATCCACTCTTTGGTTCTACATGTATAGGCTATTAACCAGGACGAGACATGTTCAGGACCGAAACGCGGGGCCTACCTAAGCGCGGGGCCAGGGGCAGTCTCCCCAGTTGCCACCCCCAAACGCCGCTCCTGTTAAAAGGTAGAACTGAAAAAAATGTCATTTGAAGCACATCTCAGGACCAACATGACCTTTTATTCAAAGTAATAGTAATAGTTACAATGTATTTTCGAAACGGATCACATGACATTCATATTTATTGTATATCAGTGCTAAGATACTAACAAGCTGGAGGTTCTATTTGTAATTAAAATGTCTTTTGGAGGGAATTTGTTACCATTATTGTGAAATTCTCAAAAAATTCATGCGCGAAAAAATAAATTATTTATACTGCAAACGTTTTTTTTCCCTTCTTTAAAAAACAAACTTTATTCCAAGCCGCAGCGTCATTCACCGATTCTCAAGAAAAACAATCCTGGTTGGTATTTATTTTCAAGATCTTTGAAGTTATCCCCCTCTCACAGCCCCACCCACTTTCACACAATGTTCAGCTTCCCAAATAAGACAACTCCAATAATTTCGTTTGTTCTGTTTATTGATGCTTCCAGTCAGTACGTACACGTCAAGCCGAATGTAAACAAACATGCCAAGATTTTAGTTGAAGATTTTAGGCCGGTCCTGGCATCAAGCAAACCCAGAGTGATACGAAACTACGAATAACTCCACTGAAAAGTTCTAAACTGCTTGCTTCATGATAACTAATTTCGGGGATCACATTAATGTGTACACTCAGGTTTGGCCGGAGCTTACAGATGGTTTGCGGGTAGCGCGAATGATTTAGAAATTAGTTCATTGGTAGAAAGGTTGGGGAAAAGATTTAACTCTCACTCTGGGTGGCCCCGGTAACGAAATTAGGGACAAGATTTCATCTTAAAGTGTCGGAGTTCCACATTTCACAAGATTTCATCTTCAAGTGTCGGAGTTCCACATTTCACAAGATTTCATCTTCAAGTGTCGGAGTTCCACATTTCCAGTTGTCAGCTCATAATCCCGGTTTTTGGTCGGTTTATTCTCATCTGCTCATTGGTCGAATTATTCTCACGATTAGATTGGTCAGCTTATTCTCACTTTTTAGATTGGTCAGCCTATTCTCACAGTTGATTGGTCAGCCATTTCTCATGATTAGATTGGTCAGCATATTCTCACGAGTAGATTGGTCAGCCTATTCTCAGGAGTAGATTGGTCAGCCTATTCTCACGAGTAGATTGGTCAGCCTATTCTCACGATTAGATTGGTCAGCCTATTCTCACGATTAGATTGGTCACCCTATTCTCAAGTTCATTGGTCAGGTTATTTGCCTAAAAATGAAATAAAAATATGCGTTAAATGCAATGCCAAAACAACAAATAGAAACTACCTAACAATAAGGCAGGGTAGTGATATGTTTCAGGTAAGGTTGAGGTGGGGGGGTGTCCTCAAGGAACGTAATGGGTCAGGTGAGATAATTCTATTCGCCGCTATGTTCATGTGATTTGAGGTAACAGGGCATAAGAAATGCATTCATAAATTTCATTAAAAAATGTAACGTAAATATGATTTTTTAAAAATTCTTTACGCTTTCTTAGTTCCTTTTTCTTTTCACGCTCAAAGTTCCATGCAAGCTAGTATTTAACTTTATACAGAGTCTACAAACATAATAGTTAACTTCCTACACTCTTTACAAACAGTTGGCAGGGATCAGGAATAGGAATTCTGAAACGCTAAACCATAGCACCACAGCTGGCTGTTCACCAACTGTTTATTGGCTGTTTATTGACTTTTTTCTGGCTGTTTATTGACTTTTTACTGGCTGTTTATTGACTTTTTACTGGCTGTTTATTGACTTTTTACTGGCTGTTTATTGACTTTTTACTGGATGTTTATTGACTTTTTACTGGCTGTTTATTGACTTTTTACTGGCTGTTTATTGACTTTTTACTGGCTGTTAATTGACTTTTTACTGGCTGTTAATTGACTTTTTACTGGCTGTTTATTGACTTTTTACTGGCTGTTTACTGGCTGGCTGTTTACCGACTATTTACTGACCGTGTTTGTCTTTTTTCGGCGCCCCCTTATCAATGGCTGTAGGTTTCTTCTTCATGTTATCTAACGATGACGTTTTGAGTCGGTTGTAGTAGTCCCTGAGGAAACAAATCATAACAAAAATGACATCATGAGACAAGGGAGACGACTGTGAGACCATCACACAGTTGAAAGGGCAGATACATGGAAAGTGATAGTTGGCTACAGTGTACAGGGATGGTATTAGTTGAAAGCAGTTTTTAATAAAACCATAAAAATTGCACCAAATATTAGATTGAAAGATTCAAGTTCTTAAAGGTAGAAAGAAATGCATTGGTAGAAAATTTTGGCAGAAATTGGGGGGGGGGGTTGAAGATCCTTATGTAGTGTTGTAGTGTTTAATAGAATGTTATCAGAAGTAAATTTAGATTGGTTTACTGTTGACACCGCTGGCTCACTTAGTAGCCGCTCCGCCCTCCACCTTAGTAAAATTAAAAGGAGGAGGGGACTGTTCTTTGGAAAAGTTTGTGAGGTTAGTTTCCTATAAAATCTTTCTGTTAAATCTGTTCAGTTCAATGTAAGAATTATTTACAAAGGGGCATTTTATGGTCCTGATTTTGTGGCCAAGGGTTCTCGTGTTTTGTTTTTTATCACTTGTGTACAATAAATGGAAATAATTAGACATGAATCTGCTGTTCAGAGGCGTCACTAGAGAGTGTGGGGATTGCGGAACGCACCTGATGCCACTATCATGGGGGTGACATCAAGCGTAAAATATAAAACGTAAAATTATGTGGGCCCGTTCGTTATTTGGCATTGGCGGACTCAGAGGAGGTCTGTGTGGTAAGTCATGACCGGGTGACACCATGAGCTACCGCTCTGGGTGACACCAACCCTAGTGACACATCTGAGACTATTACTTATGTTAGGAATCTGCATCGCCTTTTAACGTTCTGCATCTTTTGAGTCATTTAAACTTTGAGCATTCTACTCACCAACTTTTACGGATCTTCAAATATGTATCCTAACAATTTAACAACAGACAGTATTTTGTTAAAGTAGGAACAGAACTATTACAATAACTGTTGCTTCACTTACGCTCTGGGCTTGGAGTCGGCTATTGTGCAATCATCGTCTGGTATACGCTTCCAACGACATGGGGGTAGATTCGGGGCCGGGCACGGCAAAAGTGGCATATCCGGTTCCGGTTCTGGAGTACGAACTTTGATCCCGCATGGCGGCAGCACTGACACACAGGGTGGTCGGACATATTCCTCGACCTTCAGATTGAACGTCCGCTCGTCAGGAAGACCACAGTCTTTGCTAGTGCAGGTGGGTTTTTGGGACATGTCCACCAAGCGGAGATGATGTTACTATTGAAATCTCGTCCCCAAGCTCCAAATTCCGGGCACAGCAAACGGAGAATACACTGCACAGGCTCTGGATAGTTTAAATGGTGAGTTCTTTAAGTTGAAATGCTTGAAAATAAGTTTTAATCTCCCGCCGGTAACATAAGCCCCGACATTTGTACGGGAGGAAATGAGTTTGTGCTGTCGCTACTTGCGTCGTCACGGACTTTGTTATTTACGTCATCAAGCAAAGATGGCGAGCGTTATAAATAGAATGGATGGTGCGCAATGGGTGCGCGCGGTGTTTATGTTCTAAAAATACGTGTGGGTTTTTCTATGGGTTTGTAGAAGAATAGAACGTTGCAAGTAATGTTTTTTTTTCCTCATATCTATAGACTAGATTGTGCCAGGCGCCGTGGCGCCTGCGGCGCCCCCTTTTTTTGGGCGCCTACGGCGCCAACCTTTTTTTTAAAGACCAACTAACTTGTCCTTTTTTGATAAATACGAATTATTAAACTTTATGAAATGTACGCAAAGTATTTATTTAATAATAATAATAGGGGTTGTATTTTGCGTACCGATGCACACCAAACAATGACGTCATCATATTAAATATTTTTACAGCGCTCATCAACACACGATTTTTCAACTAAACTAACTGCTGTAGACTGTCGTACATCGCTCCTCAGCGTTTCAACTAAACTAACTGCTGTAGACTGTCGTACATCGCTCCTCAGCGTTACGTTACAAACATACAGAACCACACCACTGGGCTATTATATATATTAATTCTATCTATATTTGAGGATAAGTATTTGAAATTTACTCTCGGGTATGTCTTAACTATAGTATAGCGTATGCGATTTTAGAATCATCAGCTTCCAATAGTAAATAGGAAGTGTTCTCCTCATCGGATGAGAAAAAAATGTTCAACTTGAAGAAATCGCTACAATGAGCAATTTCAAATTTGAATGCCTCTTTAGTCTATATTATGTTAAATGTTATTATCCCATTTTTTTTCTAATTGTTAATTTCTTGTTGTGGTTTACCTGAAAGGTAATGGAGTCTTCTAGATAAATGCATGCACACTGGTAATATTCTATGGGGGTTCAGTAAAATTTAGTAATGTTTATTAACCAATATTAAGTGTTACAATTATTGTTTGGGGTGCAGAAAAATTGCCAACTGGTCGATGTAGGCCGCCTACAGCGCCTACTTTTTTCAACAGCCCAAGTAACTTATCCTGCTTGATAAATACAAAATATTAAACTTCCTGAAATGTACACAAAGTAATTTTTAATTTAATTATAAATGCTCAAATCTTATTTTTACATCGTTTCCTTTTCCAAATTAAAATATAACCTTAAGCAATTCTTTGTCATTCAACAAGTAGTCTATGACTGGCCCAAACAAGTGAAAAGTCCTAAATTGGGGCAATAAAAGTGTAAATAATTTCTATGACAATATATGACTATCTTCTATTTTAGGCTTAGGCCTGTGGAAAAATGCAATAAGTGAGTGAAACGATCAAAAATGGACAAAAACACTTATTTAAATTACATTACAGTTTCATATTTTTGTGATTATTGATAAAGGAAGAAATATTTTAGTCGCGTGCCGGCTGATGAGACACGGTGTGCCGACTGTGTCACGAGTGGCACAGACTCGCCATCACCGATCTAGGATATGCTGTACGCTGTACGTGAAATGACAGCAAACTGGTGGAAGAATGTCCCACTTACTTACACACTACACACACACACACACATTAACATTAAAACAGCTGGTTATACACATGAATTATGTAGTAGGTTTACGTCATAAATACAATGGTTCTTAAACTGTATTTCCCTACTCTTTTAGAGGAAGTTTACTTATTTTAAGTCATGTCAAAACTATAATACAAACATCAATTTAAAAAAAAAACGGTTTACAAAATTTGTTACCATTTGTTTTATTTTTTAAATTATTGTAGCTGCTGAACTTGTGGTTGTTGGTTGGTGCTGTTGTATTTATTGGTGCTGTTTTGTGCTAGCTGTTACTTACTTCCGTGTTTTTATGTTTTTTTTAAAACTTAAAATGTCGTGAATTTATGACACACACTGTCACTCCTATAAAAATATTTACAACAGCTTTCTCCCCACCGGACCCCACAATGAACTAAAGGCGTAGTCCCCCTCCCTCCACATCCACAGCCCAGTCATGTAACCACCAGCTGGCACACGTCATCGACAGCATTCAAACGGACGCGCACGAATACATCATCGATCCTAAAATGCAAAACCAAACTACAATTCATGTACACACTTTCAGCTTGAACAAAATATCGACACAAACCTAAACAACTGGAAATTTTCCATACTCGAAATTTGAGGAAGCAATGATGACGTCATTTGATTTCAATAACAAGATGTCGCTTTTGGAGTTCACTGGATGTTACCTGGCCATTCGCTTGATGAGTCCGTGTTAATATTGGGTATTTAGTGCCATCGCTTCTGTGAAATTAATGTTTTTACTTGTTCGTGTTCAGTCATGTTTCATTTTCAGTGTTATCTGTGGCTAAAGTGCTAAAAGTCTGATGAGTTTTAGAGATATTTTCAAGGATAATTTTTGACTTTTAAGTTGTGATTGAAATTGTTAGAATTGTATCTACATGACATATTCAACCTTTGCTCAGCCGTACAGTAGTGCTAGAAACCTGTCAAACCTGAAGTACCAAACTCTGCGAGGTCATAGAGACAATGTAGAAGGAAATAAATGGCAGTGCAAATGACATCATCAAAAAAATAAAACCAAGATTGTGTCTGGATGTGATCGGCATTCTGAAACTTCTTCCGTTGTAATTATTGTAAAGTTTTTCAAACGACGTTTGCGCATCCCTGTTCGTTGTGTGAGTGGAGAGGGGGGGAAGGTCACCTAGTACGGGCTGTCTCCCCTTTGTGACTTGATGGCAACCAGCTAGCTTCTATTATCATCTTATATGTTGGGGTGTATGAGAGGGATGGTAACTTTATCATCATTTTATATGTTAGTTGGGGTGCATGGGGTGTCTATGGAGGGGTAGTACATCTATTATCATGTTTTATACAAGGTGGGGTGTATGGGGTGTCTATGGAGGGGTAGTATCTCTATTATCATGTTTTATATAAGGTGGGTTGTATTGGGTGTATATGGAGGGGTAGCACCTCTATTATCATGTTTTATATAAGGTGGGTTGTATGGAGTGTCTATGGAGGGGTAGTAGTCTTTTTTGGATACTTTGGATTTCACCGCAGCTAAGTTCCTTCATTTTTTTTTTATTTTCGTTTTATTTGTGTATTGTATGTTCGTTGATAAAGGCTCTTTGCCGAAACGTTCGCTGTTTTGTTACGTCCGGTCAGGCTAACCCTTACCTTGTTTACGTCTTTTCCATTTAATTTAGTACCTCTATTAACATCTTTTATATTAGTTGGGGTGCATGGGGTGTCTATGGAGGGGTAGTACATCTATTATCATGTTTTATATAAGGTGGGGTGTATGGGGTGTCTATGGAGGGGTAGTACATCTATTATAATCTTTTATGTTAGTTGGAGTGCATGGGGTGTCTATAGAGGGGAAGTACATCTATTATCATCTTTTATGCTAGTTGGGGTGCATGGGTGTCCACCGGAGAGGTAGCACCTCTGGTTGGGGAGCAGTCGTTCTCCTCTTGGGGTTGTTTGCCATCTTTGGTACCCCCCCCCCCAGCTCTCACCTGTGGCTCAAATTAGCTGTAGCTAATGTTAGTAACTCTTCTTGGCATAAAAGTTTCGTTGCCGTACAACTTAATCATTGATGAAAGCAAGCCATGGATTCTAGTAACAGAAAAAACATTTAACAGTCAAACTATTTACTTAAAAAATAACTTGAGATTTATTCGATCTTTCTTCTATTGGGTTCAACTTTCTGTGTTGAGCATATTTGTTAATGATGGCGAAGCATAGCAAGCAATGAAGACGATGAATATAATCTTTTTCCCAGCATAGCCTTACCACTTGAATGGTCGGCTATTAGACAATAATGTTATTGAGGAAATATTTTAGCAGTCCTTTTCAATGACGATTATAGCACGATGGTAGCCCGATTATAGCACGATTATAGCACGATTATAGAACCTATTTCAACAAAGATTACGTGTCTATCTCTACAACATTACATCGCCTGACTACCGTTTAATACGTCTATCACAACAAAGATAATAGTGACTACCCCCTCAGC